>QXTE01000336.1:225695-242634 GCA_003942145.1 Platysternon megacephalum
CTTTTTTTGCAACAGCATCACACTGTTGACTCATATTTAGCTTGTGGTCCACTATAACCCCTAGATCCCTTTCTGCCGTACTCCTTCCTAGACAGTCTCTTCCCATTCTGTATGTGTGAAACTGATTGTTCCTTCCTAAGTGGAGCACTTTGCATTTGTCTTTGTTAAACTTCATCCTGTTTACCTCAGACCATTTCTCCAATTTGTCCAGATCATTTTGAATTATGACCCTATCCTCCAAAGCAGTTGCAATCCCTCCCAGTTTGGTATCATCTGCAAACTTAATAAGCGTACTTTCTATGCCTATATCTAAGTCGTTGATGAAGATATTGAACAGAGCCGGTCCCAAAACAGACCCCTGCGGAACCCCACTTGTTATACCTTTCCAGCAGGATTGGGAACCATTAATAACTACTCTCTGAGTACGGTTATCCAGCCAGTTATGCACCCACCTTATAGTAGCCCCATCTAAGTTGTATTTGCCTAGTTTATTGATAAGAATATCATGCGAGACCGTATCAAATGCCTTACTAAAGTCTAGGTATACCACATCCACCGCTTCTCCCTTCTCGTTATCCTATCAAAGAAAGCTATCAGATTGGTTTGACATGATTTGTTCTTTACAAATCCATGCTGGCTATTCCCTATCACCTTACCACATTCCAAGTGTTTGCAGATGATTTCCTTAATTACTTGCTCCATTGTCTTCCCTGGCACAGAAGTTAAACTAACTGGTCTGTAGTTTCCTGGGTTGTTTTTATTTCCCTTTTTATAGATGGGCACTATATTTGCCCTTTTCCAGTCTTCTGGAATCTCTCCTGTCTCCCATGATTTTTCCAAAGATAATAGCTAGAGGCTCAGATACCGCCTCTATTAGCTCTTTGAGTATTCTAGAATGCATTTCATCAGGCCCTGGTGACTTGCAGGCATCTAACTTTTCTAAGTGATTTTTAACTTGTTCTTTTTTTATTTTATCTTCCAAACCTACCCCCTTCCCATTAGCATTCACTAAGTTAGGCATTCCTTCGGACTTCTCGGTGAAGACCGAAACAAAGAAGTCATTGAGAATCTCTGCCATTTCCAAGTTTCCTGTTACTGTTTCTCCCTCCTCACTGAGCAGTGGGCCTACCCTGTCCTTGGTCTTCCTCTTGCTTCTAATGTATTGATAAAAGAAGCGGACAGGGGGCTGCAGACAGTTGTTTTTTTATATTCATCCTTTGTAATTTGACCTACTTTCCACTTTTTGCAGGACTCTTTTTTGAGTTTCAGCTCATTGAAGATCTCCTGGTTAAGCCATTATCTTTATTCTGTTGTTTTCCCTCCTACTGTTCCTTAAAATCATGAACTCTATCATTTCATGATCATTTTCATTCAAGCTGCCTTCCACCTTCAAATTCTCAATCAGTTCCTCCCTATTTGTTTTAGCTTGTGAATTTTCCCTGTGCTAAGAGGGAGGTTTATCCCTGTGTTTGTAACTTTAAGGTTTTGCCTAGAGGGGAAATCCTCTGTGTTCTTGAGTCTTTTGTTATTCTGTAAAGTACTTACCATCCTGATTTTACAGAGGTGATTCTTTTACCTTTTCTTTAATTAAAATTCTTCTTTTAAGAACCTGATTGATTTTTCATTGTTCTTAAGATCCAAGGGTTTGGGTCTGTGTTCACCTGTACCAATTGGTGAGGATATTATTCTCAAGCCTCCCCAGAAAAGGGGGTGTAGGGGCTTGGGGGGATATTTGGGGAAGGTAGGGCTCCAAGTGGCCCTCCCTAAATGTTTGTTTAAATCACTTGGTGGTGGCAGCGATACTAAGGCTAGAAAGGAATTTGTGCCTTGGGGAAGTTTTTAACCTAAGCTGGTAAAAATAAGTTTAGGGGGTCTTTCATGCAGGTCCCCACATCTATACCCCAGAGTTCAGAGCGGGGAAGGAACCCTGACATCCACCCTGACTAAATTGGCCTTCAACACTGGTTCTCCACTTGTAAGGGTAACTCCCTTCTCTTCATGTGCCAATATATATTTATGCCTGAATCTGTAATTTTCACTCCATGCATCTGAAGAAGTGGGTTTTTACCCACGAAAGCTTATGCCCAAATGAAACCATTAGTCTTTAAGGTGCCACCGGACTCCTCATTGTTTTTGTGGATACAGACTAACACGGCTACCCCCTGACACTTGGAGCTATGCCCTTGTAGATATATAGAGGGCGGGATGGCGCCAGTCAGTCAGTGACATATAAGAACGAAGTGAAGTGCGAGCCCAGCTGCGATATTATGAACCTTGTTTTATTGTGTAATTGTATTTGTGTTTTAAGACTTGAAGAGTGTAAGTAGAGACTAATAAAGGACATATTTAATGAGACGCCAGAGATATCTCTCAAACCCCTATCTACACAACACTATAAAAGAAATGCTGTTACTTCTTGGCATGAATAAAAACAGATTTACAGATCCTAGCATGCAAATGTATTGTCTTATAGGACAGGGATAAATCATGCATGCAAATTGTGCATCAAAGTAGTGAAATGGGCTACAAATGCAATAAAAATATGGTATTCAGAAGTTTAACAAATGGAGGGGGGCACCAGAGACACTCCTTGCCTGGGGTGCCATTTGGTCTAGGTCCAGCTCTGCCAATATTCCAGGCATACGTATTACCCCGCCAATTCTCTGCGATGCCAACTATGTCATGCATCTATTCCTGCTGCCAAGCAGGGGCAGCATTTACTAATACAGAAAAGCATAGAACGAAACATGGGCATTTGGGAAATCCAGAGTAAGCTACCTGTAAACAAGGCTTTGGTGCCTGGGTAAGGAGGCCACCTTTCCCCAGACCCTCTCTTCTCTCCCTGCGCAAGGCGGGAGCTGTGTGCCTTGTGTGCATGTGTAGAATTCGCGGTAGGACTGAGAAGAACAAAGTGCTGCCCATGTACCTGGGGGACAGATACACAAACAGCTTCCCTGGCCAGTGTTTAATAAGGGGGGAAAGATTGTGGGTCTTCTAGTGACGGGGTGGCTGGCTCTGAAAAGGCCCAGCAGGTCCCAGAAGGTGGCTGTACATTTTGTCCCTAAGGGACTCCAATCCTTTGCATGATGCAGCAGTTTCATAACAACAACTGCATGATAACTTCCTCATATCAGCCAGAATTCATAAGTTGCACAGACAGCTTTCCAGAATCATCACACAGGGACAGTGTCTGGGCTCTGTTTAGACCAGTGGTCCCCAACCTTTTTGTGGCCAGTAGCACATTCATGTTTTCAGAAGAGTGTGGTGGGCGCCAACAATTTTTCAAGGCTTATTTTGTATTTGTACATTAAATAATACGAAAAACATCATATTTAATATTACATAATATATGAATCAAGAGAGAAGCCGGAGAGAAGCCGCGAGGACAGAGAACACCAGCACCTGCAGCCCCGGAGTACTCTGTCCCCAGCAGGCGCGGGGCCCCGGCTTCTCTCCCCTGCTGGGCACTAGGCGGGCCCTGCGCCTGCCGGGGACAGAGAACACCGCACCCGCAGCCTGCAGCCCCAGAGTTCTCTGTCCCCAGCAGGTGCGG
This sequence comes from Platysternon megacephalum, assembly GCA_003942145.1. Lineage (NCBI taxonomy): Eukaryota > Metazoa > Chordata > Testudines > Platysternidae > Platysternon > Platysternon megacephalum. Next base: position 229,249 of record QXTE01000336.1, read on the forward strand.
GGCCGCAGTTTCTCTCCCCTGCTGGGCACTAGGCGGGCACCACGCCTGCTGGGAACAGAGAACACCGTGCCTGCAGCCTGAGTTCTCTGTCCTCGTCAGGCGCGGGGCTGCGGCTTCTCTCGCCTGCTGGGCACTAGGCGGGCGCACATAAATGCCCCGGTGGGCACCATGGTGCCCACGGGCACCGCATTGGGGACCACTGGTTTAGACTGGAGGTTAAAACACCCAGGGAACAGCAGCTGGGTCTCCTCACAGCAATCTGTTGATCCACCAGCAGGGGGAGCCTGACTAGAGCTGTGACACACCCCAATTCTATCACCAGACCCAAGCTGCTGCTCCCCCCACCACTGCATCGGGGCTACACTGCAACGACCTGGTACCAGGATTCATCCCTTGCTGTGATGCTGTTCATCACCCTGTTTGGAGCCCTCTACTCTGGCAGAAGGCTGTCGAGAAGGCTGTAGTGGGGCAGCATCAACAGTACTGGGACTTCCCCGACCTCCTTCAGCCCGGACACTAGATTCTAGCCCTGCAGCGGGCACAGAAACCACTCTGGCTGTGGATTTCCTCTTGACATGAGATGAAGGACAAAGGCCCAGTTGTGGATTCAGCCAAGAGGAGAGACAAAGGGGTGTGTCAACTATGCAACTCTTTTTATTGGGGCTTTAGTGGGGCTGGACCCCAGCAAAAGTTACAGCTGGTTGCTGATTCTCCCACAGAGGCTTTTCCAGCAGCTGACCCAGCTAGCACAGGAGAGTGCTCCACCCCTGCCCGTTATTAGATGGGTGACAGTAGGGTTGTGATGGGGCAGTCTGCCTCTTACAGGCAGTACTGCCTACTGGTCAGTCCTCCCCAGCACGTGACATGGCCCTTTAACCATTTGGGGGGTGATACACAAAGTGTGAGGAGCTATGGGGAGAGAGGAAAGTGGTCCCTGGAAGAAGTTACTGTATCTTTAAGGGCCCAAGACCTGGAGCCTTGCAAATAGGATGGGGAGGGCTCCCGTCTCACTCAGCCAATAAGGAATGAGCTGGGAGAAGGGGCCAGCATAAATGCTGCCTCCTTTTTTCATAGCAGGGCAGATGCCTACACGCATGAAAGGAGTAAGGCGGCTCCTGCAGGGCCCTGAGTTATCAGGGTGCAGCCAGGGAACCCTCTGAGCCTGAGGGCCAAGTGGAGCCAGCTGAGGGAGATAAATGGCAACCCCGCTCCAGGTGGTGTTCTGGGGCCTCCTGATAAGAAGAGGGATAATAATTGCTTGAGTTCCCCACAGGGCCGGCTCTAGGCACCAGCAAACCAAGCACATGCTTGGGGCGGCACAATTCCAGTGGTGGTATTCCGGAGACTTTTTTTTTTGCTTCGGCGGTTGCGTTCCCGGAGGGTTTTTTGTTTTTTTTGCTTGGGGCGGCAAAAAGCCTAGAGCCGGCCCTGGTTCCCCAGCTGTAGGACAAGGGCTGGGGACTTCTTCCCTAAGGAGGGACAGAAAGACAGAGAGAACCCCAAGGGGACTGGAACAATGCTTAGAGGGCAGGCTACAGCAGCAACTTTTGTTTATTTGGGACTTATTGTTATGGCCCCTTTTGTCTGAGGCTGTGACACAGGACAGATATGCCTCATGACAGAGGTATTTCTCCATGGCCAGAACACAAAGGAGCTGAGGGCAGCAAAGAATGAGCCCAATGTCTTAGAGCTGGGTGTGGGCTTAGCTAGGGTGGTCAGACAGCAAGTGTGAAAAATCGGGACGGGGATGGGGGGTAATAGGCGCCTATATAAGACAAACCCCCAAATATAGGGACTGTCCCTGTAAAATTGGGACGTCTGGTCACCCTAGGCATAGCCCGCCTTGCAGAGTCCCTGTTTTCCTTTCTCTGTTGTGGCAGTTGTGTTTGTGCAGAGTGGAAGTGCTGCTAATCTATTTATTGCACTGTAGTCCGGTATCGCTGCTGGAGGCGGGGCACCTCACACCGTCTAACAAAGGCAAAAATTAAACTCTCTGCAACAGAATTTCAGATCTTCCAGCTTCTTGTGCCTTCACCAATGAAACTTCCCACAATCACCTTGGAGCTAACACATTAAAACTTCAACTGTCCCCTCCCAAGCTTTGCAGTGACATGTCACTTTTTGCAATAACCCAGGAAGACAGAAGAGCTCACCAGTATGCCCAGAAAGCCAACAACTCGGCTGTGGTGCAACAGCTGTGTGCTGTATTACGCTAGAACAGTGGTTTTCAACCTATGGACCCCTAGGGGTTTGCAGACTATGTCTAAGATTTCCAAAGGGGTCTGCACCTCCATTTGAAATATGTATAGAGGTCTGCAAATGAAAACAGGTTGAAAACCACTGCTCTAGCATGCTGCCTCAGGCACTCAGTGGATTAGTGGTATGGATGAGTCACCCAATGGTAAATAACCGTCAGGGAGGCCAGTTAAAATTACTATAAAGCAAAAGAACCTTGAAAATGGAGAGAGAGGAGCTTGTGTTTGGAGTAGAGCCTGCAGCACTGGGCCTGAGGCCTGAGCCAGAGGCTGGGAACGAAAGTCAGGCCATGCATTAAAGCAGCTGCTCACAGGTTCACTGCCCAGTACATGAACTTGGCAAAGCTGTTGCTAGTGTCCAAGGCACTAGAGATTTACATAAACATATTCCCACTAGTAGCGATACATCCCAATGTAGCACAAGATGGGATGGTTTGACAAAACAATTAATAGGGATGTTTTGTCCAAGATATCGGGAACAAGGGGAGGTAACAGACAGATGTCAGGAAATACGTCTGGTGGCGTCTAAGCTGTGTATGTTAGTGGTTTTCGCCTTAATTCGTTGTGTGGCCTAGGGAATGGCAGAAACTCCCACTGCTGACTGAGCCATTCCTTGCTAGTAGGCTAGGGTGACGCTATTTCCCAAAGGGAAAATGGGACACAGCACAGGGCTCGCCCGAGCCTGCCTGCCCCCCAGCGCAAGGCTGACGTCACCGCTCACCGGAGCCCTGCCTGCCCCCCTGTGTGAGACTGGGGTTGCTGGTGTCCCCTGCGCACATTCCTCCGCACCCCACTTTTTTGACACCAGTGGTCATTTATCCCATTTGCTTTTGCCAACTGATTAAGTTGGCAAGAGCAAACGGGACAAATGCCCATTTTTGCCAAAAAAAGTTGGAACAGCTGGGACAAGGCTTAAAAAAGGGATTGTCCCGGCCACAACGGGACATATGGTCACCCTATACCAGGCACTCATGTGTACACCAATACACCTGTAACAACGGAGCCAGGGCGCTGAGACTGTGTCTAGGGGGAAATTAACCTGGCTGCGTGCCTTTGCACTGAGCTGTGGCTGGGGTCTTTCTTCATGAGTAACACTGAAGTGCAGCAGGTCAGCAGACTATCTACTAACAACATTGAAGCTGCAAGGACAGAAGCACTGAGCAGCCTAAGCAGCGCTACTGAGGCAGTAACATTCCAACCTCCAGCACTTAACCACACTGGGTAGTGCTATCCAGGTCTGCTGAGCCAGCTATCTGCACAAAGTGGGACAGCACACGGAAAGAACACACACACACACAAGCCAACTGACAACAGTGTTTGCCTTGGGGTTAGTGCTGTCCACTGACCCAGGGGAGTCCTGGGCATGATTCTTAGTCCTGGCCCCTCTTTCCCTGAGTTGCAGGAGTGGGAGCCGGTTTCATTCCTAGCTCTGGTTGCTGGCTCTGAGGCTATCAGGGACTGGGTATGGTGGTCAGACAGCACCACGAAGTGGGTGGAGTGTGAATTGTTGGTGTAGGAAAGACAAGTCTACACTAGAGACATGGGGAATTAAAACAGGAGGGCTCCAGGGGTTTCTATAAAGGGATCCCCTTGTATTGTCACTGCAATCACCTTGGACCTAGGGACAAAGACAGTGAAAAGTCTCCTTTGGCTGAAAGGTCAAAAGATGTCAGGAGGATGCAGCTAGGTACTTTGGTTCTGAAGAGAATCACCCACTTGGAGCTGTTGTGAAGCTGAGAAGTGCATCCATCTCTGCCAGGAGAGCCACAATGGCTGTCACAGCTTAGCCCTTCACATGGCCATGTGGTTGGTAAAAGGACCAATGCTTTTCTATAGATCATTTAATGCTGTCACACAACAGCTCCAGCCCCTGGGACCCAGCACTCCGGCTTGTCTTCCCCTCTGTAAGAGCCCTGAGTTTCTGCTTCAGCACTTCTTTGCCTGCTGCAATTTTAGAAATGTTAAAAGTCTTTAAACCCTCGCTGGACACCAAAGAGCAGATTTGTCAAGGAGCACTTGGTTATTGTGTTAGTAACCGGGGGGGGGGGGGGGGGGGGGGGGGGGGGGGAGGAGAGAGAGAGAGAGAGAGAGAGAGAGAGAGAATGAAAAGAAAAAAGCTTTTCTCTTGCTTTCCCCAAAATGTCGGTTTTTATTAAATCACATCTTAAAACCTATAAACTTTAATGTATTTGAAACATGGTTATCATACACAAAACAGCAAATTGTCTCAAAGAAACATGTGACCGTACCCAGTGGATATGGTAGATCTAGCCCATGTCACAGCAAATCTCACCTGGAAGGAGGCCACTGTAACCAATCGCAAACGGCATTTAAGGTTTGGGGGGGTGGAGGGTGCTCAGAAAGATTCTTCTTTCGTCCTTTTAGCAGATCTGCCCTGCTGGCTCAGAGCCCAGGATCTGTCCTTTGAAACGCAGCTCGAATCCCCCACAGAGGCAAGACCCACACTTCAAAACTCTCCACTAATTTTGGGCGCTTCAGATCTTCCGTAGCCAACTTGTGCACCTGAGCTGTCTCACGTTGGGCACTCGAGAGCAGCAGTGGCCATTTTTGGAAATTTGGGATGAAGAGTTTGGAGCACTCTCCATGGGACTGATCCAACTGTAATTTCCAGTTGAAATGGGATGGGGAAAGGAAAGATTGTTCCTCCCCCCAAAATATTGCCTGCCTGCTGAAATGAAATTGTCAGCTACTGCTATCTGCTTTGTTCAGAGCCGTGCTGAGGAGGCCACACAATATGTGAAGTTGGATACATACACTCCTCCTCTGGAAAGACTTGATTTTTGCAAGAAGCTGAGTGCCCTCAACTCCCATGGAAATCAGTGGGAGTTAAGGGCACTCAGCACAATACAGAATTGGGCCCTACACATTTGATCTTTTGCATGGCATTGTCAAGTAATGGTTATATATTAGATTTTGTTGCTTTCATTAATGCTGACAATTGTATTTACTTTTTCGCCTTCCTGTTGGGAGAAAGGTAATTTGCCCATCTCCCCCATATTCCTAACAGATATACACAAATATAAAAGGACACGAGCTACTATTAATCATAGAATCATAGAATATAAGGGTTGGAAGGGACCTCTGGAGGTCATTACTCTCTCTTTGCTTTGTAGATCTGTGATTCTGTATGTTTTTTTCCAATCATTGCTTGGGGCTTTTTTCTTTAAGGAAAATCAATGCCAGGAACCCAGGCTGTGCTAGCAGCTCTGATAACAAACCAGTGCATGGTTTTGAGGGAAATAATTGGGTACAAGAAACAATGGCATGATTCCATGGGTGTGTATACATGCACTAACTTATTTATATAGATGTATGGGTGTAATTCTCCCCACTCATCAAAAGCCCTCCTCTCCTACACTAACTTAGGATGTTTTTATGACATCTCAAATTTGAGGATTAATCTCTGGGGTGGTATCCCTTGAAACCCTCTGCTCTGCCTCACTTAAGAGTGAGCAGGATGTTTGAAGGGGGATGCAACCTCTGTGTTGGAGTTTGAGTCAAAACTCCAGCTCCCCCATCTTCTATTCAATTGTTTGTGAATCCCAACTCCAGCCATCTGTTCTTCCCCGGAGCCAGAGGTCCGAAGGGTTTAAAGCCAATTGCCAAAGGCCCGTCACTGCAATAACACTGAACTTTCCTCCCCCTAGGGAGAGCGCTGGGTACATCAGTAGAACTCCACAAATTGATTTGCACAGCCGTAGGCGAAAGGTTACATTCAAAAGCCGAAAAAACATCTATATCACATGGGGAGAGGGAACAGTGGAGGAGAGACGGGCACATTATTGCTATATAAACTCCAGAAGGAACTGGGGAGTCTCATGAAGGGCTCACAGTTGTACACAATAACAAAACTCTCCAGCAGCTGCTTGAGGTTCTATGCAAAAGTTTTCATGTTACAGAAACCCAGACACAGCTCCCATTGAAGTTGATGGAGAGACTTCCAATTAGTTTAGTGAGAGTTGGACAGGGCCCCAGCTGCAGAGGGACCAGCCAAATACTGGGACCAGTTAAAGACACCACCACTTTGCAACACAGAACATAAGGAAGAAAGGCTAGAGTGCTAACAGAATGGTAACATCACTTACCAAAGGTAAGAGACCCATAGATGTTTTACCAATCTTTTTCCTTTCATCGGTCAATTTTAAATATATTTTAAAAGCAATGTAATAGCAATCTTTATCTTTTAACTCTGACATTTACTAAATATTTAAGGAAAAAGCCATTTAATTTCCCTTCACATGGGTTCTTAGAATTTAATATCCATTATTTTCACCTCTAAATTCACTATTTCTCTCCCATATATCATATGTCTGAATCAAAACTTCCAGTTGTCTCTCCCCAGCACCGGTAAGAGATTGCACTCTAGTTTTTATACCCAGGGCCCTGACTCCAATCTCACACTACTTAACATCACTGGTTTCACAGCAGGTTTACAGTGGTGTAACTGAGATCAAAATCAGGCTTCTCATCTCTAAGTCTCACATGTATGCATTAAACTCCCAGGAGCCAGACAAAGCTATCAGCAGTCAGACTGACCCATAGCTGTGGGTGCACTGGTTTCTGATTGCCGTTGGCTTGCACTTCCTCATCCAACAGAACAGCTGGAGGAAAATTCATACTAGACAATGGTGTCTCATTCAGACCCCCAAATCTAAGGCTGTAGGCCCCTGGCCGCCTGTCTCCCAGCGGGCAACCTCCCTGGTCACTCAGTAACAGACTTAAAGGTGGCAATTTTGCAACAGAAAAGCTTCAAAAACAGACTCCAACGAAAAACTGCTGAACTTGAATTAATATGCAAACTAGATACTATCAATTTAGGCTTAAATAGAGACTGGGAATGGCTGAGCCATTACACACATTGAATCTATTTCCCCATGTTAAGTATCCTCACTCCTTCTTGTCCATCTGTCTTAAATGGGCTATCTTGATTATCACTCCAAAAGTTTTTTTTCTCCTGCTGACAATAGCTCATCTTAATTAATTAGCCTCTTAGAGTTGGTAGGGCAACTCCCACCTTTTCATGTTCTGTATGTATATATATCTCCTCACTATATGTTCCATTCTATGCATCCGATGAAGTGGGCTGTAGCCCACGAAAGCTTATGCTCAAATAAATTTGTTAGTCTCTAAGGTGCCACAAGTACTCCTCGTTCTTTTTGCGGACACAGACTAACACGGCTGCTACTCTGAAACCACTATAAACAAAGTTGCACTACATTTATTAGAAGTGGGCTCCACCAAAAGTTTCAAATAGCAATTATAAATAAGAGTACTGTTAGAAAGCGGACTAATTTGGGGAACAGATTGCATTGCTTAATACAGCTTTATAGCTAAAAAAAAAATTTTAACTGAAAAGAACCATTTTATAGGTGCAATGACACACTCTAGGATGCGCACATCAGTCAGTAAACATACCTCTGGTATCTCATCGTGCCGCAATGGGTACACAACAGAGCATGACAGTACAAGGCCTATGCACTACCCAAAGCCCAGTCCATAGAGCTTAGGTGGGCTTGAAGTGGTGCATAGAACTGAAGCTGGCCCTCTGCATAGGGTGGATTTCACCTTGTGTGCATACGATACACTGACTGATGAATGCAGGCCCCATTGTGTGTAACTGCTGACATGTTGGTTCCAATGGAAGATCTCACATTCTATGTGTTTTCCTCTAAGGCCTAAATAGCTACAAAGTTTTCTTCATCCTATACCCGCCTGCCTCCTTCCTGTTCCATCAGGCATTCTAAAGGATCAGCCAGCTAGAAGTGGATGAAAACACAATTTCTTCCTTTCAAAATTAACTTGCAAAGTGATATTAGCACAAAAGGCTTTAAATAGTTGATAGGCAGGAGGTATAAAATCCCCATACTGTCCTCCCAATTATAGCTTTTAGAACATTTTTTCATCCCTTTAGTCAAATGATCACTGCAAATACAAGAATCTGCTCATGTCATAATAATATAAAACTACATGGGATAGATCTTTGGAAAAGAGAAATGCAGTCTTATTTTCAATATACTACACTATACAGTCAATTGGACCAGTAAAACAGTCTGAAACAGTCATTCAAACTCACATCTCCGTATAGTATAGGTTATGCAACTGTACAGTCTACCTTTCTACTGCAACTCTAGTTCTAGAAGTGCTCAATCATTATAGATATACAATAGTTATACAGATAAATTACCAAAGTGTATATATTAAAGGCCGTTTCAGAGTCACATAGTATTTTCACAATGCTACATTTATGCTATCACATTCACTGAAGTGGGGCTTTACTTGAGACGAGAGAGCATTTTATCATTCTTCACTTAACATTGTAAGCAACAACCCAAATCACGAAAGCAAACTGGAAAGTGACAAAATCAAATATGGATGCGTTTTTGCGTCAACATCTTAATGCTGTCACTGTCATTTCATTTCTAGGCTGTCGTAGAATATCCAACTCACACCTCCTCCTGACGCAGCAGAGAGGTGATCACATGCCAAATGTTAGTTCAGTGACATATAGCTTTAAAAAAAATTTGTGACATTTTCTTCCAAAGTCACCGCAGTGATGCCAAGAATCCTTTTAATCTGAAAATCTGAGCATAAATCAACTAGAAAAAGAATTGCGCCCCCAATGACCAGCAGCTAGCAGAGCATCCTGATGGCCGCCTGGAAAAGCAGAGCAATGTGCTCACCTTTCTCAATAGCTGGGGCCATGTAATTCGCAAGCAGATATTGATGAACTATTTGCTTCGGCATGGTGATTTCTAATGATCGGAAACTGTCTCTCCCTCTCCCCCACTACTAACTGTACGTGGATTATTTCATAAAGATTTGACATAAAAGGTCATTAATGTACATGGGTCAGCAGTTTTAGCCAGTGGCCTGCTCCCTAGTATTACAACAACACATGGGGCAGGAAAGAGAGGGGATTTTCCACAGATCAGAACCTTTTTTTTTTTTTTTTTTTATGATTCAAAAGAAGGTTTATACATATTTTTTTTCTGCCCTGCACAGCCAGGTACTTTTACAAATGAACACATCAGGAGCCCAAGCTAACCCTCCATGGTTATTCTTCTGTATATTTTACCTCTCTGAAAGAGAAAGGGTATAATCGCCCCAAATGGCCAGGGTGGCCTGTGCAGACTACAGTAATATTTAGCCCCTAGACATTCAGGAGACTAGAAGACTAAAAAAAAGTCAAGATATTCCACGGTATATCCTTAAAGATATTCAGCACAAATCCAGATTCGAAAACATATAGCTCTCATTTGTGAGCAGCTATATAAGTCGTTTGTCTCAGACAAAGAGGATTTGGAAGGGAAAGCTGAGAACTACAAACGGCTCAATAGATTGCTGGAAAAAAACTGTGGTTTGCAAGTCAACAACTGGCAACTAGATGAATGTGGGAAAGATTCAAAATGCTACTAACCAATGCTACATACTTCAAGAAGTAATTCAAACACCTAAACCTCCTCTGAGGATTTCTCATTCTCAAATAATCTTCTGTTCCATCCTGCAGTCTGCAAGAAGAGCTCATCTTTCTAAAATGTAGCAATATACTGAGTGAACAATTAACATGGCTATTAATTTCTACTTCATTGTTATATCTTAATGAAACTGACCAAGATTCCACTCAGTCATGTACTGTATTTCTAACCTAAACTTTCAGCAAAACTAAAACCATACAGTTTTGCAAGTAGCAAAGATAAAGTAACAAAGTTGTGTCTAACTGGAGGGGCAATATACATTCATAAGAACACATACAATTAGTGTAACACAGCTACTCTGAAATTAAAAATAAAACCAAAACAAACAGGACTGATCAATGCAGCAGACATGCAGGGTCTGCTAAGTAACATTAAAATCATATTGCTGGTGATTAAATATGTCTACAGAAGATATATTACGATTTTGAATATATTTTCAAGCAGACTAAAAAATACCTCATCTATTGATTATTGATGTGTTATTTGTAACTAATTAAATATTGGGAGGGTTTTCCCCTCGGTGTATAAAAATTGCACTTATTTTCTATTAAACCAAAATACGTTAAACTTTAATTCTGTATGACATTAGGTTGCTGAACTTTGTCGGTCAAAGCTTGCAGGATTAAGTATGGCGTTCCTTGCCTTCCAACATCCCTAGCACAGCAAAGATCGCAGCTGGGGAGTGCCCATCAGTACAATGCCCTTCCCGCTCTGGGCTTCAAGTCACTGCTTTACTATAGTGCAAGGATTATTTGTTTTACTTTTTTATAAGAAAACCTGAGCTTTAAATGTCTTTAAAAGGACCTGGAATTGATTCTGGCCCATCATGACCTGAAACAGCTCAGTCCTGCAAGGAAATTTCCCATTTGACACAGCTCCCTCTGAGAGACAAAGGCTCTGCGGGCAGTGTCTGCGGAGTCACACCATTCCCCTTCAAGTCTCTGTCTTTACCCAAAAGCCTTTCATCCTGACAGCCCTTCCTTCCATCCCTTCAGCACTGCTGCCTCCTGCAGGGCTCCCCGTACCAATGAAAAAAGTCTCTGCCACAAGCATGACTTGTGAGACACTGGTGATCACTCTCCTCATGCAATGGCTTCTCCAGCTCATAAAATGTCATCGTAATCCAACAGTTTGGAATGCTGGCGAGTCTTCCAGAGGCGGTAAAGACGGAAGTCAAAGTAAGTTTCAATCATTTGCTTCCCTAGGATGAGAACCAAAACAAAGCACAGATTACCCCAGTGATGCATTGGGTGGAGCAGAGACCAAGCAGCCTGCAGCAGCCAAAAAGATCGATTCTCACTGTTTCATGGATGCGCACAGGAGCATCTGTCTGTGAGTCTCATGTAGGGACATTGCTGACAGCTGTCACTCACTCAGGGCATCACTTGCCCCATCTGAAAGTAACCATAAAAGGTGTTGCCTTGACAACCCCCAAAATGGGTGATCATATTATTCATACTCAACATTGGAGAGCCGAGGCAACAGCAAGGCGGGCTCCCCTCCTAACAGCCTGCCAGTGTGTGCCCACCCGCACCCAGGTGGTGAGATACAGCTCTGTCTCCATGTCCCATTCTGTTCTTGGCCTCTCTGCACAGACTGCCAGCAAAGGTGACAATCAGTGGCTGCTGAGAGTCACAGTACAACTCACTCCAGCTCTGTAACTCCAGCTCTGGGAGACACTAGCTAGAATGACAGCAGGGAACACACCACTGGCCTACTGGTAAGTTATGGACCAAAAGAAGGTACAGTCAGACCTGTCAGACAGTAACAGGAGAGGCCCCTCTCCTTCATGCTTATGAGATCTCCAATCTCCATGGCTGCAGTGAGTTTGGTAAGGCAAAAGATCACTTTAGCTACCCAGATCTGTCTTTTGCCAAAGTGAAAAATTCAGCAGAACACTTTGGGGGAAAACGTGGACTTAGGTGGTTTCGCTACTGGTGTGAATCCTTTTTGTACCTGCTTGACTGAAGTATCTCACTAGGACAGTCACTTTACAGAAGTCCTGCAATGGAGGTGGCCAGTGTAGCTTCACAAAACCCAAACCCCCACAAAGCATAAGAAAAATAAATAATCCTAGATTCTAAAAAGCAAAACAGTGGGAGGGACTTTTCTCTTTCACAGCTGATTAAGGTCAGTTTGAGATATCTGCATGACGGGGAGCCAGGGATTAAAGTGGTAACGTTATGTGTCCTAGATTTATCGAGATGAAAAAATTGCACTGCAGTCTCAAGCCAAGAACCGCTCTGCTGGGCACCACCTACAACATTTATTGTTTGCAGAAAGCACAATCTTTTCTGTCCAATTGGTACAATTAACTCTCTGCACAAGGCCATGCGCCACTGCACGGTTTTGTTGTGGATCTTAGGCATGCACTTTGAAAATGCAGGGCCCCTCCTGGTAAATGCTGAGGACCCTCAACTCAAGTCCGTGGGAGTTGAGGATGATCTTGTTAAGGTCAAACAGAGTGAGGGTGCTCAGCTTCTTGCAGATTGTAAGCTCTTTGAGGGAGGGACTGTCTTTTTGTTCTGTATTTGTACAGTGCCTAGATTCCTCCATGCTACAGTAATACAAATAAATAGATCTAAAATATGTGGACACAGTACCACATGGTAAATTATTAGTTACATTAGGGAAGATGGGGATCAGTACAAAAATTGTAAGGTGGACAAGGAACTGGCGAAAGGGGAGAAGGCAACAGGGTATGCTGAAAGATGAAGTATCGGACTGGAGAGAGGTTACCAGTAGAGTTCCTCAAGGATCAGTCTTTGGACCAATCTTATTCAATATTTTTATTAATGACCATGGCACAAAGAGTAGGAGTGTGCTAATAAAATTTGCTGAAGGTTGGGAAGTGTTGTCAATACAGAGGAGGATCGGATTTTTATACAGGAAGATCTGGATAACCTTGAAGACTGGAGTGGCAAAAATGGGATGAAATTCAATGGTACACATTGCAAGGTCATGCACTTAGGGTCTAATAAGAATTTCTGCTACAAGCTACAGGAGGAGGAGAGAAAGCTGGGTGTTGGGTCAATCACAAGACTACTATGAGCCACCAATGTCATGCAGCTGGACAAAAGGCAAATGCAATCCTTGGATGTATCAGGCAAGGCATACCCAGTAGAGACAGAGATGTATTAATGCCATTGTACAAGGCACTGGTGTGACGGTACCTCCCCTAAGGCTTTGTGGGAATATGATATAACTGGAATAGGGTTTTGCTACATAGGCCATATAACATATCTATGTAAAGGGTATGATCTACTGGTTATGTTCACCCTAGTTGTATACAGGCACCATTTGTGTGTTCAAAGTTATGAACATTGGCTGTATGATTGCTTGATTTCTAAGGGGCCTCAGTTAGAACATTTGATGACTTCTTGGGAAAGGAATGTGCAAATTAGGTGTTCAGTCAGGGGGCACTTAACAGACAAAAGAGCTTGGAAGACTCCAATCCACATTAGAAGTCTACCTGAGGACGTTCAAGGCAGCATGTGGGTAATGGCTGCTACCTGCAGTCCTGAGTCATGCATGGGCATGTGACCTGCCCATGTGATTCCGAATCTCCATTCTGTGACTGGATTCTACAGAGGGTGAGGAGGGGGTCTCCACCCACAAGAGACAGTCTATTTAAA
>QXTE01000336.1:243705-281453 GCA_003942145.1 Platysternon megacephalum
GGTAACTTACTTTGTTCTGTCTGTTACTACTTGAAATCACTTAAATCCTACTATCTGTATTTAATAAAATCACTTTCTACTTATTAATTAACTCAGAGTATGTATTAATACCTGGGGGAGCAAACAGCTGTGCATATCTCTCTATCAGTGTTATAGAGGGCGAACAATTTATGAGTTTACCCTGTATAAAGCTTATACAGGGTAAAACGGATTTATTTGGGTTTAGACCCCATTGGGAATTGGGCATCTGAGTGCTAAGGGCAAGCAGACTTCTGTGAGCTGTTCTCAGGTAAACCCTGCAGCATTGAGACAGGTGGTTCAGACTCTGGGTCTGTCTGGAGCAGATGGGTGTGTCTGGCTTCAGCAAGACTGAGTGCTGGAACCACCAGTAGCTGGCAGGGGAGAATAGAAACAGAGGTAGCCTTTGCACATCAGCTGGCAGCTCCCAAGTGGGTTTCGTGGGTTTCTGTGAACCAACCCGTCACAACTGGTAAGACTTTGTTTGGAATACTCTGTACAATTCTGGTCACCCAAGTTCAAGAAAGATGAATGTGAACTAGAACAGGTGCAGAGAAGAACTACTATGATCAGAGGAATGGAGGGCCTATTTTATCAGAGGAGACTGCAAGAGCTTGGCTTGTTCAGTCTAGCAAAAGGAAGGCTGAGGGGCATATGATTGCTCTCTCTAAATACATTGGGGGGTAAATTGAGGGGGGAGGGATAGCTCAGTGGTTTGAGCATTGGCCTGCTAAACCCAGGATTGTGAGTTCAATCCTTGAGGGGGCCATTTAGGGATCTGGGGCAAACATCTATCTGGGGATTGGTCCTGCTTTGAGCAGGGGGTTGGACTAGATGACCTCCTAAGGTCCCTTCCAACCCTGATATTCTATGATTAAATACCAGGGAGGGTGAAGAGCTACTTAAGCTAAAGGACAGTATTGGCACAAGAACAAATGGATATAAACTGGCCATGAACAAATTCAGGCTGCAAATTAGAAGATGGTTTCTAACCATCAGAGGGAGGAGGTTCTGGAACTGACTTCCAATAGTAGTTGTCGGGGCAAAGAACTTAATTAGGTTTAAGAAAGAGCTGGACAAAATTTATGAGTGAAATTGTGTGATGTGGATGCTTGCAATGGTGGGGGGTAGGGCTCAGCAGCCCTGGTTTTCAGCCAGCCACCATCAGGGGTCAGGAAGTAATTTTCCCACCCTCAGTGCATTCTGATTTATTTTAAATCTTCTTCTGCTGAAGCATCTGGGATGGCGACATCTGGTGATGGACACTGGACAGGGAGCACCAGGGCTCTGAGATGGCATCAAACATTCTCTCTTTCAGGTGCTTGGCTGGCTGGTTCTTGCTCACATACTCAGGGTCTAACTGATTGCCATATGTGGGGTTGGGAAGGAATTTTCCCCCAGGTCAGATTGGCAGTGACCTTGGGGATTGTTTGTTTTTGCCTTCCTCTGCAGCATATGGGTGCGGGGCACTTGCCATGATTATCTGGGTGTATCTCACTTAATCGGTTCCCTGCCATTGCAGGGACCTCAAGCACTGGTGCACCTCAGTCCCTGCTATTCTCTGCCTGTGGCACAAAAGTCTAGTCTCCTGGGGGCTGGAATATTGGGTCTCACTTCGGTCGATGGGTTGAGTGTGCGGGTGCTGGGAGGTGTCAGTGGCCTGGGATATCCAGGAGGTCAGACTAGATGATTTGATGGTCCCTTCTGGTCTTAATCGCTATGATTCTGGCAATGGCAAACCACACTGGATAACTTCAGCAAGGCCAACAATGCATCCCTTGTATTTATGACGGTTTAAACTGTGAAAATCTACCAAACAGAGCAGGTGGATAGAAGCCACAAGCCAGATATCAACCATACAAGGAAAGAAAAGGTGTCTACAGCCTCTAAAGCAGGGGTAGGCAACCTATGGCACACGTGCCAAAGGCGGCACGCGAGCTGATTTTCAGTGGC
Organism: Platysternon megacephalum; assembly: GCA_003942145.1. NCBI lineage: Eukaryota > Metazoa > Chordata > Testudines > Platysternidae > Platysternon > Platysternon megacephalum. The sequence continues at coordinate 245,677 of QXTE01000336.1, forward strand.
ACTCACACGCCCGGGTCCTGACCACTGGTCCAGGGGCTCTGCATTTTAATTTAATTTTAAATGAAGCTTCTTAAACATTTTAAAAACCTTATTTACTTTACATACAACAATAGTTTAGTTATTTATTATAGACTTACAGAAAGAGACCTTCTAAAAACGTTAAAATGTATTACTGGCATGCGAAACCTTAAATCAGAGTGAATAAATGAAGACTCGGCACACCACGTCTGAAAGGTTGCTGACCCCTGCTCTAAAGTCTCTCAAACTACAGACAAGAAGAGACTATGAAAAGATGGTTCACACTCAGCTCTCCTGTTAGCATGGGCAGTCTGTTCAGAACTAGTGCTGTTGTTTAGCATCCTCTGGAGGAGAAATACTCACATGCATCATTAAGGAAAAGATTCTACTCCCAGATGTGCATGTGCTTCTCGCCTATTGACCTCAGCATGCTCTGGTAACTTACTGAATCTCCTAAGCTACCTCTGCCCAGAAGGGTCAGTATTAGTTCCACGTAGAACTGGGCAACATTTTTTTAAAGAAAACTTTATTTGACAAAAAATGCAGTTTCTGTTGACTTGAAACTATTTGCAAATTTGACACACAGCTTCAGTCAGTCACAAACCAGCCAGAGGAAGAGGTGCTACTTTCCCACCCCTTAAGCCCAGTGGCTAGGCCACTTGTCTCATGTAGGAGCTCAAGGTTCAAGTCCCTACTTTGGCACAGACCTGAAATGGACTTCTTTTGAGTCACCAAAAACTTTGAAAATTTCAGATTCGATTCAACCCGAACTGATTTTTTTTCCAATTGTTTGGAACTGCCATCAAACCAAAACATCAGTTATTAGCTCAGCTCCTGTTACAGGCCCTTTTTGTTGATCTGCATTAGCTCTGGAGAGCGCTATCCAGCTACAAACACAATGATGGGTGCAATTGAAAGGCAAAAAGGGGAGGAAATGTAAAAGGGGAAAAGCCGGACCAGGAGGAATCCACCATACAAATCAATGATAAGGTCATTACAAACAGGGGAAGGTTTCAGTGACTTGGCTTTTTGGGGCAGGGCTTCCGGAAGTTGAAGAGTGCTTCTTTGTGAAAGGGGCCCATGGAGGAGGCAGTGATGCTGGAGGAGCGCACCCTCGCATTTATAGCAGAAGAAATTACCTTGAGCTGAAAGTTCCAGTGGCGACTCAAAGACAACCCTATAAGGATTCATTAGGTTTTTCAGATTCTGAAATAGCTGAAATAAGACCAGATTTAAAAGTTAGTAGCTGACTCAAAAGAGGCACTCCAGGTGCTTCAAATTAAATAACTGATGGGCAGGCACAGGGCAATGGGGAACGAGAGAACTCAGCACTCTTCAGAGAAGACTCAAACCTTTGGGTCAGCCCCGTCAGGAGAACAGCTGGCTCCCAGCCTGGTCCCTAGGCCACCCAGCAAGCTCAGCGAGTCTTCTCCAAATGGCCATGCTTCCTGATCGGGCAGGAAGCCAGCAGCCTGCTACTTGAGCCTTGCAGTGGCAGCAGCAGAGTGGCTGCTCAAAGCATGCCATGCTGCAGCTGTGCTGGCTTCCACTTCCTTCTCTAGCTCTTGCTCCAGCCCCTGCTTCCAACCTGATTCCTGTCCACTCCAGTCTACACCTTGCCTCCTTGCCCTGACCTTTGGCTTGGCTTCTCACCCCTGACTCCGGTGTCACCCTCCGACCAGTAGATGACTCCTGGATCTATGCAAACTATTATGCTGAACTGCCACCACAACCACTAGGCAAGGTCCTGCTCCACCCATGCCACAGCAGCTCACAGCTCCTGTGCTGGACAATAGGAGCCAGCGCACACAACCACTGGAAGAATCCTGCCTATAAGGGGCGGCTGAATACGGCTGTGATTTTCAAAAGGGACCTAAGGGAGTTAGGTGCCCAACTCACGTTGACCGTAGTTCCCTTTGAATATCCCAGGCTAACCCAATCAGCCCTTTTGGTTATTGGTACGGACAAAAGGTGGAAAAACCTCACTAGACAGTAGCACTGCTGAAAAGGATGTGGGAGTTATAGTGGATCACAAACTGAGTATGAGCCACCAATGTGATGCAGTTGTGAAAAGAGCTAATATTCTTGGGTGTATTAGCAGGCGTGTTGTATGTGTGGCAAATTGCCGGCACTACTATGATGGGTCTCGCGCTTTCTCTTCTTGGGGGTGGGGTGGGGGGTTTCAGGGCACCATTTCTTGCCCCTGAACCGGGATACTAACTGCCCCACTAGTATCCTAGAGGAGGGGAGTGGAGAGGGAGGGACCTGGGCCCACCCTCTACTCCGGGTCCCAGCACAGGGGCCCTAGGAATAGTGGTAAACCACTTGAACTAGCGGTTCCTTCCCCTGGGCTGCTTCCCTCTCCTGCCCTTCAGCTTGTGGGGACTTCCTGCCCTCCCTCTACACAAGCCAGGTGTCCCTTTACCTAGGGTCTTGGTCTTCTTAGCCCACCGCAGAACTTCTCCAAACTTTCCTCTGCTTCCCTCCAACCTGCTCTCTGCTCCAACACCAATCCTCTCTGCTCCAACTCCTTCCCCTGTCTGATTGAAGCAGGGGTTTTTTATCAGGTGCTCTAATTGGCTTCAGGTGCTCTAATTAATCTATAGCAAACTTTCTTCCCTCTACAGGGAATAAGGCTCCCTTCTAACCCTCTCCTGCTGCCCTCTGGCCATGCTGTATCACATATGGGGTTGGGCTACTTGGGACGAGAGGCAGTGCTGTCGTGATAGGCCATCAGCGTTGCCGTGTTGGCTTCCGGCCCTATGCTGTACCCGGAAATGGAAGGACTGCAGGGATAGGAACCACCTAGTCCCTCCTGCGTTCCTCTCCTTGTTTCTGTGCATCCACTGGAGTGGGGCGTGGTCTGTCACGAGGGTAAACCGCCGCCCCAGTAGGTAGTAGCGGAGAGTCTCCATAGCCCATTTTACCGCCAGACATTGCTTTCCAACGACGGCGTACTTTTGTTCCCTGGGGAGGAGTTTCCGGCTGAGGTACAAGATTGGGTGTTCCTCCTCCCCTACCATCTGCGAAAGGACGGCTCCTAGCCCTACCTCCGAGGCGTCTGTTTGTAGGATGAATTCCTTCTCGAAGTCTGGGGCTATGAGTACTGGATGGCAGCAGAGGGTTGTCCTTAAATCTGCAAATGCTTCTTCTGCCGAATCAGTCCACTTTACTATCTCGGGGCCCCGAGCCTTTATCAGATCCGTCAATGGCCCTGCTCTTGTGGCGAAACGAGGGATGAATCTCCGATAGTATCCTACTATCCCTAGAAATGCTCTGACCTGCTTTTTACAGACTGGTCGAGGCCAACCTTGTATTGCCTCCACTTTGTTCCATTGGGGTTTCACCAAACCTCTCCCTACTACATACCCGAGGTATCTGGCCTCAGCTAGTCCTATCATGCACTTTAGAGGGTTGGCAGTGAGGCCGGCCTTCCACAGGGCATCTAGCACTGCTTCTACTTTTCCTAGGTGCGTTTCCCAGTCAGGGCTATGGATGACTATGTCGTCTAGATAGGCTGCGGCATACTTGGCATGGGGTCGCAGCAATTTATCCATAAGTTGTTGGAATGTTGCAGGGGCCCGATGGAGTCTGAAAGGGAGGACAGTGTTTTGGAACAGGCCATCGGGTGTAGAGAAGGTCGTCTTTTCCTTGGCATTCTCGACCAGGGGAATTTGCCAATATCCTTTGGTCAGATCCAGAGTGGTTAGGTATCGGGCCTTGACTAACTGATCAACTAACTCGTCAATGCGTGGTATCGGATAGGGATCGAATTGGGATACTTCATTCAACTTCCGGAAGTCGTTGCAAAACCTCAGGGTGCTGTCAGGCTTGGGGACTAGGATGATAGGGCTGGAGCACTGACTGTGGGATTCTTCAATAACCCCGAGTTCCAGCATCTTCTTCACTTCCGTCCTAATTTCTTCCCTTTTAGCTTCCGGTATTCGGTACGGTCTTATTGACACCCTTACTCCGGGGCTGGTGACAATATGATGTTGGACCAGTGTCGTATGGCCCGGCTGTGTACAGAACACATCCTGGTTCCGTTGGATCATATCAATGACCTCTGTTCGTTGTTCTGGGGTTAATTCAGGAGATATCTTCACCTGCCCCTGTGGGTCGTCTGTCTGAGGTGGAGCTCCCCGAATGACCAGGCACGTCTCTCAGTCACGCCAGGGCTTCAGTAAGTTGATGTGGTAGATTTGCTCTGGCTTTCGGCGGTCTGGTTGTCTGACCTTATAGTCCACCTCCCCAATGGCTTCCACTATCTCATATGGTCCATGCCAGCTGGCTAGGAGTTTGCTTTCTGCTGTCGGCACTAGCACCATCACCCGTTCCCCCGGCTGAAATCTCCGTACTGTTGCCCGATGGTTGTAATATGTCCGCTGGGCCTCTTGTGCTTTTTCCAAATGTTCTCGTACTATAGGGGTTACTCGAGTTATTCGCTCTCTCATCTGTGTCACATGCTCAATGACATTCTTTCCTGGGTTGGGTTGTTCTTCCCAATCTTCCTTGGCGATATCTAATATTCTGCATGGGTGGCGTCCGTATAGTAGTTCAAAGGGAGAGAAACCAGTGGACGCCTGGGGGACTTCCCGTATAGCAAACATTAGATACGGTAGAAGGGTATCCCAGTCTTTTCCGTCCTGTGCTACCACCTTCCGGATCATACTTTTAAGGGTACAGTTAAACCGCTCGACCAGTCCATCTGTTTGTGGATGGTAGACTGAGGTCCGTATGGCCTGGATGCGGAGTAGGGTACATAAGTCCTTCATTAATTTTGATATGAAAGGGGTTCCTCGGTCTGTCAGGATCTCCTTAGGGATGCCCACTCTGGCAAAAACCTGGAGTAGTTCTTTTGCTATTGCCTTGGATGTGGGGTTTCTTACAGGAATGGCTTCTGGATACCACGTGGCGTAGTCAAGGATGACTAGTACGTTTCGGTGGCCCCGTGCCTATCTTTCCAGTGGGCCCACTATGTCCATGGCTATCCTCTCGAAAGGGACTTCAATAATAGGCAAAGGTACCAATGGGGCCCGCAAGTAAGGTCGGGGGCTATGCAACTGGCATTCAGGGCCAGAGGCACAATAGCGCTGGACCTCTGCACGTATTCCTGGCCAATAAAACCTTCTTAGGACTCTATCCAGTGTCTTGTCTACTCCTAGTTGTCCCCCAAATAGATGACTGTGAGCTAACTCTAGTACTGCCCTTGTGTATTTCCGTGGGACTAAGAGTTGCTCTACTTCTTCCCCTCGTATTTGCTCTATCCTGTACAACAGATCGCGTTTGAGCACATAATATGGCCTTGGGCCTTTGATCTTTCCTTCCACGGGTACACCATTTACTTCCACTACCTCCTCCCTCACATTCGCATATAGCGGGTCATTGGCTTGGTCCTGCCCGAAATTCTCACGTGCGGTACCAATCTGACCTAATTCTAGGGGGCCTATTTCTACTCTGCCCCCTGGGTTGCTCCTACGTGGGCTAGGAACCGCCTCCGAGTCGTCACTGGCCTGAATTATCTCCTGGCCTCCTGAACGGGTTCGCCTACCCACAAGGGAGGTTTTTTGGTTCTCTGCTAGAATCCTGGTCCCTAATCTTTTATCTGCCCCCCTTTCCCGCCTAGACTTTCGGGGTTTCCCGGGGGATGAGAATAACTCTGGGGCAAATTCGGCAAACATTGGGGTGAAGCTATCTGTAGGTGCCTCGGTCTCAGCCTGGGGGTTGCTACCCTCCCCTGGCTCTATTGGGGGGAGTAAGCTCTCAAACCCGGGGAAGTCCCTACCAATTAAGACAGGGTAGGGGAGCTTGGGGACTACCCCTGCAGTCACCCTGGTAGTACTCCCCTGGATCTCAATCCGTACCAGGATTGTGGGGTAGAAATTTACAGTGCCATGAACGCACGTTACCCCTGTGTTTTTGGCCCGGGTTAGTTGGTCTTGCCCCACCAACTTCCCCGAGACCAGCGTGACAGCACTCCCGGAATCTATTAATGCTATGGTCTTAATACCATTCATTTTTACTGATCTTGTATACCCATGCAAGGTCATTGTCACCCCTACCAGGCCGATTAGGCCACATTGCTCCCCGTGATCCCCCAGATTACACTGCATAGGCTCTTCCCTGTTGGGGCATTGGGCTGCTATATGCCCCAATTCCCCACACTCGTAACACTGCCCCCTTATTCCGGTTGTCACCCTCTGCCTGGGGCTATTTGGCCGGCCCCCCAAGCCCTCTCTTCCCAAACCCCCAGGTCCCTTCTTGGCCTCGGGCCATTCCTCGGTGTCTTTCCTCCCCGTTACAGTTCTCCTGTAGTTCTCGACAGTCCGGGGGTTTGGGGTTGGCTTCCTGGATTGCCGTGTCTCCCCACCTGGAGTCTGGAACAGTTCACGGGCTGCCAGCTGTCTTTCCACAAGGGAGACCAACTCATCATAGGTGGAGGGGTCATTCTGGCCAACCCAAGCCCAGAGGCCTGGTGGTAGCCCCCTCATATACCGGTCCAGTACCAGGAGCTCCATCATCTTCTCAGAGCTGAGGGCCTCAGGGCGCAGCCACTTCCGGGTCAGGGGGATCAGGTCAAACAACTGCGATCGGGGTGTCTTGTCCTCCGTATACTGCCACTCATGGAACCTCTGGGCTCGCAACGCCGTCGTTACTCCGGATCTGGCCAGGATCTCTGCCTTCAGCTGGGGTTAATCTGCTGCAGTCTCTGCGGCCATATCGCAGTAGATCTTCTGGGCCTCCCCACACAGGAACGGGGCGAGGATACCAGATCACTGATGTTGGGGCCAGGCCTCCCGCAGGGCTGCTCTTTCAAAAGCCAGGAGCTATGCCTCCACATCATCCTCCCGTGTCATTTTCTGTAGGCAATGGCTGGCCCATATGGTCTGGGTCCCTTCACAGTTGCGGTTCAGTTCCATAAGGGCCTTCATCTGGTTCACCAGCTCTTTCAGCAGGGCTCGGTCCTGGGCAGCCTGACTCATCAACAGATGATTAGTCTCCTGCTGCATCCGAGTCGCCTCCTGTTGGGCGGTTGCTTGGACCCGGGTAGCCTCCTGCTGGGCCGCGGTGGCTTGTATTAGGGCCTTGACCACGTCGTCCATCTTAAGGATGGGAGGGTTTTGGCTAACCCTGTTTTAAGTCCCCAGCGCGTAGATCCCACTCCTGACACCACGTGTGGCAAATTGCCGGCACTACTATGATGGGTCTCGCGCTTTCTCTTCTGGGGGGGGGGGGGGTTCAGGGTGCCGTTTCTTGCCCCTGAACTGGGATATTAATTGCCCCACTAGTATCCTAGAGGAGGGGAGTGGAGAGGGAGGGACCCGGGCCTGCCCTCTACTCCGGGTCCCAGCCCAGGGGCCCGAGGGATAGTGGTAAACCACTTGAACTAGCAGTTCCTTCCCCTGGGCTGCTTCCCTCTCCTGCCCTTCAGCTTGTGGGGGCTTCCTGCCCTCCCTCTGCACAAGCCAGGTATCCCTTTACCTAGGGTCTTGGTCTTCTTAGCCCACCGCAGCACTTCTCCAAACTTTCCTCTGCTTCCCTCCAAACTGCTCTCTGCTCCAATACCAATCCACTCTGTTTCTACTCCTTCAAACTGTTCTCTGCTCCAACACCAATCCTCTCTGCTCCAACTCCTTCCCCTGTCTGATTGAAGCAGGGTTTTTTTATCAGGTGCTCTAATTGGCTTCAGGTGCTCTAATTAATCTATAGCAAACTTTCTTCCCTCTACAGGGAATAAGGCTCCCTTCTAACCCTCTCCTGCTGCCCTCTGGCCATGCTGTATCACATATGTAAGCCATGGGAAGTAACTGTCCCACTCAGCATGGGTGAGGTCTCAGCTGGAGTACTGTGTCCAGTTCTGGGCACCTGACCTATGGTCATGTTTAGTCTTGAGAAAAGAAGACTGAGGGGGGACCTGACAACCCTCTTCAAATATGTTAAGGGTGGTTATAAGGAGGAGAGTGATTAATTGTTTTCCACATCCACTAAAGGTAGGACAAAAAGTAATGGGCCTAATCTGCAGCAAGGGAGATTTCAGCAAGGTTAGTTATTAGGGAAAACTTTCTGTCTAGAAGGATAGTTAAACACTGGAATAGGCTTCCCAGGGAGGTTGTGGAATCCCTGCCACTAGAGGTTTTTAAGAACACATTGGACAGACACCTGTCAGGGATGGGCTAGGTTTATTTGGTCCTGCCTCAGCACAGGGGCTGGACCTGATGATGTCTCGGGATCCCTTCCAGCCCAACATTTCTATGATTCTCTGATCTTTGTCTACGGCTGCAAGGAAGGGTCTTATATTCCCATTCTTCACTTTTCCTGAAAGGCACTCACAGGCCAAACTGAACAGTCCCTTCCTGCCTATCTCCCACCTCTAGTACCCCTTCCTGCCTATCTACTGTATGGCCCACGGGGTGGCATATCCTTTCAGAGACACACACCAGCCGAGCTACTCTCTTCATGAGGTGGGATGTGCAGCACATGTCTGCAAAGCAGGCAAATCCTTAGAGAAGAGGGGCTGGGAAAAGGGCAACATGCCCCTCAATATTAGAGGGGAAAGCCCTTTAATCAAATATCCCAACTCTCTGCCACACCAGATGACCTGCCCATAGAGAGCTTCTGGCCATGGCCCAGGGCCGCCTACCTTCTCCCCATTGGGGTTTCCCAGAACGTAGCAGCCCATGATGTGAATGACATTTGGCTCAGGGTTGATTTTGCTCATCAATCGGCTCAGCCGCTTCCAGAAGCTGGAAGTAATAGGAGGAAACAAAATTACCATTTAAAATCCACCCCCTCTGCAGAGTCAGGCACCCTGGCATTGGACACATGCTGTCCAGGGAGACCAAAGCGGGACCACCCTGGAGGAGACACAAGCCTCTCTCCCTGAGCTCATTTGCAAGATTTTCCATGGAAATCCCCCCGCCTCACCTGTTCCATGCCTGTAAGGTGGGTTGAACCTGTCTGAAGCAGCACAGGGCACCTGCACTCACATGTGGTGGGTTGTTGATGCTCTACCAGGATGGCACAGTGGTGAGCTCCCAAAGCACAGCTTGGCCAGTTGATTGTTGTGAATAATACTTGCTGCAAGTATTGGCATTTCCCCCATAGAATAATTATTTGACCACTCACCCTCAGCTCTGCCTCTGCCAAGCAGGGCAGCACAGTTGGACTCCTCTCCCCTCAATACTGGTCCCAAACCTTTTAAATTTTACATCTTCATAGTTGCCAGGGTTTTTAAATACACTTTCCTTTCATCTTTTCACTTCTGATTTCCTCTTTTCTCCTTCTCCCATTCCTGACAATTGTGCTGCATGATATTACCAGCATTGACATTTAAAAAAAGACAATGTAGCATCGGTTCATGCTGAGGGCAATAAAGCAGCAGAAAGCAGTTGTAGTGAGTAAAGGCCCAGACAGAGAATCCCTGTATACAAAGTGAGAGACTCGAGGAGCTCAAGCTAGTCTGCTTAACAAAGAGAAGGTTAAGGGCTGACTTGGTCACCACCTAGCTAGCTATGTGGGGAAGTAATATTTGATAATGGGCTCTTCAGTCTAGCAGACAAAGGTGTAACAAGATCCAATGGCTGGAAGCTGAAGCCAGACAAATCCAGACTGAAACTAAGGTGTACATTGCAATAGTGAGGGGAATTAGCCATTGGAACAATTTCCCAAGGGTCATGGTCCATCTCCATCACTGGCAATATTTAATTCAAGTTGGGATGTTTTTCTCTGGCCCGTATTACACAGGAGGTCAGACTAGATTATCACAATGAATATATGAATAAAACTTTAGCCTACCCACCCCCATCTACATTAAATAGACCAAGAAAGGGCACCCAGGGTTGGGAAATAACAAAGCGACTCACAGGATCATATCTTCCTCCTTCTCCACTTTGGCAAAGGTGGCAACTTTATTCTTCAACAAATATAAGTGGCCAGGACCTCCCTGCATGGAGAAGAGAGAGAGAGAGAGATGGTAGCACACCACGCTGCCCTAGTCTCAGAGAAATGGACTGGCTTTGCCCATCTCTAGTGACTAGGCTTCTGCGGGACTGTTTGAGAAGCACTGGAGGGGGCAGAGCAGACACTCTCCAGTCTGTGAGTGACACTAAAATCACAAAGCAGGTTGACTTTGCTCCAGGCAGATGGATAAACAGCCCTGGCCTCCACTTCTCACCTTAGGTGGGATCTTAGCCTCAGAGATGTTGGTTAACTGACTGGCAAATATAGTGGTCAGGGCCAGCTGCGTGGCTCATGGATGTGCAGCATTCTGACCGTATGGTGCTGAAGAATTTAAAGGGCACCCGTATCCATGTAATAAATAAGTTTTCACTCGGTCCTTACTCAGGAAAAACTCCCATTGACTTCAATTGACATTTTCTTGAGTAACAACTGAGTGAAAACTCAGCAAAGGCTTCAGGATTTGGCACAATCTGCCCAGGAGCAGCATTGAAGGCAGTCTGCCTCAGCGAGGGACCCCCAGATCTCTCCCTGTAGATGGCCAGCCAGCTGGGAATGGAGCCCTGGCTCAGCCTACATTACACCCCTCCCCTCTGGACCACCAGACATCCCTAGGGGAGCCATTAGAGAGCCATCCTTGTGCTCCGGACAGTGCCGGGGCTACAGCTCTGCCCAGCTCTTACATGCAGGGGGGAAGGCTCCTTATGGCCACTGCTTCCCCACTGTGAACCTGCAGCACGGCTGCACAGAATCCTGCCCTGAATTTGGTGTGAACTTGGTCCCATTTTCAGCTGCTGTCTCATGTGAGAACCACCCCTGGATTCCGGGAGCACGGCTGCTACATTAGGAGTTGCTGAATAATTTTCAGGTTTCAGGTTGTCCACAAACTGTTCGCTTAGAATATTCCCTCTTTGCTATGCATGCGGAGTGATTGGTTGCCTAAATCACATGGTATTGTTCCTTCTTCCTGACTGGATGACTCAAACGGCTGAGACAGGAGAATAGTGAATGGCAACAGATGCAGTTCCCAGTATAAATTTTCAGCCAAATAGCCTTAACACTTAAATTCTTGAAAGTTTTAAAATATATAAAACATTTCCCCCAGTAACCACCCCTATACTTTTGAATAGTAAACAGGATGCCCCCACAGATCATAGCAAACTGAACTCTGCACTTTATTCATGCACATATTTATAATCAGAGTTTGGGTTTTTCTTTAACTATTTAGCCAGCTCTGCTCTTGAAAGAATCAATAACATTTCTAGATTAAAATCTTCACGGTGTAAATATGAAGATTGGGGAATAATAAGGGAGACCAAGAAATTCATCTCACTTGGAAACTTTATCTGAACATTCAGGGATATTTCCAATCAAGAAGGATGTTGATAAATTGGAGAGAGGTCAGAGAGGAGCCAGGAGAATGATGAAAGGATTAGAAAACCTGCCTTAGAGTGATAGACTCGGGGAGCTCAATCTATTTAGCTTAACAAAGAGAAGGTTCAGGGGTGACTTGATCAGTCTGTAAATATCTACATGGGGAAAAATATTTGATAATGGGCTCTTCAATCTAGCAGACAAAGGTGTAACATGAGCCAATGGCTGGAAGTTGAAGCCAGACAAATTCAGACTGGAAATAAGGCCTAAATTTTTAACAGTGAGAGTAATTAACCATTGCAACAATTTATCAAGGGTCGAGTTGGATTCTCCATCACTGGCAATTTTTAAATCAAGATTGGATGTGTCTCTAAAAGATCTTTTGGGGAGGTTCTCTGGCCTGTGTTACACAGGAGGTCAGACTAGATTATCACAATGGTCCCTTCTGGCCTTGGAATCTATGAATCTATCTAGTAAGCAAGTACAGCCTACACAAAAATGATAAAGTCATTGAATCACTGACTGGTATTGCTGCTTTAAAGATCTCTGCTGGTGTGGGGTAGGGAAATGATAGGCAAACAGAGGCCAGGAGGCATGGAAAACCATCATTACTCTAATTGTAGAAGACACAAGGATTCAACATTTATATGGATTGTGAGAAAATCCACATTTATGTCAGCAAGAATTAAAAACAAAAATCTCAAAAGTTTGGTTGGATTGCAACATTCCAGCTCCAGGGCATGAGAAGACTCAGCAGAAACCTCTTTTTGGGTAAGTCACTCCATAACTGCTCACAGCAAGGTCTGGTGCTGGCCATTGGTAGGGACGGGAACCCTGGCCTCATCCAGTATAGAAGTTCCTATGTTCCTATGTATTAACGCATACTGCAGGATGCTTTATGAAAGTAATCAATAACTATCAAGCTCCAAATCCCTGCCCCTTTGTCTGTGAGTTTCCTTCTGAAGTCAGATTGCATGGATTTGCTAGAAAGCTGTTGAAAAGCTGCCAAACTCTGCATTTGCTGCACTAAGCCAAATGTCCTTTGCTGCCATCACAGCAAGCTGAGGATGCTCAGAGGTCAACAAATGAGAAATGGGAATTGAATAGATGTGATTGCTTTAATAAAAGCCTGCTGCAGGCTGGCTTTGGAATATTGTTTTCTGGAGTTAATTTGTTCTGGAGAAAATATTGGCTTTTAACAAAGTGCCAAGGGCCCCAATGCCTTTCACGTACCTGACAGAAAATCAGCATCTTCCAAATCTTGCAGCCTTTCCGATAAATGTTAAGCTTCTTCTCTATTTCCTCTGCAGAAAACAGTGAAGAGAAGACACGTGAGCCACACAGAAGGTGAAACACTGGCTCTTCTACAGAGATTTTCACTCTCTCTCATTTGTGTTTATTCTGTAAGACATCATGGGCCTGACTTTCAGAGGCGCTGAACACCCACAGGTCCCACTGATTTCAAAACAGGCCCCGGACTTTAGAACTTTGGGAGTCAGGAATCCATAGTTTTTCCCAATGGAGGCTGGATACGATAGAACACTGGATTACAATGAAATCCTCCATGCACTCAGCCGCTGGAGAGCTCCCTGTTACTGCTCATGTGAAACTTTGAGTGGCGGAAAAGACAAAGAAAATAACACTCACGTACCTAGAATATCTTCAAAGGTGGCGTGTTCATGATCCTGGAACCGAACAGAAAAGATGTTTCAAACCTAGGTGCTGCTAGATACTCATCATTTAAAGAGATCTCCTCATGCGACAGAGAACAATGCTACACTAGGTAAGCACGTAAGCTGGGATTCAATTAAACCAACTGTGGTCTCAGTCAAGATCACAAGCATCATTGCCCTTATGTTAAGACCCATGTGTGACAATAAACATAAACTTTGTAAGTTACAGGAAATAGGTGGACTTCAAAAAGTAAATACTGCACATTGTTTGTGTGTTGAATAGGGAAATGTGTTGGGTGAGCCCAGGACTGAGGTCCACTGCAGAGATACGTGGAGTCCTGAACTGTCTAGGAACAGGTCAAATGCAGCAAAGAACTGTTGTAGCCTTCCAACACACACAGCTCTGCTAATGTGCCTCAGTCCTGACCTGCAACCTTGACTCTATTCAACTCCTGGTGTCACACAGCATGGATGATGTTCCTCAGTCCCAGCTCACAGCCCCCTTGTTATTCCAGTCCCAGGTCCCTAGACACATGCTTCTGATAGTGCCCCTCATCCTGTCCTGCAGCCACCCCACTATTCCAGTCCTGGGCACCCCATAGAGCTCTGCCAATAAACCTGAATCCTGACCTAATATGTCTGCTGCCAAAATACTGGGCCTCTCTTGAGCAGGTATTTGCCAGCTTTGCTCAGTTGTGCGATGGTTCTTCTGAGGCATTCTGATGCCATCTAGGGACTAGGATACAATCACTAAACTCATTTCCACTTATGAGCCAACCCAACGTTCCAGTACCCTATGAACATGCAAAGAGCTAGGCTACTCACATAGAGAATGGGGATGATGGAGGGGTCATCCCTGCGGATAATCGTTGGGATGTACTCAGCTTTGGGGACCTTGGAAGAAATAAGCTAGGAACAGAAATGAGAAATAGAAATGGGTCATGAGCAGAGACACAAAGGGACTGTGGGCAGGCACTGTACACTGGGAGAGATGCTGTCTGCATCCTTATTCCATAAGAAGTCTTCATAATCCCTCTGGATGCAAATATTTCTTCTTTCAGGTCAGAAGTAAGCTGCTAAAAGAGGTTATTTCTATTCTCTCTCTGAACTGAAGAAAGCAAATAGCAGGTACCCTGGGCCCAGCTAGTCCCTCCATGTATAGAAAACAGTGGTATGGCCTAAGACAGCCAAACACATTATGCAATATGGTTGTGATTGCAGCAAGGGCCTTTGCTTAAAGGCACCCTCCTGACATGGCATCAACTAGACCGTCAAGCCAAAATTCATAACTGGTATTTGGGGAAACCTGGGATTCCTCCCCCTGCTGATAACTAAAGTGAAAGCCTGCTCAGTAGGAATATCCTGGCCACTCCTCTGCTAGGCCCCCTCTAACCCCTGGGCTCCTTGCCTGCTCAATTCATCAGCCATAAGAAACCCTCTCCACTCCCGGCCTGTCCTTTTGCATCCAGGCTGTAGCAAGGGAACAGCTCAGCAAGCCAGCCATCATCAGCACTGAGGGAGGCTAGTCAGCTGCACCAGTGAAATGTTAACTAAGGAAGTGCCTGGAGCGTCAGCCCAGTGACAAAGCTCAGTGGGAGCACACCCCATCGTGGCTCTGCTGACACAACTCAAGTCCCTCCTGACCTAGACCCAGACAGTAAGTTAAAGGAGGATCGGGCCCCATATTTCCATTTCCTGTTAAACCTGTGGGGAGATGTCTTACCCTGACACCCCCACCCCTTGCACTAGGAAAAAAAATCTGCCTTGGTGGGGGGATGCCAGGGAAAGAATAAAATGGAGGAGTATAAGGAAAAGACAACCTCACCACCACTATCCTCTATATTAGCAACATAATGGCATGCCAAAGCAGTGGCCCATTCAGATGAAGCATCAGCAATGCCCTAATGGTCCTGCTGCCCAACTAGCCACTTGAGTAGGGGTCAAACTCAGAGTTCTGTACTCAGTTTTTGCTCAGTCAATGGTCGTTTGCCTGAGTGAGGGCTAAGGAAGGACGTCAGGATTTGACCCTACATAAGGACATCACTAAACCAGACCAGCGAGAACAGGAATAAAGAGGAGGGAAGGCTGAAGGGCCTGGCCTATAAGGACAGGTTAAAGTGCACAAATGGCATCACGGAGCTGCAGTGTACAAGTCAAATGAGGAAGGGAGGGTGTTTCTAACTGCCAGCCCTGCACACTCCCCCTAGGATCTGAGAACCAAGCTGGGTAATTTCCTTTCCATGCCTCATCACAAATGGCGTCCTCCCTTACCCCCTAGTAGCCCCAACAGAGATCTGAAGAGCTGCGAGGCGGAACTGAAGGTTCTGCCCTTCTTCCATGAATACCCTAATTAGCAGCTGTGAAAAGATGAATGAAGTGCATGGGGCAAGGGAGGGTGGGAACAGCCCTCACCATTATTTTTGGTGGAATAAAGTCATCTCCATCACACGCCATAGCTTCAAGTTCCTTCTCTGTTTCCCAGTTCAAGTCAAAGTCATCATCCAGAGCACAGCAGTAGTCCTGAAGATCATGGCCTGCCAGACAACAGCGGGACAGAAGCATTACACCAGGCACCAGGCCACAGGGCTTCTTGCATTCTCCACCCCATCCTGTTGGCAGGGTGACTAACTTGTTCAATGTATCACGCACCACCATACTTACAACCTTCATTCCCAAAGTGACAAGAGTCACCACAGGGACCGTTCCAAAGGGTTCAGTGCTTCACCCCGACCTTTGGGCCTTTTAACCAGACAGATAACGATAGGGTGTGCCTGTGCTGCAACTGGGGGGCTGACTGCAACACACATAGGCAGAGCCACGCTGGCCTGAATGCAGCTAGCATGACTAAACATAGCAGTGAAGCCGCAACAGCATGGGCTGCAGCGCAGCCTGTACCAGCTCGTCCAGGGCCCTGGGGAATGACTCAGGTAACTAGCCCATGCTGGTGTCCGTGCTGCTGCAACTTCACTGCTCTAGCTCAATGAAAGTGAGTGTGGGTCTGTCTACACATGCTACAATCCCACACCTTGACTGCAGTGCTGATATACCCTAAGAAAGAGCAATAATGCACAGAGCTCCCTTATTTCAGAGGCAGTTTGATGGCAGCGCTCCCTGGGGCACAGAAGTGTTGCACTGCATTCAGTCACTTCGGAGTTACTCAGTCAGTGCTAGATTCAGCTCCACATGCTACCCAGACTGAGCTGGAATCCTGCGGTTCAAGAAACGATGGCGTTTGAACTGGCGTGTCGCAGGCAGGTTGTGGCAACGTGGCACCCCAGGATTCAGAGTTTCTTGGCAGGTCAAAGAAACTCATCAGACTTTTAGGACCTGCCAAACTGTAATGGTGCAGCCCTCTAAAGTCACTCAGCAGCTGTCCCAGAAAAACCCAGCAGGCCTCGATCTGCTCCCATAAATCGCTGCCTCATGCTGTTTGATGCTCCTTGGGGAAAACATACTTCGAAATCAAAATAAAATAATAGCACACTAAAGGCTAAGAGTGGTTCCTGAAGCCAGCGACTCAGGCACTGTTAAGCAATAGAATCATAGAATATCAGGGTTGGAAGGGACCTCAGGAGGTATCTAGTCCAACCCCCTGCTCAAAGCAGGACCAACCCCAACTAAATCATCCCAGCCAGGGCTTTGTCAAGCCTGACCTTAAAAACCTCTAAGGAAGGAGATTCCACCACCTCCCTAGGTAACCCATTCCAGTGCTTCACCACCCTCCTAGTGAAAAAGTTTTTCCTAATATCCAACCTAAACCTCCCCAGGCAAGAGAGCCAAGCCCCCAGTGCTAGCCTGTGGGAGCCAGAGGGTCAGTGACAGGTGCAGAGGAGAACATACCCCTTCTGAAACGCTCCCTTTCCGTTAGTCGCTGCGATGGCTGGGGAAGGGGTGGAATTCAGACTGCCTGGGAACAATCAGGTCATGTTTTGAACCTGGTCCTTCTAGCGCTTTCCCCACCCACCCTCTCCCACGATGCCCTCTGGCTTTGGAGACTTGGTTCCTTGCTTATTAGTTTAATGATTAAACAATATGATCCACCCGTAGAACAGGAAGGCCCAGGCCTACCCGACCATGAGAATAACTCCCCTACCCTGGAATATGTCCATGATCTATAGGGATCCAGGGGCTTGCAGTGGTTTCACCACATTCTGGACTATTTCTAACATGCTGAGACAAAACAACAGCCCCATTATAAAGGCAGAGAGAGGGCACTGGGAATCCCTGGGGGATGTCTGCACACAAGCATCTGATCCCCTATGCAGGGCGTTTACACAGTGTGGGCGGGGTTACGTATGTGAAACCTCTGCAGGGTCATGGGAGACCAGGTCCCCCCAGTAGACCATCTCTGCTGTAAAACTTTAAATCCAGACTGTGCCACCTGCAGAGCTGTTAACCAAAGACACATCTCAAGGGTCACCTCTCTTGTGCTCCGAGTTCCTGCCAGCCTGGGATAGGTAGGCACTAGGTGTTTGGCCCTCATGTGCCCCAGCCTGCTTCACTGCGATCGATTAACCCCTGGAGTGCTGACGTGTGTGAACATGTCATGTGACGTGTGTGAACATGCCCTCATGGAACACTGGAAGTGGTGACAAGCCTATGGGCCACACTTTGCTGGGCATTCATTCTGCAACTAAAGAGCACCAGAGGTAAGGCTACATGTGCATATGCGGAGTGTTAACTACTTCGCTCTAATGAAAGGAAGCAATCACAGGGGGCCAGAAGGATGGACAGTTCACTCCTATGAGTTCACTCAATGCCTTGGTTGGCAGCTTTGGCCATGGGAAGAAGCTCAAAGGTCTCAGAACTCACTTTCTCGAGAGTCATGGAAGGAATCAGCTTTGATGGGAGTTGGGTCGCTCCAGGACCTGCTGAAGCTTCTCTCTCGCCGCTCACCAAATGCTAGGATAAAACCAAACCGGGACATTAACAGACTCCAAAGCCACCGCTGCTCTGCCAGCAAAAAACAAAACCCCCAGCAGGGCTCCATCAAAGCTAAAGATCACAAACACGTTTGCATATTTGTTCTTCCATGTGACAAACATGAGTCCATCCCATGTGACAAACAAGTGCCCAGCCTATGCATGATGGGATACAGGTGTCAATTTCTGCACACAAGTGTGTGTTGGTGAGTGAGACACAGAAGAGGAATTTGGTAATCTGCCCCTAAACATTATTGCTCAAACTTGAATTTAGTAATTATAGTTCCAACATCTCCATGCACATGCACCATGAGAGTATGAGAAGATCCTTATTATTTGTTGGGGTGTTTCCCACGATGTGGGGGGCACCTTTGGAGGAGATGTAAAGGACTAGCTGGGAGGTAGAGGGACACATATAAGCCTCGCAATTGTTCTGCAGCCTCAGCTTTCATTTTTAAAACATATCTCTTGAAAACATGACCTGAGTGTTATCCGCAATGTTGTCTGCCTGAGTCTGCAGAGAGCCTGAAACAATAGCTCTGAGATGAGGTGTTCCCAATCCATTTCAAAGGGGGCTAACTCGGATACCAGTAATGCCACTTCAAATGTCACCACTGTTCATTATTACACTACTTGTCAAATGAAGTGTCTAGACTGCTATCAGGGGGCGTGACTGCAGTTTGACGTGACACACCCAGACTAGCTTTAATCTAGCTAGCTCAGGTGCCAAAGCAGCGAAGCTGCATCAGCACAGGCTGGACCCTAGGTAATTTCCCGGGGGGCTTTGACAGTCTCATAGAGCCCACACCGAAGCGCATGTTGCTGTAGCTTCACTCCTCTGGTAAATGCTAGGTTAAAGCTAGCTCAAGTATGTCAGCTCAAGCAGCAATCACTCGCTGGGAGTGCAGTTAGACGTGCCCACAGTGTGTACAAAAGGAAGGGAAGGGTCATATTGGGAAGACACACCCCTCTCCTAGGAGTGGTGGTTCATTCTTGACAGGCCTTGACCAGCAGCATGATAGCGCCAAGTGGGAGCACAACTGGTATCACCTGCCTGAAGGGGAGCTCAGCTATCGAGATCTTAGTAAATCCTGGATGACTGTGTGCAGCGCACTCGATTCTTACCCCAATGGCAATGGCCTCCCTGGACAAGCCCCCAGGAGCAAACTGGACCAGGCCATGCAGGGGTGTCACACACGTGCTGGGCTGAGGGGTGAGCTGCCCTTGCTGATAGGGCTTGGGGGCCGGGAGTAAACGATTCACTGGCAAGAGAAAAATGTGGCAGTGTGACTGCAAAGGGCACTACTTTCCCAAGCGTTGTTCAATGTTCCCCTCTGCTGCTGACTAGCTCACCAGCCCCTAAGACCAGCCACCTTTCATGAGGGTCCCCTCTTTTGCCTCTCCCTGGCCCCCATCTCCTCCCTTCCACACATGGCCCACTTGGTCATTCTCCTCACATCTCTTTTCCTACTCCACCCCTACCCATCTCACACCTCCCCATGAGGGGTTCTCCCTCTGGGTCCTGTTCTTGGAGGCAGCGAAAGAAGCAGGCGATTCCCGGAACCTGGGCTCAGTAGTGGCAACAGCTGGGAGGGTTGGTAAGAAAGCAGCCTCCTCTGCAGGCCCAGTGCTGCTGGGCTCAGTGGTAGGGGAGAGGCAGAGAGAAGGTACCACAGGGCTCAGCACTGGCAGAAGGGATGGGGGAAGGAAACTGGAAAACAACTCCTTCTGAGTCTGGGGTGTGGGGATTCATGGGCCCCCACCGCCATGGTGTGTACAAATGGCCACTACTAGGAAAGAGGAGGGTGAAAGAAGGGGTCAGGGGTCTGTGCCCAACGTCTGAGCTGCAAATCAGATTGCCTTGGTAATTACAGAGGGAAATGCTGGCCGCAGGACAGGGTCCTGGCCCATCTGTCTGCCACCCTGCCTGTAGCCCTTACAGTCACCCTTCAGGCCCCATGGATATAACTCTCTTTATTTAAGCGCAAACTGTCGCGCTCCCCAGCTGCCAGAGCCCACTAGTCACACTACAGTGGCAGAGTTGGGTTTTCCTCTTAGCTTAAATTCGGGCAGGCAGGAGGTGAGGGCAGCAGGTGGGGGGTGGGGAGCGGTGAGCAGGATGGGAGGAGAGAGGTGGGAAAGAGACAGCTCAGCCCTGTGAAAACACAAAGCCTCCCGGGTTTGTAGCTGTGCCCCATGAAGCAGTGAGAAGCCTGGCAGCCCTCATTACGCACTGCATCTCTCTCAGAGCGACTGAATTAGGGAGTCTAACCCTGTAGTGCAGTGCAGCCCTCTTATGTACCCATCTCTAGCATTAGTGAGTACAGGAGCCACATGCACCTGTATCCCACACAGAGCTGGGATACAGAGCTGGGATCCCACACAGAGCTGGGATCCTGACTGCTCCTGCACGGCCCTGACAACAACGTGGACTCTGCACGCTGGGACTCCTAGCCAATGAGGGGACGGGGTCTATGTCACGTCACGCTGCCTGCTATGCTATGCTATGTCACTTCACACAGTTAAAGGCCAGTGTCATACATTGGTGTGTATGGAGGCTAGGGGGACCAGCTGGCCTCTTCTCTACACACAGCAGTGTGAGGGAGGAAAACCTCTTCTCAGCGCCTATGCTGGGTGCTTTCCAGCCCTCTGCTTACAACAGACAGCAAAACAATGACTAATTACAGAGGAGTCTGGTTCCTCAGCACCGTTCTCCAGCCCCATGTCCCATCAGCATTAACCCTCTGCCTCCCATCTCCTGGCCATGCCTTGTGGCTTCTTACTCACGTTGCGCTTTCACCCGGCGGCTCCCCACCATGCGCAAATGCTTCCGAAAATTCCTGAAAGAAAAGCAACACAAATCCAGTGATGAGCGCTGGGGTCAGCAACCAACTGGCCCAAGCAGTAGCAGCGGGGGGAAGGTTCCCGTTTTCCAGGCATTTAAATGCAGTCACACAGGGCACAACAGAACTCCCAGAGCAACTCCAGCTGCATTTGTTCAGTGGCCAGGGTGTGGCTCATCTGCCAGCTACGGGGAGCGGCTTTGTTCCCTTTCAATCCCTGTGCCACGGAGCTGCTGTGCATCAGCCATCCTCACACAACCTCCTCCGGGCTGTTGCCTCCACTCTCCCTGACTCACGCTTCCCCACCTACCTTCCCACGGCCCCAGAGCATGCTGCCCACCTTAGCTGGCAAAGGGCTTGAGGAGCTGCTAACTCTTCCCGTCCACTTGGAAACCAAAGGCAGGTGTTCCACTCCTCCCTGCCCCAGACAGTACAGCAGGAGTGCAGAGGTCCTCTTCACCCCCCATGCTCATGCCACACTCACAGCTCTGCTCATTCCCAAAGCACATTTGGGGGTGCTTCCAGTGCTAACATTCACTGACGTTAGTGACTTGAACGCTAGGCAGGCGGGTTCCTGCGCTGACCCCCCAGGGGCCTCTTCCATCTTTAAAGGTACAGGGCTCACTGGTCTGGATTGCCCCCCAGAATGTGACAGTCATGAAGCAGGAAGGTTCCCCTGGGGCAGGTGTTTTGCCTCTACTTGCTAATAGTGCATCTCTCAACCTGTACCTTCCTGCCTGGGATTCACAGGCCAGGGGATGGGTGGGGATACAGAGGAAGCAGAGACCCCCGAGGTAAAGGATGCCGCAGGATGGCACCTTGATACATGGCAACTGATCCCAGGAAATCACCCCAGACTCAGTTCTATACAAATCAGACTTGAGTGTCAGCAGCTGCCCAGAGGATATAGCTCCACAGCCCATGGCAGGGAGCCTCCCAGCCTCGGACAATAGTGGGGCTCACGCTAGCACTCTAAATAGCTGTGTAGACAGCACTTTAGTTACAGCTCGAGTGGGGGCTGAGTTTGGGAGCCCAGCCCCCTCCCCAGGCTTCAGAGTTCAAGCCCCAGCCTGAGTCACAACTTCAAAGCACTGTCTACACAGCCATTGTCAGGGCACTAGCATGAGCCCCACCAGACCACCTCTATCGGCCCAGGCTGGGAGCTCGCTGCCGCAGGCTGTGCAAATATACCCTGAGAGAGACCAAGGCTGAGGCCCAAACGCAGACGGAGCCCTGAGGGTACGCTGTGCCATCTCTAGGTTCCCCGAGACTGACACAGACTCACTGAGGCTCACACCCACTCACCACAGTGAAAACTAAGCAGTATGTCAGAGCTGGCTCCAA
The DNA here is from genome assembly GCA_003942145.1 of Platysternon megacephalum. NCBI lineage: Eukaryota > Metazoa > Chordata > Testudines > Platysternidae > Platysternon > Platysternon megacephalum. Next base: position 267,808 of record QXTE01000336.1, read on the forward strand.
GGGGACTCAGCTGGTGTAATTCACGCATGTGGGAGGGGGCAAAGAAAAGCCTCCATCCTACTTCAACTTGCTTCTCTATCTGGATCCTTGGTGTGTAAATTACACTCATCTGGCACCTGGCAGGACTGATCAGCTTTACTGGGAGGTCACAATATTCACTATCATGGGTCAGGCCACTGGCCCCTTTTAATTGGGTATCCGATCCCCAGCTGTGACCTAGACTTGTGGCTTCCTAAACACATGCTGCCCCTGGCTATTGTGCAGTGCTCTTTATGGAGTGGGGGCAGGATTCCTTCCTGATCCCTGTGGCGACTGGCCAGTGCCCAGCCAGAGGTGTCAGATCTGATTACAATTGAGATGTCAGCGTAACGTGTCATACTTGAAAGGAAATGGGCACATTTCTGGAAGGGAGCCCAGTAAAATGCAGCTTTCAAACCTACATTGTACCAGGTTAATGCCGAAATGTTTGCATTCCCTTGCTAGAGCTAACATGCTGATCTCAACCACCCAGGCTGCTGTAACCAGCTTTGGCATAAGCAAAAACATTCCCTGTCAAATGCTCAGCTCCCCTTGCAGGGTGGACCCAGCCCCATAGGAACAGGGCTCTGCAGTATTAGAGCATTCTCTCACTGTGCTGAAAACTACAAGGACAGCATGGTCTGTCCCTAAGTGAGAGCTCTGGGCCGCGCTCCAGAGACATCCCCTGAGCAGTGCTGAGAGCAGGGGGAGCTGTATCCCACTCTCCAGAGCTCGAGGGAAGGTCACCGTGGGAGATCAGGAGAGAGTAAACGTGGGAGTAAAAGGATCCCTTCCCCTGCCCCTCTAGAAAGAAACGCTCTGGAAAGGAGTGACTTGATCTCATCTACTAGGCAGCAGGCTGGGCCTCTCCATCCTTACTGATTTGTGCAACTGTGTCACTCTGTCTCGAGTCTGACCTCTGTCCTTATCCATAAGGAGCAGCCAAAGAGCCAAGAAGCAGCAGCAGTTACCCTTGGAGGAGCGGAAGTCACAGGAAATACGATGACTCACCCAGGACTCATGTGACGAGGGGGCTTGGGGCGAATTACCAATGGCTGCACTCACCAACACAACACAATCTGATCTTTTAACTTGTCAAAAATCTCTTCATCCATCCAAATGCAGAAAGCAGCAGTTCAGTTAAAAATTGAAAGAGGTGTGCTATTTGTTATTTCTCTTCCTAATATCGTTCCTACTGCTGCCAGCACCAACTTTTCACCACAGTCTGTACAGCCACGACTCCATACCCTTGGGAGGCATTCCATCCAAAAGATTATTGAGACAGATTCAGCCCATCCCGGGGTACAATTTCCTACACTACACAGCAGGCAGGTCTGTCTGGATTGAGGAATTTGCATAGAATCATAGATAATTAAGGTTGGAAGAGACCTCAGGAGATCATCTAGTCCAACCCCCTGCTCAAAGCAGGACCAACACCAACTAAATCATCCCAGCCAGGGCTGTGTCAATCTGGGCCTTACCAACCTCTAAGGATGGAGATTCCACCACCTCCCTAGGTAACCCATTCCAGTGCTTCACCACCCTCCTAGTGAAATAGTTTTTCCTAATATCCAACCTAAACTTCCCCCACTGCAACTGGAGGCCATTGCTCCTTGTTCTGTCATCTGCCACCACTGAGAACAGCCGAGCTCCATCCTCTTTGGAACCACCCTTCAGGTAGTTGAAGGCTGCTATCAAATCCCCCCCCCACACACACACTTCTTTTCTGCAGACTAAATAAGCCCAGTTCCCTCCGCCTAACCTCATAAGTCATGTACCCCAGCCCCCTAATAAGTTTTGTTGCCCTCCGCTGGACACACTTCAGTATGTCCACGTCCTTTCTGTAGTGGAGGCCGCAAAATTGGACGAAATACTGCAGATGTGGCCTCACCAGTGCCGAATCGAGGAGAATAATCACTTCCCTCGATCTGCTGGCAATGCGCCTATTAATGCAGCCCAATATGCTGTTGGCCTTCTTGGCAACAAGGGCACACTGTTGCCTCATATCCAGCTGCTCGTCCACTATACTCCCCAGGTCCTTTTCTGCAGAACTGCCACTTAGCCAGTCGGTCCCCAGCCTGTAGCAGTGCATCATATTATTTCGTCCTAAGTGCAGGACTCTGCACTTGTCCTTGTTGAACCTCATCAGATTTCTTTTGGTCCAATCCTCCAATTTGTCTAGGTCACTCTGGACCTTATCCCTACCCTCCAGTGTATCTACCTCTCCCCCCAGTTTAGTGTCATAGAATCATAGAATCTCAGGGTTGGAAGGGACCTCAGGAGGTCATCTAGTCCAACCCCCTGCTCAAAGCAGGACCTAATCCCAACTAAATCATCCCAGCCAGGGCTGTGTCAATCTGGGCCTTACCAACCTCTAAGGATGGAGATTCCACCACCACCCTAGGTTACCCATTCCAGTGCTTCACCACCCTCCTAGTGAAAAAGTTTTTCCTAATGTCCAACCTAAACCTCCCCCTCTGCAACTTGAGACCATTACTCCTTGTTCTGTCATCTGGTACCACTGAGAACAGTCTAGATCCATCCTCTTTTGAACCCCCTTTCCGATAGTTGAAACCAGCTCTCAAATCCCACCTCTTTCTTCTCTTCTGCAGACTAAACAATACCAGTTCCCTCTGTGACGGGTTGGATCACAGAAACCCCCTTCGGAGCAGCCGCCTGATGTGCAAAGACTACTTCTGTTCCTGTTTTCCCTGCCAGCTCAGGGGCTTCAGCACCCTGTCTTGCTGAAGCCAGACACACCCGTCTGCTCCAACACAGACCCAGAGTCTGAATTACCTGCCCCGAAGCTGCAGGTTTCCCTGAAAACAGCTCACAGAAGTGTGCTTGTCTTTAGCACTCAGATGCCCAACCCCCAGTGGGGTCTAAACTCAGATAAATCCGTTTTACCCTGTATAAAGCTTATAAATTGCTTTATAAACTCATAAATTGTTCGCCCTCTATTACACTGATAGAGAGNCTCTGTTCTCTTCCACCCCTTTATATATCTTTTGCATAAGGCGGGAATCCTTTGTCCCTCTGGGTTCCCCCACCCCTCACTGGAAAAGCACCAGGTTAAAGATGGATTCCAGTTCAGGTGACATGATCACATGTCACTGCAAGACTTCATTACTCACTTGCCAGCACACACATATACAGGAAGACTCACAGGTAAATACAGCCATCTGCAGACAATGGCTCTGGTTAATGGGAGTCATCAAGATTCCAAACCACCGTTAATGGCCCACACTTTGCATAATTACAACAGGCCCTCAGAGTTATATTTCATATTTCTAGTTTTAGATACAAGAGTGATACATTTATACAAATAGGATGATCACACTCAGTAGATTATAAGCTTTGTAATGATACCTTACAAGAAACCTTTTGCATGAAGCATATTCCAGTTACATTATATTCACTTATTATCATGTTTTTATAAAACCATATAGACTGCACAACGTCACACCCTCAGCCTCTCCTCATAACTCACGTGCTCCAGCCCCTTAATCATTTTTGTTGCCCTCCGCTGGACTCTTTCCAATTTTTCCACATCCTTCTTGTACTGTGGGGCCCAAAACAGGACACAGTACTCCAGGTGAGGCCTCACCAATGTCGAATAGAGGGGAACGATCACGTCCCTCGATCTGCTGGCAATGCCCCTACTTATACAGCCCAAAATGCCGTTAGCCTTCTTGGCAACAAGGGCACACTGTCGACTCATATCCAGCTTCTCGTCCACCGTAACCCCTAGGTCCTTTTCTGCAGAACTGCTGCCTAGCCACTCGGTCCCTAGTCTGTAACAGTGCATGGGATTCTTCCGTCCTAAGTGCAGGACTCTGCACTTGTCCTTGTTGAACCTCATCAGGTTTCTTTTGGCCCAATCCTCTAATTTGTCTAGGTCCCTCTGTATCCTATCCCTACCCTCCAGCGTATCTACCACTCCTCCCAGTTTAGTGTCATCTGCAAATTTGCTGAGAGTGCAGTCCACGCCATCCTCCAGATCATTAATGAAGATATTGAACAAAACCGGCCCCAGGACCGACCCTTGGGGCACTCCGCTTGAAACCGGCTGCCAACTAGACATGGAGCCGTTGATCACTACCCGTTGAGCCCGACGATCTAGCCAGCTTTCTATCCACCTTATAGTCCATTCATCCAGCCCATACTTCTTTAACTTGCCGGCAAGAATACTGTGGGAGACTGTATCAAAAGCTTTGCTAAAGTCAAGGAATAACACATCCACTGCTTTCCCCTCATCCACAGACCCAGTTATCTCCTCATAGAAGGCAATTAGGTTAGTCAGGCATGACTTGCCCTTGGTGAATCCATGCTGACTGTTTCTGATCACTTTCCTCTCCTCTAAGTGCTTCAGAATTGATTCCTTGAGGACCTGCTCCATGATTTTTCCTGGGACTGAGGTGAGGCTGACTGGCCTGTAGCTCCCTGGCTCCTCCTTCTTCCCTTTTTTAAAGATGGGCACTACATTAGCCTTTTTCCAGTCATCCAGGACCTCCCCCGATCACCATGAGTTTTCAAAGATAATGGCCAATGGCTCTGCAATCACATCCGCAAACTCCTTTAGCACCCTCGGATGCAGCACATCCGTCCCCATGGACCCAGGCCAGGGCTTTATAAAGCAGCGCACAAGCGACCAGGGAGCTTTTGCGACCAGGGGCTGCTAACAGGGAGTTTCGCAAGGGAGTTCTCCAGGTGAAGGAGGAACAAATACAGGACCCTCGGTGTAAGTGACTGTCTGTAGTGTGTGTGTGTTTGTGTTTGGGGGTTACTTGCTGTGTGCTGAGCTTGTGTTTGTCAGTCTGTTTGTTTGTTTGTTTGAAGGACCGCGTGCTGTGGCTGGCAGTTGGAAGCTGTGAGCTTCAAAGGAAGGTCTGAAAGCTAGACGCCTCTGGTAATTGGCTGAGCCTTAATCATTGGGCGGGGCATTCACCCAGGCCAGGGCTTTATAAAGCAGCGCACAAGCGACAAGGGAGCTTTTGCGACTAGGGGCTGCTAACAGGGAGTTTCACAAGGGAGTTTAGAAGGGGAGTGGGAAGGGAGCGAGGGTCCCTTGCCGGTTTTATCTGTTTCCCTTTCTTCCCCTTAAAACCTATAAACCAAACTGAATTGTGAATTGGGAGTGCTTTGTTCCAGGTGGGCCTTGAGTGGGCCTGACTGTTATAAAAAGGCAGTCAGCAGCGAACCGCGGAGGCTAACAGAAGGACTTTGCGGAGAGCCCACTGAGGCTTACATCTCGCGGGCTTCTGTGAGTTGCTGCAACAGCTGAGGAAGCTCTTAGAAGGAAGGTGATATGGAAGGTGAGCGTGCAGTTGTTGTAACCTGCACAGGTTGTGCCATGTTTGTATTTCTTCCACAGGACAGAAGCGACTTTGTCTGTACAAAGTGCAAGCTGGTCTCCACATTGGAAGAGAAGGTTCGAGGTCTGGAGAAACAAGTATCGACCCTGCGTTGCATACGAGAAAATAAAGATTTCCTGGACAGACGTCAGGAGATGCTTTTACGGGCACAACGTTCTGAAGAATCAGAGCATGTTGCGCAGAGGGGACTGAGGGACGGTGAAGAAAATTGGCATCATGTGACCTCCAGAAGAAGGAAGAGGAGCATCCATGTACCAGCAATGAAGATACAGGTGAGCAACCGTTTTCATGTTCTCTCCACAGGTACTAATGCGAAGAGTGGAGTAGATGATACATCTGATGGAAGGGAGCAGAAGGAGACTCCACTGATTGGAAGGCATGAGATGCACTGTCCTAGGGATGGGGGTTCCACACCACCGCTCCCAAGAGAAGGAGGAGGGTGGTGGTGGTCGGGGACTCCCTCCTCAAGGGGACTGAGTCATCTATCTGCCGCCCCAACCGAGAAAACCGAGAGGTCTGCTGCTTGCCAGGAGCTAGGATTCACGATGTGACGGAGAGACTGCCGAGACTCATCAAGCCCTCGGATCGCTACCCCTTCCTGCTTCTCCACGTGGGCACCAATGATACTGCCAAGAATGACCTTGAGCGGATCACTGCAGACTACGTGGCCCTGGGAAGAAGGATAAAGGAGTTTGAGGCGCAAGTGGTGTTCTCGTCCATCCTCCCTGTGCAGGGAAAAGGCCTGGGTAGAGACCATCAAATTGTGGAAGTCAACGACTGGCTACGCAGGTGGTGTCGGAGAGAAGGCTTTGGATTCTTCTCCTTCTTGGAACACCATCCCATGGTCGGAGTGCTAGGCAGAGACGGGCTCCACCTAACGAAGAGAGGGAAGAACATCTTCGCAAGCAGGCTGGCTAACCTAGTGAGGAGGGCTTTAAACTAGGTTCACCGGGGGAAGGAGACCAAAGCCCTGAGGTAAGTGGGGAAATGGGATACCGGGAGGAAACACGAGCAGGAGAGTGCAAGAGGGGAGGACTCCTGTCTCAGACTGAGAAAGCGGGACAATCAGCGAGTTATCTTAAGTGCCTATACACAAATGCCAGAAGCCTGGGAAACAAGCAGNGCCCACACTTTCCTTGACTTTCTTCTTGTTGCTAACATACCTGAAGAAACCCTTCTTGTTACTCTTAACATCTCTTGCTAGCTGCAACTCCAAGTGTGATTTGGCCTTCCTGATTTCACTCCTGCATGCCTGAGCAATATTTTTATACTCCTCCCTGGTCATTTGTCCAATCTTCCACTTCTTGTAAGCTTCTTTTTTGCGTTTAAGATCAGCAAGGATTTCACTGTTTAGCCAAGCTGGTCGCCTGCCATATTTACTATTCTTTCTACACATCGGGATGGTTTTTTCCTGCAACCTCAATAAGGCTTCTTTAAAATACAGCCAGCTCTCCTGTACTCCTTTCCCCCTCATGTTGTTCTCCCAGGGGATCCTGCCCATCAGTTCCCTGAGGGAGTCAAAGTCTGCTTTTCTGAAGTCCAGGGTCCGTATTCTGCTGCTCTCCTTTCTTCCTTGTGTCCGGATCCTGAACTCTACCATCTCATGGTCACTGCCTCCCAGGTTTCCATCCACTTTTGCTTCCCCTACTAATTCTTCCCGGTTTGTGAGCAGCAGGTCTAGAAGAGCTCTGCCCCTAGTTCGTTCCTCCAGCACTTGCACCAGGAAATTGTCCCCTACACTTTCCAAAAACTTCCTGGATTGTCTGTGTACTGCTGTATTGCTCTCCCAGCAGATATCAGGGTGATTAAAGTCTCCCATGAGAACCAGGGCCTGCGATCTAGTACCTTGCGCTAGTTGCCAGAAGAAAGCCTCGTCCACCTCATCCCCCTGGTCTGGTGGTCTATAGCAGACTCCCACCACGACATCACCCTTGTTGTTCACACTTCTAAACTTAATCCAGAGAGTCTCAGGTTTTTCTGCAGTTTCATACCGGAGCTCTGAGCAGTCATACTCCTCTCTTACATACAATGCAACTCCCCCACCTTTTCTGCCCTGCCTGTCCTTCCTGAACAGTTTATATCCATCCATGACAGTACTCCAGTCATGTGTCATCTGCGAACTTGCTGAGAGTGCAATTAATCCCATCATCCAGATCATTAATGAAGATTTTGAACGAAACCAGCTCAAGGATAGACCCCTCGCGCACTCCGCTTGATATTAGCTGCCAGCTAGACATCGAGCCATTGATCACTACTCATTGAGCCTGATGATCTAGCTAGCTTTCTATACACCTTATAGTCCATTCATCCAATCCATACTACTTTAACTTGCGGGCAAGAATACTATGGGAGACTGTATCAAAAGCTTTGCTAAAGTCAAGGCATATCACATCCACCACTTTCCCCATAACCACAGAGCCAGTTATATCATCATAGAAGGCAATCAGGCTGGTCAGGCATGACTTGCTCTTGGTGAATCCATGTTGACTGTTCCCGATCACCTTCCTCTCCTCCAAGTACTTCAAAATGGATTCCTTGAGGACTTGCTCCATGATTTTTCCAGGGACTGAGGTGAGGCTGACCTGTCTTGTAGTTCCCCGGATTCTCCTTCCCTTTTTTAAAGATGAGCACTATATTTGCCTTTTTCCAATCATCCAGGACCTCCCCCGATCAGCATGAGTTTTCAAAGATAATGGCCAACAGCTCTGCAATCACATCAGCCAACTCCCTCAGCACCCTCAGATGCATTGCATCTGGCCCCATGGACTTGTGCATGTCCAGCTTTTCTAAATAGTCCTTAACCTGTTCTTTCACCACTGAGGGCTGCTCACCTTCTCCCCATACTGTGTTGCCCAGTGCAGCAGTCTGGGAGCTGACCTGGTCTGTGAAGACCGAGGCAAAAAAAGCATTGAGTACTTCAGCTTTTTCCACATCATCTGTCACTAGGTTGCCTCCTCCATTCAGTAAGGGTCCCACATTTTTCCTGACCTTCTTCCTGTTACTAACATACCTGTAGAAACCCTTCTTGTTACCCTTCACATCCCTTGCTAGCTGCAACTCCATTTGTGCTTTGGCCTTCCTGATTACACCCCTGCATGCTCTAGCAGTATTTTTATACTCCTTCCTAGTCATCTGTCCAAGTTTCCACTTCTTGTAAGCTTCCTTTTTGAGTTTAAGCTCACCGAAGATTTCTCTGTTAAGACAAGCTGGTCGCCTGCCATATTTGCTATTCTTTCTGCACATCGGGATGGTTTGTTCCTGCGCCCTAAATAAGGCTTTTTTAAAATACATCCAGTTCTCCTGGACTCCTCTGCATGCTCAATAGAAGCACTTTTATTAGGAGAATCGTTTAAGTACTTTAGCTTCTCAATCAGATCCCTTCTGCTGCAATACAGGACCTAAACCCAACAATCCTGACATTTAACTGCAACCACCACGGACCCCTCCATTCCCCTGCAGTTGCTGCCTGAGACAATCTCAAGCCCCAGGGTTTCACTGGCACATACCCCTTTTAACGGGGACGTACAATGCCAAGGTGCAAGTCCAGCGACTGAGGCAGTGTTTTTGCCGATGCACCAGACGCATTGCCATGTTAGCGCAATGCTGCAGCTCCAATTCCACTGCTTAAATTCGTACACCTCCTCCTGACAGTGGAAAGGACTCTGGGATGAGCCTCTGAGATGGAGGAGAGGCTGGGATTGAATAGAGAGCTCCACTTTATGGCACTGACCCCTAAGTTCAGGGCAGGCAGCAGAGTTAGCCGGGGCACTAAGAGCCAGAGAGAACCACAGGGGCCTGGCTATGTCCTGCAGTCTCAGTAATGAATCCACTTTATTCATTGCAACCAAATCCTGTCTCTTCTCCACCACAAGAGAGAATGCAAACCGACTTGGACCCCACAACCTGCCCTGATTCCGAGCGTCCGTGGGAGGTAAGGAGATGCATTGCATACTCCCACAAAGACCGCATCACTCTACCCTCCGTTTACTCTCTCCTCTAACAACTCAGGGTAGGGCCCAGTAACCGAATTACCTGACTGTCGTGTACATCCATGGCAGGTGCACAGCTCAAATACTGCCAGACTGGATGAACAATGAAGACTCTCTCTTTTCTAACACAGTCATATCGCCATCTAGAGAACTCTAAGCCATCTCCTTTTTAAAGAGACACTGCCTAGTCATTTATAGGGTCTGTAATTGTCTCTCGTTTCTCTCCATTGCTGATAAAAAAAGAAAACTTTAGACACTAGAAAATGCCTTCTTTTCCCTGCCAATTTCATCCTTTTGTTTGCAGAAACATTGATTTTTTACTCCCTCTGTTTTGAATAGAGCTGCAGTGAATATGGCTGTTTTTAACAGCTGTCATTAATGCAGAGTCTTATCCTGCCCATCCAGCTGTCAAAAATACACACGTGCTGGTACATTTGTGACGTTAGAAAGTTCAACAACTGGAAATGGAAATGACCCGCTAGGCATTTAACTGGCCATCATCACACAGAGTTACTGAAGTAATATAATTCATTGCATCTGTAAGTTATGCACCTACATTATTACATATCTGAGCTTTAAGATCCTGTCTGTTTTGATTTGGAGCTTAAAGTACTTGACAGTGTCCCTTTAAGAAGGCTGGAGACTGGCTAGCTTGCTTACCATAGACTCATTGCCCTGCATACTTTCAGCATGGCCACCGCTAGCATCCTCACTAAAACAGCAACACAGACAAGGGACAACCACGTTCAACATCAAGCGTCACTGATGACACCTGACGGGCCCATGCAACGCCAGGCAAGGTTACAGGAAAACAGGCCCTACCTCTGAATAACAGCTGCCGAATCATTTTCTCGTTTCCGTCTCTTCCTCTCTGCGTAGCCCCTGAATGCCCTGGGAAACCATTTTAAGCCATTAACCAACTACACAGCTTTGAACTGAAGACGACATGAAACAGACAGACAGAGAGAGCAAGTTCTCACCAGACAACAGAGAGAGAGGCATGACCCTCCCAACACACAGTCTGGCTCTGCGGAAGAGACCCAGACCACATGGAATCATACAGAAGTCAGGGACTGGCTGAGAAGAGACCATCAAACCATTGTGTACTGGTTATTTACAGCTGTTACAGGAGGCTGGGAAGGTGGCTGCTCCCAAAGCTAGCACAAGGATACCCAAAGTATGGCCTGCAAAATGGCTGACACTAGCTGTCACTCTTAACATGGAGGTTTGGACCTTAGAGACTACAGATCCAGCATGCAACGCCCAGGGGTGCTGGAACAATTTGTGAAGGGTGGGTGCTGAGAGCCACTGAACTAAACTGTAAACTCTCAGTATGATGGAATCCACTTCAAGCCAGGGGGTGCAGCAGCACCCCCAGCATCCCTAGTTCTAGCACCTATGGCAACACCTGTTCTTGCCTGGATCAAGTTAGGGCAAAGCATGCTGGGACCTGTAGTCTCCAGGTTAGAGATGAGGGTGACTGAAATCTGTTCTATTTAGGCATCCAGGTACAGCCATCAATCATCTGGCAAGCTGACCATGCAGCCTTCAAGCAGGGGAAGCCCTAGAGAAAAATGAGATGGCGGGGGGTGGGGTGTTTCTGTCCAAGACGCCAACAAACAAGGAAACAGAAACAAAGGCCATACTTACGAGATGCTAGAGATCCCAGGAGAAGCGGAGAAAGGAAAAGAGAAGAGACATGCATTAGTGTTCAGCCACTGCCGGGCATTCTGCATATTGAACCCACGGGTCTTAACCAGAACCTGCCAACCAGCTCTGATCAGGAAGTGTTTCCCCTGTGTAGGCTCATATGCCAGGCAAGCGATGCAGGGCACAGTTCAGGAGGTGGGTGAAAACTGTTCTCTGGTCTGGACCTCTTCCACACCTCAGCAACTAGCTTCTCCTGCACCAGCCCTACTCCTCACCACTTCCCTGGGCGTCTACCTGCCATCAGAGAGCTGGCCCCTGACGTTTCTGACGTGGCTTCAGGAACATCCCAGGAAAAACTTTTGGCTTCTTTTCAGAAGTGGAATTATCCCCTCAGTACCGAGGTGGAGAGAGGATCAGAGTGCAAGGACTGGGCATGGGCAGGCATGCTTAATGATTAGAGTTGGGAGTCAGGGACCAGAGCCAGAGCCAGAATCAGGGTCAAGCCAAGGGTTGGAGCCAGAGTTGGGAGCCAGGGGTGTGGCATAGGAGCAGGGACCTGGAGCAAAATCAGGAACCAGGGGCAAACGCAGATGTGGGATAAGGACGGCGGGAATCAGGAACAGCCAGGAAGGCAGGCTCAGGAGTTAGGCCAGTAGGCAGAGTTGTAGTGACTGAGCAACTAGATGAATTCCTGGCTGGCTGCCAGACAACTTCCTGTGCCTCCTTCTGGTTAGCATAGAGCAACCAGGTCAATCAGTGAGGCTGGACATCTCCTTCCAATCAGGAGCTTTGTAGGTGGAGCCCTTGGTGAGCTAGAGCTCTGCTAGTCCCCTTCTCCAGTGAGATGCTGACGTAGTCTGAGCATGGCCTGCATTCAAAACCCATGATCCCTCACATCACCCCTCTCCCACCCTGGGTGGTAGTGGGACAGGTTTCCCGGGGCAATTTTTGTGGAAGGCATTTACCAGGTCAGGGGCATGGATGTTCTCCACCGGTTCCCAGGAGCTTTCTTCAGGACTGTAGCCTTCCCAATCCACAAGATACCAGAGTATCCCCCCCATCTGATTCTGGCCTCAAGCATCTCGTGGACAATATACACATAGTGGCATAGTGGGGGGGGGGCATAGAGTGAGGCTCGATGAGGGAATGGGTCCTGAATGTAGGGTTTCAGAAGAGATATGGAAAACGGTGTATTCAGAGGGAATGGATTAAGTTGAGTGATGTGACTGGGTTAATTTGCAGGTGAGCTCAGTAAAAACCAAGGAAGTGGAAGTCCAATTTACTAGATAGCCTTCCATGTATAGGTGTTTCATTAAGAGCCATATCCTCTGACCTACTGAAAACGCAGGCCCTCCTGTCATCAACAGTCCCATATTATTTGTAGCACTTCTTGGTGTCCTCCAGGTGAACCTTTAGGTAATCTTGGGTTTGACGTTTCTGTTGTATTCAGCCCAGGACTGCTGGGTTTGAGAAGTTGTGGTAGCTCCGAGTAGAACTGAGGGTGGAACCCATAGTTTGAAAATAAAGGGCTTTGTTCTCTAGAGGAGTGTTCTGCGTTATTATACGTGAACTCTGTCTCAGGTAAGAACATAACAGCATTCCAGCAAGGACCAGCCATTCTGGTGAAAGTTTATGTAGCATTGAAGATACTGCTCCAGGATCTGGTTGGTTCTGTTTGACAGTTGTCTGGGGGTGATGGGCAGAGGAGAGACAGGAGCAGATGCCCAAAATCTGGAGAGCTTCTCACCAGAAGCAAGAAATAAATTGAGTACCATGGTTAGAGATGATGCCATGGAGGCAGGCAACTTGATCCACCCAGAGCTGGGAGGCTTCCTGGGAGAGGGTAGACCAATGCAGGGGACAAAATGAGCCATCTTTGTGAAGTAGTCCATGACTGTCGGAACAGTCATGAACCCACTGGACTCTGGTACTTCTACTACAAAATCTGGGGCAATAACATGTAGGGGCCAGGTGGAATCATAGAATCATAGAATATCAGGGTTGGAAGGGACCTCAGGAGGTCATCTAGTCCAACCCCCTGCTCAAAGCAGGACCTAATCCCAACTAAATCATCACAGCCAGGGCTTTGTCAAGCCTGACCTTAAAAACCTCTAAGGAAGGAGATTCCACCACCTCCCTAGGTAACCCATTCCAGTGCTTCACCACCCTCCTAGTGAAAAAGTTTTTCCTAATATCCAATCTAAACCTCCCCCACTGCAACTTGAGACCATTACTCCTTGTTCTGTCATCTGGTACCACTGTGAACAGTCTAGATCCATCCTCTTTGGAACCCCCTTTCAGGTAGTTGAAAGCAGCTATCAAATCCCCCCTCATTCTTCTCTTCTGCAGACTAAACAATCCCAGTTCCCTCAGCCTCTCCTCATAACTCATGTGCTCCAGCCCCCTAATCATTTTTGTTGCCCTCCGCTGGACTCTTTCCAATTTTTCCACATCCTTCTTGTAGTGTGGGGCCCAAAACTGGACACAGTACTCCAGGTGAGGCCTCACCAATGTCGAATAGAGGGGAACGATCACGTCCCTCGATCTGCTGGCAATGCCCCTACTTATACAGCCCAAAATGCCGTTAGCCTTCTTGGCAACAAGGGCACACTGT
>QXTE01000336.1:283290-323459 GCA_003942145.1 Platysternon megacephalum
TCATAGAATCATAGAATATCAGGGTTGGAAGGGACCTCAGGAGGTCATCTAGTCCAACCCCCTGCTCAAAGCAGGACCTAATCCCAACTAAATCATCACAGCCAGGGCTTTGTCAAGCCTGACCTTAAAAACCTCTAAGGAAGGAGATTCCACCACCTCCCTAGGTAACCCATTCCAGTGCTTCACCACCCTCCTAGTGAAAAAGTTTTTCCTAATATCCAATCTAAACCTCCCCCACTGCAACTTGAGACCATTACTCCTTGTTCTGTCATCTGGTACCACTGAGAACAGTCTAGATCCATCCTCTTTGGAACCCCCTTTCAGGTAGTTGAAAGCAACTATCAAATCCCCCCTCATTCTTCTGTTCTGCAGACTAAACAATCCCAGTTCCCTCAGCCTCTCCTCATAACTCATGTGCTCCAGCTCCCTAATCATTTTTGTTGCCCTCCGCTGGACTCTTTCCAATTTTTCCACATCCTTCTTGTAGTGTGGGGCCCAAGACTGGAGTCTCGAGGGGTTGAAAGAGTCTGAAGGGATTATTGTGTTGTCTCTTGGAGTGGGCGCAAACATTGCAAGAGGATACATAGACCTATACTGTAGCCCTCATGTGAGGCTACCAAAAGAGATGAGAGACTAGGCACAAATTTTAAAGTAGCCAAAATGTCCTGTCAGGTAGGGTTGTAGTCCTCAGAGGTCCAGGGGGAATGTATATATGCCCTTTCACATAAGTTACCCCACCTTGAACATTGTGGGGTTCCCTAATTATGGCTTCCTGTTCATCAGGAGGAATCCCATGGGCTGACGCTGATTGTGTGAGGGTTAAACAGGTCTTGGCGGGGAGCCATGCCCAGAAAGTTATGAGATTTGAGGATGCAGGAAGTTTTAGGGTTTGAGTCCTTTGGATCAGTATAACATTTTCCCTTCTGGGATAGGGCTTTGGCCTTGCTATTTTTGGGTCCTGGACAATAGGAGATTACAGAAGCACAAAAAGAATAAGGCCCACTGACATTGTTGTAGGTAGAGGGCCTTAGCCCTATGCAAATAGTCCAGGTTCTTATGATCAGTGTACACCTGGACAGGGTATCGGTCCCCTTCTAGATAAGTGGTGCCACTCTTCAAAGGCAGTCTTAACTACCAGGATTTCTTTGTCCAAAATTTCATAATTTTGCTCAGTGTGTGTGACTTTCCTGGAGTAAAAGGCATGTGGATACAGCAATAATTGAGGACTATATCTTTGGGATAGCACTGCTCCTATGGCCAGATTGGAAGCATCCATTTCCATGATGATGGCTTGCGCAGTATCTGGGTTGACCAATAAAGGAGTGGTGGTAAATGCGAGTTTTAATTGCTCAAAGGCCTGCTGGGCCTTGGGAGACCAAAGGAACTTTTGGTGTTTTTGCAGAGCAGAGTGGTGAAAGGGGCAATCCATTTGAAAACCTTGGGATGAACTGCTGATAGACATTTGCAGCCCCCAGAAAACACCGTAGGACACAAATGTGCCATGGTGCTGCCCATGTGAAGACTGCCTTTACCTTGAACGGGTCCATTTCAGTATCAGTGGGGGATTGGATGAACTCCTGGAATTCTTTGGGGGACTGATCAAAGGTGCATTTTTCTAGTTTAGCATAGAGGCCATGTTGGCGCAGCCTCTTCAGGATGGAATGGATGTACATGGTGTGTTGTTCAGCATTGTTTGAAAAAATAAGTGCGTCATCCAGGTGAGCTACCACATATTGGCCCAGAATGTCCTGGAGAACATCATTAATAAAATGTTGGAACATCGCAGGCATGCTTGTCAAACCACAGGGCACCACGAGATATTCAAAGTGACCACAACAAGTTTGAAAGGTAGCCTTCCATTCATTCCCAGCTCTAACACATACTAGATTATATTCCCCCCGGAGGTCTAGTTTTGTGTACTCCCAAGCAGTGTCCATGTAGTCCATTAGCTTGGGGATCAGTGGTAATGGATATTGGTTTCTAATAATAAACTGATTCAGTGTCCAATAGTCCATGCCTAGTCAGAAGCAATCACCTTTTAAATGCGTGAAGTGGACTTATGAATAAACCGATGGCTAGGTTCTCCTAAAAGGTAGCTGTGCAGAGCAGATAGTTAGGGTTCAGACATGGCATATGTATGCCTGAACAGAACTTTTACCCTGGGTTGTAGCTTGATTGGGCAATCACAGTCCCTGGGCTGGAGAAAGGCATCTGCATTGTTTTTTCTCATTGTAATCACTGTTTTTGGGTTGAAGTTAAGGACTGGGATCAGCGGGAAACTACTGCGTGCTGCCCATTTCCTGGGGTCAAGCAGTGCTGCTGGCAGAATTCGGAGAGAAAGCTGACTTTGAGTTCATGCCAGTGGATAAGGGGGTTGTGGAGGGCCAGTCATGAGATGCCCAGGATCAGACAGAAGTGCTGGGAATGGATGGCACTGAACTGTAGGATCTCTCAATGCTCTTGGATAGGAACTTCGATAGGGACAGTTTCTGTGGCCACTGGCTTGGAGGATAAGAGGGACCTGTCAGTTATCACTTCTACGTCTGGACCACAGGGGAATCTGTAGTGATCGGGTGGCTTCTGCATTGATAAAGTTGTTTGCTGCACCCAAGTCAAAGTGGGTCCACTGCAGAAGAAGTGGTTGGGGATTCATAACTCAAGTGGTATTGTGGGTACAGTGCCAGTCGCCGGGAGCCAGCACACGTTCCTGTCAGGACCTCAGTTCGGGGATCAGGGGACCATTCTGTCAGGGTGCCCAAGCTAGCCCTCTTCACCTAGCCTGGGCTAGTTTGTTTCACAGATTCCTTCAGGCTGGGTTCCTCATGGGGCAACTGGAGATAGCATGGCCCAGCTTGACACAGTGGTAACACAGGCATCACTTGCAATCCCTCTCTTCAGGGGAGAGTTGCCAGTGCACCAGGTCTACTTGGTCTAGATAATACTTAGTCCTGCCTTGAGTGCAGGGGACTGGACTAGATGACCTCCTGAGGTCACTTCCAGTCCTACGATTCTATGATTCTATAATTCTACTTGCACTGACTCAACTGGCGGAGCAGAATCCAATGGAGAGTGGAGGGGTGGTTGGAGCTGTCAAAAATGGTTGATATTGCCTGCTGGAGGGCATCCCAATTTGACCGAGGACTGCTAGCTCCCAACAGGGCGGAGGCCCAATCCAACGCCTCCCCAGTCAGCAGGCTTACTACCTGGCCCACCTTGGCCTTCTCAGAGGAGTACATCTGTGGATGAAGCAAGAACAAGAGCTCATGAAGTTCAGGAAGCCTCGGGATTTAGAGCAGTTCCCATCAAAGCATTCAGGCAGTGGAACAGCAGGTTCCAGTTTGGGTGACAGCACAGCCAGATGGACCCTGGAGCCCAGTGTTCTCTGCTTGGAGTTGATGGGCTTGCTCCCACAATGCCTGATTCTCAGCAGCCAGCTGCCGGCTCTATCCCTGCAATGCTCAGTTGCCTGTCTGGAGGCAGATCACCTGCTTGTGCAGCACTGATGGCCCTGGCGGTATGGGAAACTCCAGTGGGTCCATCCTCAGCTGGGCCCACTAGGAGTAGAAGATAGTGGCCCAAACAAGCTGTAAGGACTGGGACAATGGGCAGTCAGGCGTAATGGATAGAGTTGGGTGCCAGGAACCGAACTGGGTGTCAGAGACAGAGTCAGAAGACAAGCCAAGGGTTGAAGTCGGAGTAAGAGTAAGGGGATGAGCCTGAGCTGGAGTTGGAGTCAAGCCAAGAATCAGAGCTAGGGGTCAAGCCAGAGTTGGAGTCAGGGATCAAGCCAAGTGTCATAGCTGGAGTTGGTAGCTGGGCCTAGGGCACAGGAGCAGGGACCTGGAGCGAGACAGGAAAGCAGGAACCACATGCAGATGGGGATCTGGGGCGAGGAGGGCAGGAACTGGTGGGAAAGCAGGGCTCAGAAGTCAGGCTAGTAAGCTGGGTCCATGCTGGTAGACAGCCTTGGATTCACCTAATTACTCAGGCAACTTCCGGTGCCTCCTTCTGGCTTGAGTAGTGTGTCCAGGCCATTTGGTGGGGCTGGACATCTCCCCTAATCAGGAGCTTTGTAGCCGGAGCCCTTGGTGAGCTAAAGCGCTGCTAGACCCCTTCTCCATGGGCTCTGGTGAGCTGCCAGGTGGCAACTGTGGTCTGAGCACTGCCTATGGACCGGGTTTGAGACCTGCAATCCCTCACATAGAGAGGGGGAGAAGTGGGGAGAAGAGGGAGCAATGGAAAGGGAAGAGAAGGGGACACTGAAGATGGGGAAGGCACAGCGGGAGAGGCGGAAGAGCATTAGAGTGGGGAAAAGGCTCCTTCAGTTTCCCTCTCCATCACATGTTGTCACTGGAATACTCTTGTTATTTCAGCCTAATGGGAAACACTTCAGGGATTTCATTAAGGAAAACAAAATATTCCAGTCAATGGCCTTGATGGGAGCATTTCCAGCTTTACTCGGCCTCCCAGTGACAATTTCCTCCCAACACACAACAGTCTGGGGGCACCTGAGCCCAAGTGCAGGCTGGGAGGGGACAAAGCTGCTCCTAATTCAGATCTGATCTCTCCACTCTGGTTAGTTTATGTCTTTGTCTCTCTTGCTCAATCGCAGGCCCTGTGCCAGTGTTGTGGAACCCAGGGCCTCCCCCCAGTAGTGACAAGAGCAAAAGCCACCTAGTCCCATGGCCTCAGCTGAGGTGGCAGGAGCAAAAGAAGCAACTGAGAAGTGCCTGGGCTGATACTCCTGCAGGAATAACATCACAGACAGCTCTCTCTCCTGCCTTGAGTGCAGGGTGTGCTGCCCACACGCCAGGGTGTGCTGCCCACACATCAAGCAGAGGGAGCACATAGTAAATTAGAGAGCTAATCAAGAAAGAAGTTAAAGTGGGGGAATGAATGAGTCAGAGGGTGTCTCTACCCTACCACTATAGTCGATCTAACTTACATCGCGCAGGAGTGTGAAAAAGACCCCCCCACCGACATAGTTTCCGCCTCTTGCGAAGGTGGAGTAATTATGCCGACAGATGATATAGCAGACCTAGGACAGTAGATCTAACGTAGACCTGCCCTGAGTAAACAAGGGTGAGTGAATGAATGACTGAAGTAGTGAACGAGCCTGAATAAGCAAGTGAGTGGAGACGGGAGTAAGAAAAGGACTAGGTCAACACTCACCGCCCGCCCACCCAAACATGCCATCGTGCCACATTCAGAGCTCGACTGTCCAAAGCTTTGATACCCTGAGATGCAGCCATGCAGGGCCACACACTAACTATGAGAAAAGGTTGGTGCAGCAACAGCCATTTCACTTACGCTTGCATAGTTGTAGTAGCAGTTTGAAAACTGAAGAGGTTCTCCTTGGGGAACCAGGTCCGTATGGGGACATCATCTGGAAGAGACAGAGCTAAAATTGAGTGCCAACCAGACATAAATGGGTTTCACACAGATGTAGTTAGTGATGGGGACATCCTGCCAAAACAGTCTCCCACTGCATCTACAACCAAACACGCTTGAAGGCTGGCAATTTCTTTCCATTCATAGGAAAGAATCCTGAACACAATTTGCTGCTAACACAAATTATCTTTTACCTTCTGTAGTAATGTGAAAGAGCAGCTGAGCTTGAAATACACATGAGCCTCACCTGTACTGTGCCCTGTGCTAAATGGGACATTAGATATGTTTGTGCATGTATGTATGTGCACATGTAACTGCCATGGACTGTGCTGTACCTTCTCCAATGTGTTTACCTAATGTGTTACTCTGAAGGGAAACTGTCAAAGAGAGAGAGATGCCTCTTGAGATAGGAAAGCTGGGAAGCAATGTCACCAGTTTTAGGCCATGTATATCTGGATTGTCCCCCCTTTAGAATTCAAATGGAACATCCGATAGGGAGACTGGAGGCACCCAAGACACCCCAGCACTCATTTGGCGCCTCTGTGTATAAACTATCCTGCACCAACCAATGGCTACTTTTTTCCCAGCTCCCTTGCAACAGGACATCAATCTCCACATCATTCTAATGACTAAGAACTTGCAACAAAATCATTACTGAGCATTGAGTCTGCTTGTCCCAGAAGCACAAACAGGAAACCAATGCAAAATGGAGCACAGACCTTAAACAGTTTATATCTGTTTGTGATCCTTGAACCCACAGCCATCCCTGAGAGCCGGCAGCTATATTGGTGGGAGAACTTCCCCACATGACAGCAATGTTGTGAGGCCAAATTAGTCACAAAAGACATTAATTGCCCCCATTGCTCTCCATCCTCAGCAGAGAGAGTGAACAGGAGGATTGAGCTATACTCTCTCTCCTAAAAGAAGTCCGGGTTGAGGCACAGTGGCATCCGGGAAGCGTCTGCTATGCTTGCTTGGTAATTAGAGAGCAGATTTCAGACTCCAGGGCTCATCTGGCAGGGTAAACTTTAATTTATAAGCATGAAGATCTCCTTTTCTTAAAGCAGGTCATAATCCACCCAATCTGAGAGTTGCAGTGTAAACTGAGAGTTGTAAATATCAATCTAACTAAAAAACAACAGAGGAGCAGTGCTTTTCCTGGAGTTTAATGACCGGTTGCTATAAGCAGATGACCTAAATTGCAGCTGATGGATCCACTTAGTTGTTAACCCCCATGAAATTACTAGAGCCAGTGCAGTTGTTGCTATTGTATGGTGAAAATTGGAGGATGGTCATAGGCGTAGGGAATTATTTAGGGGTGATGTTGTCTGAATTGGCAACGATGTCCTCTGTATCAGCCAGCCAGATTGCCTGAAACATCTCAACATTTCTTTCAGTGGCTGTATCACGTCAGCAGCTGCACAAGAGACAAGAGCCCCTAACCCTCTGGAATGGGATACCAAGGGGATGAGACTACGTAGTTTAGACTGAACTGTAGGCTGCACGGTGATATTGCTGCTTTAATTCACACCATGAATCCCTACACTGCAGGGCAAGAGCAGCACTAAAATTCAAGCCTTTGGGGAAATGAGGGAATATATTTCTTGCTTCCACTCGTTGCTAGGGGCACAGTTCCAATAACTTTTGCTCTTGCCATGTGTGAATGATTTGCTATGCAACATTTAATGTAATCTGTTGCATTTCCACTGTGTAGCCATGGGTTTGCCTTAGGCTGTAACACTACAGTACAGATGTGAAATTCTAGACGGCTAAGGCTACACCTACACTACAGCACTTACAGCTGCACAGCTGCAACAATGCAGCTTGTTGTGGAGCTGCTCTAAGCTGATGGGAGTGAGCTCTCCCATCGGCTTAATAACTTCTGCTTCCGCGAGAGGCGGTAGTTTTGTCGCCGAGAGAAGCTCTCCCACTGACGTAGGGCTATCTGTGCCAGGCTTAGGTTGGTGTAACATACATTGCTCAGGGGTGTGGATTATTCACACCCCTGAGTGACATAAGTTATACTGAATTAACCTTTAGTGTAGACAAGATCTGAATAGTCTTTCAGGATGTGGTGCCAATATGTATAATGGGGTTTGATCATTGAAGGTTTTGGCAAGAGCATGATAAACTGTCAATTAAGAATCAACCATCAAAAACTAGGGGTGTAAAATTTCCAGAAATTTTGAAGGCATGGGAAAAAAGCAGGTTTTTTCCAGGGGAGTTCTGGAATATAATAGAAATTTTGGGAAAAACCAAAATATCTGCAGTAGTTACTTGCTTATCAAAACTAAACTGTATTTACTTCTTTAAGAATGAGAAATGTATTATCTATACTTTAGTTAGAACATCAAAAGTACTGTTTGGTGTACTTATGTGAGCAGAGTCTGAATGAGCTCTCCCCTGACATCTAGTGGTGAGCTGTGGAAAGGACTTCAGGAGCTGATCTTGTTTGCACGGCACACCCACCCTGCCTAGGTGCTCAGCATGATGGGACTGCTTGCCCAAATGGTCACTTTTGGCTGGTGTTGGATCCCCAGTCTCCTTGTTATTGAGGCAGGAGTAACAAAGGGTTGTTATCCTTGTGTGAATCAAGGGCAGCGAAACTGTACTTGGCATAGCCCGATTGAGGGACTCACCCTCATATATATGGAACTTGTTAGGCAGGAGACATGGGCGCCAAAGCCCAGTGAGTTGAGAGAGGGTGGGGACAGGTACTTGGTGGTGTGGGCCCCAGACACCACCTGACCCTTCCTCTCTATAATAACAGAGCTAATTCAGACTCAATTGAGAGTCTTGTTACACCCTGCAGAGCTGAAATCATGGATACCTAGGTCTAAGCATTAGACCTGCTTTGGGACAGTGTCTCTGATGCAAGAGCCTGCCCAGTGTGCACCAGCAGTGAGGCTCTCCTGTAACAGCTGACATCACTGAGAGCTGTGTTAAGTTGTGGGACCTGAAACCATCCAGGCGGCTTAGCAAGCGGCTGGCAGGGTGGCCAGCAGAGAGGCGTGGAGATCAGCCGGCAAGGCGACCAGCGGAGAGGCGTGGCGATCGCGTGGGCAGCCAGCAGAGAGGGAGGCATGGCGATTGGCCGGCAGGGCAGCCAGCGAAGAGGTGCAATGATCGACCAGCAGGGCAGCTGGCAGGAAGGAACGGAGCACTGATCAGCCGTCAGGGTGGTGGCGAAGAGGAGCACCAACTGCCTGGGCAGTGGAGCAAGTAAAGTGCCTTCTTCCCCCCCCCCTTCCACCCAGGCCAGGAGGTGAACTCTGCAGATGCACCTCTGGACTCTGGGTCTGCACTGACCAAGGACAACAACTGTGAGTGGGGTGCAGAGAAGGGACGGGCATGTTAAAGGGACTTTTGGTTGCTGAACTTAAGAACCTGACAGAAAAGGACACTGCCCAACTTATTGGGGGTCGGTCTTTTGCTCAAGATTTATGTTTATGAACCCTGTTTGTGGTGTTTTCCCAAATTAATGCCAGGTAATTCCCTCCTTTTCTTAAAAAAATATTTTCTACACTCAGACTCTGTGCTTGCGAGAGGGGAAGTATTGCCTCTTAGAGGCACCCAGAGGGTGGTATGTTACCGGGTGGGGGCTTGAGTTGGTTTTGTGTTGTATGGATGAAGAGAAACCCCTAGATATTGAACCCAGCCCCTGTTACTGCCAATTCCAACAGGCAGAAGGGTTACACTTATTAAATAAATAAGTAAAATTATTTAGTTTTTATTTGAATAATAATGACAAACATATCTAGTATTAGGGATGGGGTTGCAGCTGCACACTAAGGTGAACAGGAAAAATATATAAAGAGTTGAAAATAGAAAGCCTCAATATTGTTGTAAACAAAAAGGAAGGTTATGTCCTTTGGGCTCAGAAAATGTATGTAAATAGCGCTGACCTGACATCATCATGCAGATACCGAAGAAATTCATGCTTGTAGAGAAAAAGCCCAGAAAATTAACATTTATAATTTAGTTAACAAAATACAATATTAAGGACCAAGAGTAAATTTGTATATATATCCAAACTTTATATTAGTAACACCAGATTCTTTAATAGTGCATTATCATATATGCCATAAGTGTTGAAATGGTAGACATAACTAGCCAACCGATGAACCAGTATAATATAATTCGAACAGTTGCTAATGTATTCTGGGAAATGCTAGCATAACTCAAGTTTTTCCTTCTTTCCTCTCTCTTTCACTGGTCATTCTGAGAGAAAATATTCCAGGTAACAGCTTCTTTTCAATTTTTCCCATACCAGGCCTTGGGGGGGGGGGGGGGGGAACCCACAGAAAAAAACCACTGTTTTTCCCCAAAAAAAGTTTCTAGTTTTTGCAGACCCTCACATCGCTATCAAAAACCTCTTACAATGTGCATCTGGAGCGTGCTATGAATCCTATCACACTCACACAGGACAACTGTTGGCTGTTTACACCAAGGCAGTGTTTGATGTGAACTTTCAGGCTGTGAGACAAGTCACAGGACCCCTCTCTGCAAAGAACATGAGTAGATCTCTGAATTGCAGAATGAGACACAGATGAGCAAGTGACTGAGGTTTCTGCCTGCCATTGAGAGGGCAGCACAAGAAGTGACAGAAGCCAACTGGCCTTCAATAAGCTCACATATAAGTGAGGAAAACTGATGCAGTTAATATCAAGAAATGTGAAGTTGCTGTTTTTGCTGAGGTTTAAGAGCCAGGTCCTGCAAATCCCTTACACATGTGTGTAATCATTACTCAGGTAAGCAGTGCTACTCACATGAGAAAGCACTATTAACGTAAGGGTTTGCAAGATCAGGCCCAATGCCACCCAGTTGGTTCTAGTTCTTCTGAGTAAACAGTCATTACTTTTCTCATTCTCAGAAGTAAAGTTTCAGAAAGGTAGAGGCCATTTGTCTGTTTAGCAGAGGCCATTTCCCCTCACAAGGTTGCATAGCTGAAAATATATCCCTTAAAGTCTAAGGAGGCAAAGTCTGCATGGAGAAGATCAGAATGGAGAACAGAATCTTCCAAGTACAGCATTTGTTTGGCTTTGGGGATTCTGTTTTGGGTTTTTTTCCCAACAAGTGATGTTGATAACTGAATTTTACAACCTACCATTCTCAGGGCTTTGTCCCATTGTTTCGTATTGAGTAATCTGTAAGAGCTCCATTCCTGAAAAGTGCATTCTTTAATATTCCAAAAAATGGTTTAAAACATAAATATACCAAGTTTAGAATGTTATCCCTTTACCTTCCTGGCTCACACTGGACCCAAATTATTAGCAGCGTACTCCCATTACTACCTATACAAAACCAAATCCCAAAGAGAATCTGGGCTCTCACTCTGATAAGACCAGCCACAGAAACTACATTCTTATTGTGCTCTCACACAACCCTTCTCTCTGTCATTACACACAAAACAATCCTTTACCAGGGCAGAGTCATGTGTGACAAAAATGAAGGAAAACTTTTCTCATTTTTTGTACTGAAGAAACCAAAATAATAAATTAAGGCCAACATTTTCAAATGTGGGTTCTTAAGGTGAACCATAGATACCCACATGATAGATACCAAATAAAAGTGCCCTGGTTTTCACTGGCCATGGATATTACTGGGAGCTGTGGTGTTCAGCACCTTGGAAAATAGCCTACATAGGAATTTTGGTGCCTAACTTCAGGCAGCCAGGTTTGAAAATGTGGTCCCTCGCCTAATCTTCATGACATTTTACATGCACACAGATAAGGGCATGATCCAGGGAAGAGCCATCGTTTGAGCTCCCTTATATTTTCTTCTTCTTGCAAACAAGACCCGAGCCCTCCTGTAGTTAATTTGACGCCTGTCTCTTAAAGTCTGTGCTGTTTGTAAAAAAAAAGTCAAGAAAACAATGTGAGCACCTTTGCCACCCAGTCAGACATCTCCTTTCTTACTGGCATAGACTAGATAAAGAGATAGACATACAAGTATTGCATTAAATATAAACACACACACAGCATATGTATTGAGGTGTAAAATGTGATGAAAGCTTTAGATATTAAAGAAATCAAAGAATATCTTATCCCCAGATGAGGACATTATATATCATTTTGCCTGAAGATGCTCATGGTGTGAGTGTGAGCAGCAAATAGACCCTTGACGAGGGAAGAAGTACAATTTTATATCACTCTGTCGTTTCCATAGAAAGGCACTGTATGGTGTCATTCTGCAAGGAAGCACTGAACTATGTCACTCCACCCACAATAGTGTTTCCAGGGAAGCAGTATATTACAGAGTGTCTGCCCAATGTAGTGTCCATCAAAGACAGTTTACAGCATCACCATGCAGAGTTTATGGTGCAATAAGCTTCCTTATGGACACTCTGTGGCATCGACTAGTGCTGCTGCTGCCAGGCTGGGAGCTGAGCCAACAGCAGGACTCCCATTGGTCACATCAGGAGCGTTTAAGGCTGGGTGCTATCCACTCTGAGGAGCTTGCTCCTGCTGCCAAACAGAAGATCTCAATAGTGCATCCTCCTGACTTATTCTATGCTCACTGTTTCGCTACCTCCCTCTGCCCAGTGCTGGCACCACATACTAGCAAAGCACTCAACGGGAAGCCCAAGGGATACTGGTTCAAGTTCTCTAGGCCAATCACTGTTCCCTGGAGATTCATTTCTGATGCCGGGAGAGAGGTGCAGCAGTCCATGTCAATAGGAACCATTTGTGCACACAACATCCACACTCACTTACCAGACACTCGATCAATACTATACATCCTCTCCAGCTTTTTCCTACGCCATCCTGTCTCGCTGGACTGGTGCTGCTCCAGGTCAAAGGAGTGCTGGGAGTGGGCTGCCAACTGAGCACAGGTTGGGCACTCCTTGGAGCCCTGCCGACTGCCTGCCCAGCCTTTGCAATGCCTGCTAATGTTGTGAGAGCTACCAGCGCTCTGTAGAGGCTGGCCATGGTGGCAGTCCTCTCGGCCAGTGCCTTTCATCACCACCAATTCCATGCTCTCATTCTCATGGTCCGACAGCATCGGCCTCTCACCGGAGATAGTATACACCCGTGCCTTCGGCCCCTCGCTCGGGATCTTCTCGGCCTGCTCCTCAGAGAAGCTCCTCTCAAACTTGCCATCTGAGATGACGGACAGCCTGCGCTTGTTCTGAGCTGCCTGCTGCATCTCAGGGGAGTCTTCCTGTCCAATATAGGAGTCCGCTAACAGGTGATCTGAAACAGAGGGCACACTTGGTATTTATCGCTTAGACCCTTGGCTTACCCCAGGCACTGGCATAGTAGGTGCTATGGAGCTGTAGCCTGTGTTATCTGTGTAGAAGGGGGAGAAAGAGAGGAGGGCAGATACACCTGTGAAACTAGGCAGTAGAATGTGTACCCATTGCCCTTGTAAATCTCGACAACTGGTGCGGAAACAAGAGGCATTTCTTGTAGTTGTGCCTATTTTATTTCCTTGCAAACGTCCCAAACACAAGAAAGGGCTGGAAGCTGACAGCAGGGGAACGAACATCTTCATGGTTCTGGTCTTGAACTTGCAAATGCTTACTCCCTGGGGCAGTCCTTACTCAACTGAGCAGTCTTATCAACTTCAACAGAGCTGCCCACCTAAATAAGGGCTACTTAGGTGAGGAAGGTTCGTAGATAGGGCCCTGACTTGTGGAACAAACACCAAAGGCATGCATGAACCCAAAAGCATGCCCAAACCTTTCAGCCTATTCCCAGAGAGCAGACCCCAGCAACGACCATGGGAGAGGGAGGAGAGTTGGAAGGGCATTCTGAATAATGGCATGCAGACATGTACACACCATCCAGCTTGGCTCTGGTACTGCCACAATGCACATGGCTTCAGACTGTTCCCAGAAAGCAGGGATTGCCTAGATCAGGTGTATAGACGTGGGCATCCATATTGGCAGAGTATATGTCCTCTGGACTCTGGGAACAAGCTATTGGTCTGGGCATTCTTCTTGTACTGAATTGTTTTCTGCATCTGTTATTTAAAAACAAATGGAAGGAGAGGCGGCAGCATCAGAGATTTCAGGCTGATTTTCTGTATGCACAACAAATCCAAAGAGGAGTCAATCCCCAGCTGTGATGGGAATCATAGAATCATAGAATCATAGAATCTCAGGGTTGGAAGGGACCTCAGGAGGTCATCTAGTCCCACCCCCTGCTCAAAGCAGGACCTAATCCCAACTAAATCATCCCAGCCAGGGCTTTGTCAAGCCTGAACTTAAAAACCTCTAAGGAAGGAGATTCCACCACCTCCCTAGGGAACCCATTCCAGTGCTTCACCACCCTCCTAGTGAAAAAGTTTTTCCTAATATCCAATCTAAACCTCCCCCACTGCAACTTGAGACCATTACTCCTTGTTCTGTCATCTGCTACCACTGAGAACAGTCTAGATCCATCCTCTTTGGAACCCCCTTTCAGGTAGTTGAAAGCAGCTATCAAATCCCCCCTCATTCTTCTCTTCTGCAGACTAAACAATCCCAGTTCCCTCAGCCTCTCCTCGTAAGTCATGTGCTCCAGCCCCCTAATCATTTTTGTTGCCCTCCGCTGGACTCTCTCCAATTTATCCACATCCTTCTTGTAGTGTGGGGCCCAAAACTGGACACAGTACTCCAAATGAGGCCTCACCAGTGCTGAGTAGAGGGGAATGATCACATCCCTCGATCTGCTGGAAATGCCCCTACTTATACAACCCAAAATGCCATTAGCCTTCTTGGCAACAAGGGCACACTGTTGACTCATATTCAGCTTTTCGTCCACCGTAACCCCTAGGTCCTTTTCTGCAGAACTGCTGCCCAGCCATTCGGTCCCTAGTCTATAGCAGTGCATGGGATTCTTTCGTCCTAAATGCAGGACTCTGCACTTGTCCTTGTTGAACCTCATCATATTTCTTTTGGCCCAATCCTCTAATTTGTCTAGGTCCCTCTGTATCCTATCCCTACCCTCCAGCGTATCAACCACTCCTCCCAGTTTAGTGTCATCTGCAAACTTGCTAAGGGTGCAGTCCACACCATCTTCCAGATCGTTAATGAAGATATTGAATAAAACCGGCCCCAGCACCGACCCTTGGGGCACTCCACTTGATACCGGCTGCCAACTAGACAAGGAACTATTGATCACTAAGACAAGGAACCATTGATCACTAGGAAAGGATCAAAAGGAAGCCCTTTTCTAGGTGACACCACCAGCAAGCAGCAATCATCACTGTTTGTAAACCATGTTTGCATCCCTACAAAAGCTGCACTGAAAGGAAGAAGCAATGACTCCTTGCATGGAATAAATGTAGACAGAGCTGAGAGAGAGAGAAGCCCAGCATGTGGAGGGGAATTACAAATGTAATCTCCTTTCAGAGCACATGCAGTAAGTGAAATGCCAGGAAATCTCTGCATTATTCTTTGCACAGACCCAACAGCTGTCTCCACCCATCTGCCAGCCCCTTTCTTTCTTTTCCAAGAGAGCTGTTTAATCATTTTGAGGGGGGGGCCGGGCAAAGGA
Organism: Platysternon megacephalum; assembly: GCA_003942145.1. NCBI lineage: Eukaryota > Metazoa > Chordata > Testudines > Platysternidae > Platysternon > Platysternon megacephalum. Next base: position 298,167 of record QXTE01000336.1, read on the forward strand.
GGTGCATTCCCTGCAAATTACTTTTTAATAAGTCCCCTAGCTGCTTCCCAACTGAAGGAAGGAGAAGCGCAAGGAGATATTAACATCTAACATGGACAATAAAAACCAAAACCAAACCTTTGCTTCATTAGACTTTTAATGAAAATGTTTCCTCTAGCAGCTGAGCTGTGATTAGAAAGAATCTCTAAAAGATTTCAGGATCCCGGCCAGCCCCGTAACTACCCTCCAGAGAGTGCAGGAGCTGGCCTGGATGAATGGAGTAGCCTTAGGACAAAGGCTGGCTGTGGTGCATCTGCAAATAAGTCTGCTCCATTGAATCATCCACCCCATCTCCTCATCCCTGCACTCGGCCCCACTTTCCTTTCCCCTCCATTTGGTCCCTCCATCTGATTGGGGGAGGTGCTCTTGTGCTGGTGACACGCTGTCAGGATTGACTGGGAGGAGAGTCCTTCCAAGCTGTGCCTATTCCACGGCTCTCGGACTAGAGGCAAGGTGGATCCTGCACACGCACTGAGGACTAATCCTGTATGGTTTGTACCAAGGGCTGAACACCGAACTCAGCACTGCCCCCAGCTAAGGTGTCTGGTATTGAGCACACACTACGTGACGCTCAGCTCCTTTCCCTGCTCCATGGGAACACAGCACAGCCGCCACTAGGCCCTGTCAGAGGAAAATGTTTCTGGGGGGCCGAACTGGTCATCCTGCTCATGGTTATGGGCTGAAAAGATTTAAGGAACAGTTCAAGTCGATACCCATCCAGTTCATTTCACTTGGTGAGGCCTCAGGGATAGTACAGTTTTCCTGCACCCAGTGGCAGCTGTGATCATCTTTTCATTGCATTCACAGGGGAGGTTTTGCTGGCAAATCATCTAACTGCTCCCCAGGACCCCACATGACACACCGAAAATGTGGAGGGTAGAGGAAGAGAAGCATTCAGGTAACCTACTGCTACAGGCAGACATGCACCACGGATAACAGCAGTATCATGGAGGGGACCTCCATCACCAAAAGCACGAAGCCCTAGTGCTCGAGTGACAGGAGTCACTCCATTAGCTGTAGCTTGTCACTCAACAGCAGGCTCCTTTTTCCCTGTGTTCAGACAGGACTGGGAGACATGACATCCCACACTAAGCTGGTTTAGTACAAGCTCACAGACTCCGCAGTGGCTTGTGTCACTCTTCACCCCTAAGAATGCAGCAAGACACCAGAGAACGGAGCTCTTACACTGCAGCTTTCCATTTCTTCTCCAGCTCCACCTCCAGCAGTGATCCAGAGCCAGCATGCCTTCGGCAAAAAAACACCACTCTGGCTTCTATTCCACCCAGACTGTACAGCACTCGCAGCTTTGGCAAGGGCTACACACACCAGATCCTGTGTTAAAAGCTCAGACCAGTGCTAGGCACGTACCTCTCTGTGTTACACGTTAGTACCTACACAAGCACTACGAGATCTATCTGGGTGCACTCACACTAGAGGAATCGTGATACATAGCAAAACACAGACAGATATAGATACTCATGGCCCATCCAAAGGTTACCTGCATGGATTAAATATCACATGGATTAATTTCAGTTACAACACATCATACAAAGTGTACAGTGCTCACTTTATATTTATTTTTGATTACACATATTTGCACTGTAAAAAAAATTTATTTTTCAATTCACCTCATACAAGTACTGTAGTGCAATCTTTTTATCATGAAAGTTGAACTTACAAATGTAGAATTATGTACAAAAAATAACTGCATTCAAAATTAAAACAATGTAAAACTTTAGAGCCTACAAGTCCACTCAGTTCTACTTCTTGGTCAGCCAATCACTCAGACAAACAAGGTTGGTTACACTCTGCAGGAGATAATACTGCCTGCTTCTCGTTTACAATGTCACCTCAGAGTGAGAACAGGTGTTTGCATGGCACTGTTGTAGCCGGCATTGCAAGATATTTATGTGCCAGATGCGCTAAAGATTGATATGTCCCGTCATGCTTCAACCACCATTCCAGAGGACATGCTTCCATGCTGATGACGGGTTCTGCTTAACAGTGATCCAAAGCAGTGAGGACTGATGCACATTCATTTTCATTATCTGAGTCAGATGCCACCAGTAGAAGGTTGATTTTCTTTTTTGGTGGTTTGGGTTCTGTAGTTTCCACATCAAAGTGTTGCTCTTTTAAGACTTCTAAAAGCATGCTCCACACCTCATCCCTCTCAAATTTTGGATGGCACTTCAGATTCTTAAACCTTGGGTCGAGTGCTGTAGCTATTTTTAGAAATCTCAGATCAGTAGCTTCTTTGAGTTTTGTCAAATCTGCTGTGAAAGTGTTCTTAAAATAAACATGTGGTGGGTCATCATCTGAGACCGCTATAACATGAAATATATGCAGAATGCGGGTAAAACAGAGCAGGAGACATACAATTCTCCCCTCAAGGAGTACAGTCACAAATTTAATTGACGCATTATTTTTTTAATGAGCATCATCAGCATGGAAGCATGTCCTCTGGAATGGTGGCCGAAGCATGAAGGGGCATACGAATGTTTAGCATATCTAGCACGTAAATACCTTGCAACGCCAGCTACAAAGGTGCCATGCGAATGCCTGTTCTCACTTTCAGGTGACACTGTAAATAAGAAGCAGGCAGCAGTATCTCCCGTCAATGTAAACAAACTTGTTCGTCTTAGCGATTGGTAGAATTAGAAGTAGGACTGATTGGACTTGTAGGCTCTTAAAGTTTTACACTGTTTTGTTTATGTAACCACAAAAAATCTGCATTTGTAACTTACACTTTCATGATAAAGATATTGCACTTCAGTACTTGTATGAGGTGAATTAAAAAAATACTATTTCTTTATCATTTTTACAGTGCATATATTTGTAATCAAAAATAAATATAAAGTGTGCATTGTGCTCACTTGTAATTTAAATCAATATTGAAAATGTAGAAAAACATCCAAAAATATTTAATACATTTCAATTGGTATTCTATTGTTATAAGTGCGATTAATCGCGATTAATTTTTTTGAGTTAACTGTGATTAATTGACAGCCCTAATCACATCCTTATGATATTAAAATAATTATATACCCTTCATTGATAGGCCCACCCTGTGTGTCTGTCAGACAAGCCTGCATATTGGTGTTTCTAAGCAGTCTCAAATTCTGATTTCAGAACTTCAGTTATTGACACTGTAGTCTGTCGGGTTACTCCAGATTTACACCAGTGTAAATGACAGCAGAACTGGCCTGACATATGATTCAACCTGTAAACTGAAATAAATGTGGAGTTAAAATTCTTGTGAAAATATTCCTAGTTCTAACTACTTAAAAAGTGTGATGGAATTTGTTAAAGTTGTAACTGGAGGGATGGATGGATGGATTTTCCTACGTCTGTTCCTTTTCCCTGATTAAAAGGTGGTTTGACTTCTAAAGAGCAAGGAGTTTTCACACAGAAATATTGTACATCTCTATAGGTCACCCCCGTGTGCTGCCTCTCTCAACCAATTGGGTGGCTAATTATTTCTCTTCCTAGCCAAATGCTTAGCATCTTTCATAACTACATGTAGGAAAAACAATTTCATGTGCCAAGGGAATAGGAACAGTCAATTAATTCTTTTTCAACTAAAAGTTTAAATCCACAAAGGAAAGTTAATAAAAATGTAAAAACTGGTTTTTTTTCCATGCATCCATCAATTACATGAAATCACCACCCTGCTCAGAAATGAATCCACACTCATTACAGGTATGCTGAGTCTGTGTGCTGGATCGTTCCTCCTGCTATGCATCAGTAGTCCTGTGGGCATTTGAAGAGTCCATCTTGCAATTGCAATGCTGTTACGTCTTCGCCTCTGTTCCTGTGAGAGATGAGGTTCAGTTGCCAGGCGGATGAGCACTGTGGTGGCTTTGGCTTGGTTATGACAGAGCGCTGGGTTTATGGTTTGTTCCCCCAAGGGGAGCAAGTCAAAGCTGATACAGGAGGCAAAGCTACTTCCCTCCAAAGCGGAATAAAACATTAGCTGTGGTGATGTTCACTGCAGGGAGCAGAGAAGCAATAACTAGGAGCTTTTTTGGAACTGCCTTCTAAGAGTCATCTGAAGCAGACCTCTGTTAACATCCTCTTCCTGGTTACTGCTGCTCAGTTTCATTTCATCTCCACGTTGTTCTTGCCACCTCTCCCACAACCAGCTGCTCCACCAACAGCTATGCCAGCCCCAGGGCAGGGACTCAGGAAACCTGGCATTGTGCCCTCCTCTCTCTCTAGGCAAATGGGAATGGTGCAAACTGACTTGTTAATCACTCCTGTTCTCCCTGCTTTTCCCCCCGACACACAATAAATGCATGCCCTATAGAATCTTATCTACTTAATTGCATTGGAGCAGGAAGATTAGGGCTCCTAGAGTGGATTCCTTTTCATCCTGACTACTGCTCCCTTTGGATCATAGAAGATCAGGGTTGGAAGGGACCTCAGGAGGTCATCTAGTCCAACCCCCTGCTCAAAGCAATACCAATCCCCAACTAAATCATCCCAGCTACGGCTTTGTCAAGCCTGACCTTAAAAACCTCCAAGGAAGGAGATTCCACCACCTCCCTAGGTAACCCATTCCAGTGCTTCAGTTTGGCTGTCTGGTAACACTGACTGGTATGCAATGGCACGACACATGGAGTTTGAATCTCAGGGCCAGTCCCCAGTTACTGTTCATCAGCATCGCTCCATGGCACTTAGCAGAGTGACAGGGCCGGCTCCAGGCACCAGCTTAACAAGCAGGTGCTTGGGGCGGCCACTCAGGAGAGGGGTGGCATGTCCAGGTATTCGGCGGCAATTCGGCGGAGGGTCCCTCACTCCCGCTCGGAGCGAAGGACCTCCCGCCGAATTGCCGCCGCAGATTGCGATCGCGGCTTTTTTTTTTTTGGTTTTTGGCTGCCTGGGGCAGCAAAAACCCTGGAGCCGGCGCTGCAGAGCGATGCCGATTTACACCAGCTGAGGATCTAGCCTTCTGCCTCCACGTCTAGTCTGTGCTTGGCCACTCCTGCAGAGATTGCTGACACCAGGTAGTGTCAGTTGTGGTGGTTTTTTTAATGGGGATACTTGTCTACTGGGAACAGGAGACCACGAGGCCTCAGACCAGAGAGCAGATGGTAACAGATGTTACCTAGCTGCCCACAGGAGCTGGATCTGAACAGGCCATCAAGAGGTTGAAGGTTCAATATCCCATTATCAGCCCTGTGATCCATCCAGTCTCCCAGCCCACTAGCGTTGGTTTATTCACTCCAACACCTTCCTCAGAAGCTTGGAAATGACACTTCTTTCCATACTGGTTTTGCTCATTCCTATCTGGCAAAGAGTGGTCTTTCTTTTTCCAATTTGCATGGAGCACAGGCCCACACAGCTCTCACATCATGAGCATCACTGATTAGACATTGCCAGTGACACCAGCATAATTCTGTGAATAACATTTGTTAACCCATTTGTGATCCCTTGACTGGATACAGAAACAGAACAAAAATACTTCTCTGTCACTGTCAGCGCAGTCTGGATTTTCACCAGCTAAAAATCAGATATTTAGACTCCAGAGGACTTTCTCGGCATAAAATAATTTTAAAACACTGTAGGTCAAACTGAGTGCATTGTCTGACCCAATGACATGTTCCTTTAAATGCCCTTTTATTTGACAATGTCTCTGTAAAAGAGGAAAACAGCATTACCTTGCCCTTGCCTTCTTGCACTGTTGTACTGACTCAGGACCAGATTCTCAGCTGGCTGTCACCAATTTACATCAGCTGGGGATCTGGCCCCATATATCAGGCCAAACTCTGTTCTGTATCAGCCCTCTGACTTCAGTGAGGCTGCACAGGTTGTATGTCAGAGCAGAATTTGGCCCACTGAGTGAGGACAGCAGGAGATAAAAAGGAGCAAATCTATTAGCAACCAAACTGAGGATGAAAGTGTCCTGTATCCAGAATCCCAAACCCAGCACTGGAGACAAAGAAGAGATGGGCATCTAGATAAACCCCACCGTCTTAGGGAGCAAAGAGGAAATAACTATCACCTCAGATTTCAGAAGATGTGTGTTTCCTTTTTTTGCAGTTATGCTTCTCTATTATATTTCTCCAGCTATATTATAGCTTTGCCATTAAATGAAGGGACAGCTATTGCTTCTGGGCCCTTAACAATGTGAGATGAGAAGGAACAGCAAGGTTTGAGAACTTGGATTTGCAGCTTCTTTCAAAAATGCATCCATGCGGTTCATGTTAGGACAAATGAATGTTCATGAGTTATGGAGATACAGGCTGCATCTGAAAGAATCGGGCAGAGTGATGGGGACCGGTCAGAACGTGAACTGAGCAAGTTTCCCTCAGAGAGCTCTGGGAACACTTTTCAGTCTTGCTTGACACACAATACCCCCTGCAATTCCAATCTTGAACTATCATACATCTCTGCTGATGCCCCTCAGTCCTGACCTGCAACACCTGTGGTCATCCTCTTCTGGGCTCCCATGAAGCTCTGCCAGTGCATCTCAGCCACAATGCACAGCCCCAGGCTATTTCAATTCTGCTCCTCCCAACACTGCTAATTCATCTACATCAGGGATCGGCAACCTTTGGCACATGGCCCGCCAGGGTAAGCACCCTGGCGGGCCAGGCCGGTTTGTTTACCTGCCGCCTCCGCAGGTTCGGCCGATCGCAGCGGTTCGCCATTCCAGGCCAAAGGGGGCTGCGGGAAGTGGCGGCCAGCACATCCCTCAGCCCGCGCCGTTTCCCACAGTCCCCATTGGCCTGGAGCGGCGAACCGCGGCCAGTGGGAGCCGCGATCGGCCGAACCTGCAGAGACGGCAGGTAAACAAACCGGCCCGGCCCGCCAGGGTGCTTACCCTGGCGAGCCGCGTGCCAAAGGTTGCCGATCCCTGATCTACATCCTGACTGGCAACACCCCTGCTAGCCATGCCTGGGCCTCTGCTGAGTGAAGACCAACAATGGCTTTGAGGAAATGTAAGGCCACCTGACAACGGGAAGGTGGCTCCACTTACTCTTGTGTGCTGGAACGGCTCTCAGTGGAGGAGACAGACAATGAACTGAAGCTGTTTCTGATAAGGTTGCCTGTGCATCCATAAACCTTCAGTCTGCCTGCCAATATTCATTATAATAGGTGAGCCTCCTGCACTAAGACAAAGACAAAACGATCTGGAGACAAGTCACTGCCACCTAACACAGGATTTCCATGTTAGCACCAGAACCCCATATTCCTCTCCCCACTACATGCTGACCGAGGTTGACGTGGACAGCTCCCCCCCTGGAGCCTTGGTGCATGAACTGTTGGAAAGAGCAGAGCTCTGGCTGTCTCCTAAACTGCTAAATGATCAAAGAAAAAGCTCACAAAGCCTCAGACTGAAGTTCTTCAAGCCCCACGGTGTGCTGCTGGTACTGAGATAAACATCTTCTCAGTACTGGTGTCCATTGTCTCACACATGCATCCACTTTTCTTCAGTCTCAGGGGGTTTAGAGCACCATGAAGTTTGGTTGCTTTGACAAACCTCAAGTCTGCAAAATTGGACTGGAAACCTCAGTAGAAGAGGTTTTCTTATGTGATTTCCAGTAGTCTCTGCTGCTGTTCAGCTAGGAGGAGCTTGAAACAGCCTCTCACTCATAATATTTCAGTGTTTTCACTTCAGCTAAAACCTAGTGCAAAAAATAAATAATTAAAGGAAAAGTGACCCAACGTTTTCTGACCCTTTAAAAAAAAAAAAAAAAGCTTAGTTCTCATTTCGGGTGATGACTCACTTTGGTTTTTGTTGTATGCAAACCAATTCAGCCAGCCCTACCTCATATACTAATGAAACTGAGTTTCAGCCAAGGTCGGATTAGCAGGTCTGACCCTAATCCTTTCATCTCTGCAGCATCAGGCCTGTGTTGTATTTGATGAAACTTCTGTTAAACAAATGGGACAACAAGAGTCTATAACAAGGGTGCTGGTCACTCTGGAGGGCCTGTTGCCCAGATGTGCCTGATGCTAATGGCAGAAGTCCATCTTCCCTTGCTTCAAGGGCCCTCTCCTTACACAAGCAGCTACCTGGGCCAGCTTCTTTACGAAGGTGGGAGACTGGAGAACTGGCTCCTTCACAGACACCATCCCAGCACTGCTTACCCTCCCGGAGCTAACAACCCTCTGAATTCACCCAACGGAACAGAAAGAGAAGCTGTCTGACAGTGAGGCAGCGTGAAATGACCCAGAGCTCCTTCCTGCCCCCATCTCAGAGAAAGGCCCCATGAAAAGCACTGCTATTCACTGCACTGTGGGGGATTGCTCAAATGCTTCCCCCCTAATTTCTATTTCTTTGACTGGGACATGCCCTGGGTTTGTTCTCTCTCACCCTCACATCAGATGACTGTAGGGAAGCCTGCACCAGGATCTCACAGAAGTCCAGTCCCCCGATGTCACAGGCAACTCTGCCATATAATCTCATTCATAAATTTCCCAAGCTCCACCTTAAGGCTAGCTAGGTTGTTCCCCCACCACCCATCTCTGGTCGGGAGGCTGTTCCAGACCTGCCTCCTATGATGGTTAGAATCCTTCTCTTTCCCGCCTAAAGTTATTAATGGCCAGTTTGTACCCACGTGTTCTTGTGCCAACATCTCAACCTGGGACCTCCAACACTGCTGCTGTGTGCCTCAGGGAAAAGGGAGTTCTGGGAAGTCTAGAGGCTCTCACCCCCCACAGAATGGTAAGACTTGGAATGATTATTTCTTTACTACTTTGATGTGTGCAGCCTCTAAACACCTGCCTCTGTGCGTGACTGTTGGTTAATATATTCTTTTCCATACTCTCCTTTGTGGATCATTACCCCAGAGGACAGCAATCTATTCTGCATTAACTCCACTCCAGGAACTCACAGGAAAAGCCTCCAGCTGGTACCAGTGAGCTCATGAGGGTCAGCAGGTTTTGAGGTTCAAAATGCTAGTGTGGCCCACAAAATGTTGCTCATCTTGGGAGCCTTCCTGTACCAGGTACCTCCTGACTGATCGTGATAATCAAGGGGTGAGGTGGAGACAGAAAGAGGAGGACAGGTTGACCAGAGAAAGAGAGAGAGAGACACACAACACACATTATATTCTCAGCCATGAGGCTATGCATGAAGTTTACATTAGGTCAGCCAGCATGGGCCCAACCCTTCCTCATAGCATCCAAGGACCACCAGAAAGATATCTCAGTGGACCACAGGGATGCAGAACCTTCATCCTCTACCAATAACACATCATCTAACAGAACAGCTGGCCTATTCCAAAATGGCAGCAATGGCAGAAAAATGGCTCATGTTCCCACACCTACAATAAACAAATGCAGCATGGCCAGTTATTCCCATGAGCAACATGACAGCTAAGACAAGCTGTCCAACAGCAGAGAAGATCCGCCTGCTGCCTTCTAAACCCACCTGGAAAAACACCTTCACAACAAGACACAAAGCAGGTAACACATACCTGGACTGCCAATCACCCAAAAGCTCACCCTCATGAAGCCACCAAGTCCCATGTTTAGTTAGCAGGGACTCACCTCCCCCCAAAAAACCCTGTAGAACAAAAATGTTAAGTCCATTCCTCCAACAAAAACCATTCTTGCTAAAGTTACACACTGCAGTGCTCTGCAGACTCCTGTCTGCCTATACCTAAGACTGGAATTTAATTCCATAGGGAAGGAGGAGACTACCTACCATTCATAGCTTCAGTGACTGAGGGCTGGGCATCCATCAACTGCAGAAGCATTGAAAAATAGCACCCCAACCAAAGCCTTCCAAATAAATCACAGCTCGCCAAACCATCCAGACAGTGGCAGCTGGCCCGTCCTGCTGATATACAATTGGTTTGCAATGATTTATCGCCCCCCCAGCTCCCTGCCCTATCACACACACAAACTCTCCAGACACATGCACGTGAACACACACACACCCAAAGGCAAAAGCTACCTATGAAAGACAATAGATTATCAGGTCACTGGTGCAACATGAAGCAACAGTTTGGAACTGCCAAAGCCACAGGTTCAGCCGCTTTCCCTCCCCAGCCTCTGTCAACACAAAACCAAAAGGGAATATCATAGTCAGATCATGGGGTGTGGCATAGGTGGAATGAATTCAGAGGGTGTCAATGCTGCTGGCATCTCAATGGAGGAGCTTGTGTCTAGATGGGGAGTCTCTGGGGCTCCAACTTTCTGCCTCGGAGTTGAAGGCTTAGCTCCACCAGGCAAAAGAAGGGGTGTCCCAGCTGGAAGACTCCTATCTGCTTGCCCTTCAGCATGAAGTCTGCACCATTGCCAGCTCTTCCTCCTTCAGAAGAAGAGGAAACCCTGTCCCCAGTGCTTCTAGGGGAATGAGGTTCCTGCTACCCACGTGTCTACCCAGAGAGCTGTAAGGCTTCTATCACCGCTGTATCTGAGTGCCTCTGGCTCCCCCTGACTCTAGTGGGAAAAGGCAGGACTAGTCTGATCCTAGGGGCAAGAAGATGTCCCTATCAGCTCCCTCTGCCCTCCTGGGACTCCATCCGGGGTAGAGGGGAGTGAATTTAGGGGAGAGAGAGAGACAGAGAGAGAGAGAGAGCGCGCGCAGAGACCGATTGGAGTGGATGTAAAGGTGGAACGCAAGAGGAAGGCGACAGAGGAGCAATTTAGACTGAAGAAAGGGGGGCAGTTAAAAAACAAGAGTCAGGCAGGCAGAACAATGAAAATAGAGTGAGTTACAAGAGGGAAGAGGAAGAAATGGAAATTCAGGTGACACAATAAGTGAAAAATATAATTTGTATAGAAAAATATAGAGCCAAAATATTGCAGTGAAATACACATTCATGTTTCTCATAGCTGTCAGGAACCCATGCTGTCTCTACCAGGGTTCCTGAAATATATATGAAACATGAATGCGTATTTCAAATACTTCAAGTCCTGAAAATAAACTCCAGTTTAGCCATCATCTGATCCATTCTGTGATGTCACAACCATCCCCACAAAGTGATTGCTGTGTCACAGGCTCTGGCACTAGACAATAGGAGCAGGCTAGTGAGAAAGGAGGCAGTTTCTGATCAAACACAACAATCTCTGTAACCACAAACAAATCAACACACAATCCTAGTAATCAGCACTCATGAGAAAGGGAGCACAGACCAACTGCACAGCTATTTCAAGAGATGGCAAAATTTGTTAGAGTTTGGCAAGCGCTCTTCAAAGAGGACTGTTGGAGTGCATGCCTTAAGGGTGGGACGAGAACTGTGTTTGGAAGAACACATAGGCAGGAGAGCATTGGAAACTTTCTCTCCTGCAGAAAGAAGCTGCCAAATTCCCACCAGAGGAAACAAGTGAGGCGTATGGTTTGCAGATGGCAAAAATCTATTCACCTCCAAAGCCAAGACATATCTCAGGCACTCCCAGCCAGGAGAATGAGTCAGGGTGCTCAGGAGAGCTCTGCGGTGCAGGGAGACTGGATGAAGGCCCCTCAACACAGCTGGGGAAAAAAATCTATAATTGAATTGGTCGGGATTTAAATTGGTAACAAGAAGGATTAACATAAGAACATAAGAAAGGCCGTACTGGGTCAGACCAAAGGTCCATCTAGCCCAGTATCTGTCTACCGACAGTGGCCAATGCCAGGTGCCCCAGAGGGAGTGAACCTAACAGGCAATGATCAAGTGATCTCTCTCCTGCCATCCATCTCCATCCTCTGACGAACAGAGGCTAGGAACACCATTCTTACCCATCCTGGCTAATAGCCATTTATGGACTTAGCCACCATGAATTTATCCAGTCCCCTTTTAAACATTGTTATAGTCCTAGCCTTCACAACCTCCTCAGGTAAGGAGTTCCACAAGTTGACTGTGCGCTGCGTGAAGAAGAACTTCCTTTTATTTGTTTTAAACCTGCTGCCTATTAATTTCATTTGGTGACCCCTAGTTCTTGTATTATGGGAATAAGTAAATAACTTTTCCTTATCCACTTTCTCAACATCACTCATGATTTTATATACCTCTATCATGTCCCCCCTTAGTCTTCTCTTTTCCAAGCCGAAGAGTCCCAGCCTCTCTAATCTCTCCTCGTATGGGACCCTCTCTAAACCCCTAATCATTTTAGTTGCCCTTTTCTGAACCTTTTCTAGTGCTAGAATATCCTTTTTGAGGTGAGGAGACCACATCTGTACACAGTATTCGAGATGTGGGCGTACCATGGATTTATATAAGGGCAATAATATATTCTCTGTCTTATTCTCTATCCCCTTTTTAATGATTCCTAACATCCTGTTTGCTTTTTTGACCGCCTCTGCACACTGCGTGGACATCTTTAGAGAACTATCCACAATGACGCCAAGATCTTTTTCCTGACTCGTTGTAGCTAAATTAGCCCCCATCATGTTGTATGTATAGTTGGGGTTATTTTTTCCAATGTGCATTACTTTACATTTATCCACATTAAATTTCATTTGCCATTTTGTTGCCCAATCACTTAGTTTTGTGAGATCTTTTTGAAGTTCTTCACAATCTGCTTTGGTCTTAACTATCTTGAGTAGTTTAGTATCATCTGCAAACTTTGCCACCTCACTGTTTACCCCTTTCTCCAGATCATTTATGAATAAATTGAATAGGATTGGTCCTAGGACTGACCCTTGGGGAACACCACTAGTTACCTCTCTCCATTCTGAGAATTTACCATTAATTCCTACCCTTTGTTCCCTGTCCTTTAACCAGTTCTCAATCCATGAAAGGACCTTCCCTTTTATCCCATGACAGCTTAATTTACGTAGGAGCCTTTGGTGAGGGACCTTGTCAAAGGCTTTCTGGAAATCTAAGTACACTATGTCCACCGGATCCCCCTTGTCCACATGTTTGTTGACCCCTTCAAAGAACTCTAATAGATTAGTAAGACACGATTTCCCTTTACAGAAACCATGTTGACTCTTGCTCAAGAGTTTATGTTTTTCTATGTGTCTGACAATTTTATTCTTTACTATTGTTTCAACTAATTTGCCCGGTACCGACGTTAGACTTACCGGTCTGTAATTGCCGGGATCACCCCTAGAGCCCTTTTTAAATATTGGCGTTACATTAGCTAACTTCCAGTCATTGGGTACCGAAGCCGATTTAAAGGACAGGTTACAAACCTTAGTTAATAGTTCCGCAACTTCACATTTGAGTTCTTTCAGAACTCTTGGGTGAATGCCATCTGGTCCCGGTGACTTGTTAATGTTGAGTTTATCAATTAATTCCAAAACCTCCTCTAGTGACACTTCAATCTGTGACAGTTCCTCAGATTTGTCACCTACAAAAGCCAGCTCAGGTTGGGGAATCTCCCTAACATCCTCAGCCGTGAAGACTGAAGCAAAGAATCCATTTAGTTTCTCCGCAATGACTTTATCATCTTTAAGCGCTCCTTTTGTATTTTGATCATCAAGGGGCCCCACTGGTTGTTTAGCAGGCTTCCTGCTTCTGATGTACTTAAAAAACATTTTGTTATTACCTTTGGAGTTTTTGGCTAGCCGTTCTTCAAACTCCTCTTTGGCTTTTCTTATTACACTCTTGCACTTAAGTTGGCAGTGTTTGTGCTCCTTTCTATTTGCCTCACTAGGATTTGACTTCCACTTTTTAAAGGAAGTCTTTTTATCTCTCACTGCTTCTTTTACATGGTTGTTAAGCCACGGTGGCTCTTTTTTAGTTCTTTTACTGTTTTTCTTAATTTGGGGTATACATTGAAGTTGGGCCTCTATTATGGTGTCTTTAAAAAGGGCCCATGCAACTTGCAGGGATTTCACTTTAGTCACTGTACCTTTTAACTTTTGTCTAACTAACCCCCTCATTTTTGTATAGTTCCCCCTTTTGAAATTAAATGCCACAGTGTTGGGCAGTTGAGGTGTTCTTCCCACCACAGGGATGTTGAATGCTATTGTATTATGGTCACTATTTCCAAGCGGTCCTGCTATAGTTACCTCTTGGACCAGCTCCTGCGCTCCACTCAGGATTAAATCTAGAGTTGCCTCTCCCCTTGTGGGTTCCCGTACCAGCTGCTCCATGAAGCAGTCATTTAAAGTATCGAGAAATTTTATCTCTGCATTTCGTCCTGAAGTGAAATGTTCCCAGTCAATATGGGGATAATTGAAATCCCCCACTATTATTGGGTTCTTAATTTTGATAGCCTCTCTAATTTCCCTTAGCATTTCATCATCACTATTACTGTCCTGGTCAGGTGGTCGATAATAGATCCCTAATGTTATATTTTTACTAGAGCATGAAATTTCTATCCATAGAGACTCTATGGAACATGTGGATTCGCTTAAGATTTTTACTTCATTTGAATCTACACTTTCTTTCACATATAGTGCCACTCCTCCCCCTGCACGGCCTGTTCTGTCCTTCCGATATATTTTGTACCCCGGAATGATTGTGTCCCATTGATTGCTCTCAGTCCACCAGGTTTCTGTGATGCCTATTATATCTATATCCTCCTTTATCACAAGGCACTCTAGTTCACCCATCTTATTATTTAGACTTCTGGCATTTGTGTACAAGCACTTTAAAAACTTGTCCCTGTTTACTAGCCTGCCTTCTTCTGATGTGCCAGATTCTTTTTTATGTGACTGTTTATCATCTGATCCGGCCCTTACATTATACTTTTCAGTCCTCTGCTCCTGACTATAACCTGGAGATTCTCTATCATCAGACTCTCCCCTAAGAGAAGTCTGTGTCCGATCCACACGCTCCTCTGCAGCAGTCGGCTTTCCCCCATCTCCTACTTCTGTTAAGCAAGGGTTGAAAGAGATGCCTCAGCTCTCTCTCAATCTATCACTGTGCTACTAAAACATCTGGCCAGCAGCATGTGCATGGCTGCGTGAGTCCCCTTGTTGAAGGGATACCCGGGTGGATTAGTACAATGGGGTGCGAGTAGGGGTTCTGTGAAACAGTCTCTCTTAGTTGAGGATTTATCATACATGTGGCCTCTCTTATCATTCAGAATCAGTCATATCCCAATGAGTGAAGGAGTGTAAACAGCAATGCCCGTTACTGACACTTCAAGGAAGTAGAATATAAATTCTCCCCACCATTGTTTCTCTCATCATACCAGCAGTGTGGGAAGTTAAGTGGTGATGCTGCGTGCACAGCTAGTCTACGTAGCCAGGTGTTTCTATCACTGCCATACTGGTCCTCCCTACCCCATTACCCACACTTGTTTTGTCTGGTTTTAAATTAGTCGGTAGACTCTACGTTAGGGACTGTCTCTCACTATGCATTTGTGAAATGCCTAGCACACTGCGGCCTGGATCCTGATTGAGGCTTCGGGGCACTACCACAGTATAAATAGTCAATAATAAAAAGAGCAACCTATGATCCCTTTTTAGAACTCCAGTTTTTACACTAAAAAGGCTGCAGGTCTCACCAATTGATGACTCTCAGTGTGCCAATACATATACAACACAGCCGCACATATAGTGCACACACACATGCTGTGCAATCACATAAACACGAGGCTCAATCCTGCAAGATGATGAGCACTCTGGACCCAATCCAGCAAAGCAATAAAGTATAGGCTGGGGCACATGACTTACGAGGAGAGGCAGAGGGTGTGACAGTGTACCCCATAAAGGGGCTCATAAATGTATGTATAATATAACTGGAATAGGGTTTTGCTACATAGGCCATGTAACACATCTATGTAAAGGTTGTGATTTACTGGTTATGTTCACCCTAGTTGTATGCAGGCACCATTTGTGTGTTCAAAGTTATGAACATTGGCTGTATGATTGCTTGATTTCTAAGGGGCCTCAGTTAGAACATTTGATGACTTCTTGGGAAAGGAATGTGCAAATTAGGTGTTCAGTCAGGGGGCACTTAACAGACAAAAGAGCTTGGAAGATTCCAATCCACATTAGAAGTCTACCTGAGGACGTTCAAGGCAGCATGTGGGTAATGGCTGCTACCTGCAGTCCTGAGTCATGCATGGGCATGTGACCTGCCCATGTGATTCCGAATCTCCATTCTGTGACTGGATTCTACAGAGGGAGAGGAGGGGGTCTCCACCCACAAGAGACAGTCTATTTAAACCTGTGGGAGACCCCTCCATTTTGTCTTCAGCTGGCTAAAGAAGGAGCCTCTCCACCCCCCCAAGGTACTTGAAGGAAATTGGAACCAAAGACAGTAACTACAGGGGGTGTGAGTGATTGCTGGACCCAGGCTAAAAGAAGATTAGCCTGTAAAAGGGAACATTTTGGAACTGGTGAGGATCTTATCTGTATTTAGTGCAATTAGACATAGATTTGCGTATTTTATTTTATTTTGCTTGGTAACTTCTTTTGTTCTGTCTGTTACTACTTGAAATCACTTAAATCCTACTATCTGTATTTAATAAAATCACTTTCTACTTATTAATTAACTCAGAGTATGTATTAATACCTGGGGGAGCAAACAGCTGTGCATATCTCTCTATCAGTGTTATAGAGGGCGAACAATTTATGAGTTTACTCTGTATAAAGCTTATACAGGGTAAAACGGATTTATTTGGGTTTAGACCCCATTGGGAATTGGGCATCTGAGTGCTAAGGGCAAGCAGGCTTCTGTGAGCTGTTCTCAGGTAAACCCTGCAGCTTTGGGACAGGTGGTTCAGACTCTGGTCTGTGTCTGGAGCAGATGGGTGTGTCTGGCTTCAGCAGGACTTTGAGTGCTGGAACCACCAGTAGCTGGCAGGGGAGAATAGAACCAGAGGTGGCCTTTGCACATCAGCTGGCAGCTCCCAAGTGGGTTTCTGTGAACCAACCCGTCACAGAGGGAACTGGGCTTGTTTAGTCTGCAGAAGAGAAGAGTGAGGGGTGATTTGATAGCAGCCTTCAACTCCCTGAAGGGGGGTTCCAAAGAGGATGGAGCTCAGCTGTTCTCAGTGGTACCAGATGACAGAACAAGGAGTAATGGTCTCAAGTTGCAGTGGGGGAGGTCTAGGTTGGATATTAGGAAAAACTATTTCACTAGGAGGGTGGTGAAACACTGGAATGGGTTACCTAGGGGGGTGGTGGAATCTCGATCCTTAGAGGTTTTTAAGGCCCGGCTTGAGAAAGCCCTGGCTGGGATGATTTAGTTGGTGTTGGTCCTGCTTTGAGCAGGGGGTTGGACTAGATGACCTCCTGAGGTCTCTTCCAACCCTGATATTCTATGAGCTTCACTTTAAGCATTTAACTTATTCCATTGAAGTCAGTGGGACTACTTATTCTCTTAAAGTTAAACACACCGTTTAAGGGCTTTGCTGGATTACAGCCAGAGTGCTCAAGGATCAAACCCATAGTATGGAACATTTGCAGAAAGGCCGATATCTGTCCTCTCTGCTTGTGGGGACAACGGAAACTTGTGCCCACATTTTGCACCCACAAAATCCCTACTGCATTTAACAGAATAACCTTCCTACTGTAATGATTTTTGCTCCATCATATCCTATAGAATATGCTAAATTATATAGAATGTCATAGGATGATTAATAAATCTATGGAAAAAATACTGCATTCTCTATTATATTCTACAGGCGTTTAGACCAATTTCTATTGAACCGTATTGATTTAGTTCCTATTCAAATCTCTAAGCTTTTTCCATAAGGGCTCCAGGCACAAGTAAATTTATTTGACCCTTTCACTGTCCGATCCATGCCCACAGACAGATAGTTTCACAAGCACTCGGATTTGTCCCCTCAAGGCTAATATGGATCCAAGAACATGGGAACAGAAACAGGAGACCATCTTTCTGAGCATGCACCACTGTAAGTGCACATATACATGTTACAGGTTCTGAGAATAACGAGCCTCCGTTAGTTCCATTTTCCCCCATGTACAGTGATGCTGAGCATACTAACACCATCATTTCTTTGTTATTCCTGCTAGGTCAGTGTCAGGGCAACTGTGCTGAAGGCACTTGCCTGTTCTCCATAGCATGCGGCATTGAAGCAGACATTACTGATCTCCTCATGGATCACAATGGTCCCTCCTGGCCTTGGTACCTATGAATCATCGGCACCCCAGAGACATTTTGTCTGAGACTATCATACCTAACAAATGCAAAGGGACATCACACTCTGTGAATGGGGAAGAGAATATACAGCAGGAGGGGCATTGTTTTAAATCAATATACTTCAGCAGGCAGACCAATTCTGTAGGTTGTCAGCACTGACTAAGCAGGGAGCTATCTGGCTGTCTGGCAAAAGCTGACATATTATTTTATACATTTGGGGCAAAAGATATTTCCCCACACATGCAAAATGTCAGCTGTGTTGCTGAGGCCCCAAATTGCAAATGCTAGCTTTTACATCCTAGGTTTTACGTCCTATTAAATAACTTCCTCCCCTGTGGAGGAGCTTGATGTTTTCATGAGGGTTTTTAGTGGCTGCACTGCTAGTGAAATGTTTTGAATTGACAGCTCTGGAGCCTCTTGTCTTTCTCTACAGAACAGGGACACCAAAGGGAGCAGCCGGGCATGCTTCTCCCATCAAAATGCCTCAACACTGATCTGTAGGGATGTAGCAAAGGGCGTGGCCTCCCTCAGAGAGCGACAGCGACAGAGAGCCACACCCACCTACATGAATCATAGAATCATAGAATATCAGGGTTGGAAGGGACCTCAGGAGGTCATCTAGTCCCACCCCCTGCTCAAAGCAGGACCTAATCCCAACTAAATCATCACAGCCAGGGCTTTGTCAAGCCTGACCTTAAAAACCTCTAAGGAAGGAGATTCCACCACCTCCCTAGGTAACCCATTCCAGTGCTTCACCACCCTCCTAGTGAAAAAGTTTTTCCTAATATCCAATCTAAACCTCCCCCACTGCAACTTGAGACCATTACTCCTTGTTCTGTCATCTGGTACCACTGTGAACAGTCTAGATCCATCCTCTTTGGAACCCCCTTTCAGGTAGTTGAAAGCAGCTATCAAATCCCCCCTCATTCTTCTCTTCTGCAGACTAAACAATCCCAGTTCCCTCAGCCTCTCCTCATAACTCATGTGCTCCAGCCCCCTAATCATTTTTGTTGCCCTCCGCTGGACTCTTTCCAATTTTTCCACATCCTTCTTGTAGTGTGGGGCCCAAAACTGGACACAGTACTCCAGGTGAGGCCTCACCAATGTCGAATAGAGGGGAACGATCACGTCCCTCGATCTGCTGGCAATGCCCCTACTTATACAGCCCAAAATGCCGTTAGCCTTCTTGGCAACAAGGGCACACTGTTGACTCATATCCAGCTTCTCGTCCACCGTAACCCCTAGGTCCTTTTCTGCAGAACTGCTGCCTAGCCACTCGGTCCCTAGTCTGTAACAGTGCATGGGATTCTTCCGTCCTAAGTGCAGGACTCTGCACTTGTCCTTGTTGAACCTCATCAGGTTTCTTTTGGCCCAATCCTCTAATTTGTCTAGGTCCCTCTGTATCCTATCCCTACCCTCCAGCGTATCTACCACTCCTCCCAGTTTAGTGTCATCTGCAAATTTGCTGAGAGTGCAGTCCACGCCATCCTCCAGATCATTAATGAAGATATTGAACAAAACCGGCCCCAGGACCGACCCTTGGGGCACTCCGCTTGAAACCGGCTGCCAACTAGACATGGAGCCGTTGATCACTACCCGTTGAGCCCGACGATCTAGCCAGCTTTCTATCCACCTTATAGTCCATTCATCCAGCCCATACTTCTTTAACTTGCCGGCAAGAATACTGTGGGAGACCGTATCAAAAGCTTTGCTAAAGTCAAGGAATAACACATCCACTGCTTTCCCCTCATCCACAGACCCAGTTATCTCCTCATAGAAGGCAATTAGGTTAGTCAGGCATGACTTGCCCTTGGTGAATCCATGCTGACTGTTCCTGATCACTTTCCTCTCCTCTAAGTGCTTCAGAATTGATTCCTTGAGGACCTTCTCCATGATTTTTCCAGGGACTGAGGTGAGGCTGACTGGCCTGTAGTTCCCCGGATCCTCCTTCTTCCCTTTTTCACATGCTTACAAGGGACCACCTCTAGGGGTGTCTACACTACACAGATGTGTTTTTATTTTAACACATTAGCTAACATGCTAAAATCCCAGTGGAGACAAGGTAACTGTAATTTTAACACGTTGGTGAAGGTAAACCCTAGGAGTGAGCCTAGAGCTTATCTCAACCAACTAATATGGGTTAACACCACAACTTGCCTTGCCTGCACTAGGATTTTAACACATTAAAACAGACCTTTTCTCCAAGTGAAGACAAGGCCTAAGCATGAGGTGCCAGCTCAGTCTCCTTGTGCATTTCAGACTTTATCCTCTCTGCTGAAACTTCCTTCAAGGGAGGCCAGCTGTCATGATGGTTTTGTGATATGGCACCTGTCCTCTATGACCAGAACTTATACCCCCAACTCACCATGTGTAGATTATCTCAGCCTTTTCTTCTAAAGTGCTTTAACAATGGGCTCCAAGGGGTGGGGCCCTCTCCTCTCAGATGCTGACACCCCACATAGGGCATTTGGTATAAAGTCCACTGTGACACACGAGCACCATCCACACATCAGTATAAAGGTCACACAAGATTTCTCTTACCTGAGCCATTTCTGCCCTCAGGGTGGTTTTGTGAAAGATACTCTCCAAAAGCCCTTGCTGCCCTGAAAGTCCAAATGCCAGGGAACACACAGCGGCAGATACAAAAAGAGAGGAGTAAAGGTTAGTGTACGAACAGCTATTTGCGATCACAAAGAGCATTTTAATGAGTGCTATTTCCCAAAAGTCCCCTTGTTCCTCCCTCTACTTCCAGCTGATGCCAACACAAGTATACTATGATGGCTAGGGGTGCCTCAACTTGTCTCGGACTGGAACATCTCTAGGAGCGAGATGGAAGTGCAGCTCCATGGTTTGTTCAGCCTTTGGCCTCTGGTGAGACTGCAAACAAGGGGACCAACTGTTGCACAATATGGTCTTGTTTTTTATGACTTGGAAACCTGACCACTGGGAACTGGGCTGCACTGCCTCATTTCCGAGAGCTGCCGAATGGCCCTGAAATGGTAACAGCTACCAGTCTGGGTCAAGTTCAGACTGGCAGCCTAGTGGAGAGAGCCTCTGCATTCCAGTCCCAACCAATCTTCTGGTCCTTTTTCTTTATGTTCCAGCATGTTAGCAGCCCCAGCTCCTACAATATGAATAGCCATCCATTCACCTTACCCCAAGCTATGGGCACCCAGTACATCCATTCACCTTACCCCAAGCTATGTGGCACCCATTACACTTCCTCTGGTGCTACTGAACAGGATTGTTTAAGAGGTAATTAAGACCAGTAAAAATAAACAAACAAGCTCATGACAATAATTACATTTACAACAAGTAGGTAGCACAGTAGGAAGGTGAGCTGCAATGGGGACAGCTCTCTCTTGCTCTCTCTCTCTGCTAGAGTACTTTTGTTATTTCTCCTTCGGAGGTGCTTGACCTCAGAGTAAGCCTCTGTCTCTCAAGGTGAAGCTGCAGTTGCTGCCATGAGAGGCTGCTTGTGAAAGCAACAGCACTTGTGCTCAAATTTACACTTACTCCCAGCTCCTGACTTCCCTTCTATTCTGCCACTTGACGACAGGACAGTGCAACAGCCCTTCACCCATGCAGTCAGGAGTTTTCCTCCCTGCACATATACACGATCTCCCCAGCGTGTATTCACAAGTGTGCCTGGCATAGGTAAGAATGGAAGGCCCATTTGTGAGCCGCAAACAATATTACACTGGGAATGGAGACTATCAGAGCAATAAAGAAGGGAGGCGATCTGATTTCCCCAGGACTAATAACTTCAGCATTGCAGGATGCAAAATGTATTAAGCTGGAGAGCTGATTCCACCTGTGAAAGCAGCAGGGCTTTGTTCTCTGCTTAGCTACAGACAGCAAATGTAGTGTGCTAAGGCTTTGATATGGTCATCCATCCCACACACTTGTCTAGTCCAAAGACTGGATGTTCCCTTGAGACAGGCTTGTTTTGGGGGAAGTGCTCCCCTCCTGTGCCTCCCTGAGCTCCCAAGTACACAGCAGAGCACCCACTGCAGCACCCCTTAGGAGGGTGAAGCACGCTCTCTCCCCTGTGCCTTTGTTACAGTGGGGGGGGGAGGGGCAGAGCTAGAGCCCCACTCCATTGTCAGGGTAGCACTCCAAGGGGCACCAGCAGGAAGCCACCCTTGCACTTGGGACATTCCTAGATTTCAAGGCTGAAGGGACTATTGTGATCATCTGGGCTGACCTCCAGTATAGCACAGGCCAGAGACCTGCCCCAGAATTGTTCCTAGAGTAGATCTTTTAGAAAGACATCCAGTCTTGATTTAAAAATGGTCAGTGATGGAGAATCCACCACAACCCTTGGTACGTGGTTCCAGTGGTTAATTACTCTGACTGTTAAAAAATTATGCCTTATTTCCCATCTGAATTTGTCTAGCTTGAAAACTTAGGAGGATGCAGGGGCTGCTAATGTGACTGACCCATGCCTCAAGGCAAGGGTGAAAGTAACATAAAAGGCTTACCAGTACGGGGGCCAGCTCTGGGACCCCAGAAGGGGTGTGGGGCTGGGGGGTCAGCCTCTCCCAGACAGCCCTTCTGCGCTGCCCGCATCACCCGGGGCTCCGGCAGTGATTTAAAAGGGCCCGGGGCTCCGGCAGTGATTTAAAAGGGCCCGGGGCTCCGGACACTGCTGCAGTAGTGGCGGCGGCAGCCAGGAGCCCCAGGCCCTCTTAAATCGTCGGGCCCCAGGGCAGCTGTCCCTTTCCCCCCCCCCCGCCCCGTTGGTGGCCCTGGGGGGGCAAACGGGGCAGCAACGTTAAAACGCTGCCATGGCAGTGCTTTAACATTGGCTGTGTACGGACCTGTACCGGCAGCCACTTCTTACCAGTACGCTGTACCAGCCCGTACCGGTCCACTTTCACCTCTGCCTTAGGGACATAAGAACATAAAAACAGCCATAATGGAAAGGTCCATCTAGCCCAGTATCCTGTCTTCTGACAGTGGCCAATGCCAGGTGCCCCAGAGGGAATGAACAGAACAGGGAATCATCAAGTGATCCATCCCCTGTCGCCCATGCCCAGTTTCTGGCAAACAGAGGCTAGGGACACCATCCCTGCCCATCCTGGCTAGTACCCATCGATGGACCTATCCGCCATGAATTTATCTAGTTCTTTTTTTAACACAAGCAGGGTGAAGGCTCCTTGTGCCCTCCCACCCCCTTGCGTACCCATCCAGATATCAGCCACAATACGGCCCTTGCATTATACAAGTCCAAACTTAGGAACCTGATCCCAGGAATTCTTACTCATACAAACAGTCCTTGTTCACATGGTGTCAATGGGTAACTCACACGAGCAAGGGCTACTTGTGCGAGTAAGGATTTACAGGGTCAGGCCCCTAGGGTGCCATTCCTTTGTATACACGTAATAAGCCTTCCACATGCATGAAATGAAGAGACTGCAGGGTTGATTGGCTGGTTTGTTTGGTGTGTGTCAGAAATTCTTCCTCTGCCTCATTCCATGTAAATGATCTATGTGGAGAAATAAGAGCTTATCAGCTCTCACATGAGTTGTTATGCTACATGTGCATGAGGTTTTAGATAAACAAAGAATTTGGAATTATTCAGATTAACTTTAGTTTCCTATTTGTTCCAAAGATGTAAGTGCACCTCAATCCAATCGGTCTTCCCAGACATCTCTGCTGATGCCCAGTATTGATTGTCCATCTGCCCTAAAATCTGAGCTGGTCTCATTCATTATCTTTTGAAGAATTTGCATACTATATGCTGAATGCCACATGTGGGAATATCCCAGAATTTTATCTCTTCACTTGTCAACTACAGTCTAGACAAATTCATCGTCATCATTTTTTAAGGCCCAAATTGTGAGCAGCCCCTGCACAGCTGCTGAGGAATGAGTAAAAACCTCCCCGCCCCCACTGTTACATGGGGCCAATCTGAGGAACGGTCCCTGTGCTGTGCTCCGAAGACCTCACCCCAAACATCTCACCATCTTCCCAAGCAGGAACAGAAGAGGCGACAGGATAGACCCCAAAGTATCTCACATAAGAGAGATGATTACTCAAAACACAGGTGATTATTCAAAACCACCCTCTGGGATTTCCCAGTGAAGGAGGAAGAGAACCAGTCAAGAACGTTGCTGTCCACTCTGGGCTGGGTCTGCAGACACGTCAACAAAATGTCACAGTCCACTTTGGACTGACTAAAAAAAACCAACATGGACACTTGACCATTGTCCATCACCAGATTATCGACCAGTGAGACTAGAACAATATCAATACAATATTCAGCCATTTATATGCATACATTGCAGCCAATTCCTTTGCAAATTCCTGTCTAATTTGCTGTCCACACTAACCCTTTGGTCTCCTTCTGCATTCCTGCTTTCTGGTATCCAATCCCTTCTCATGGACTCAGAGTTTCAGATATTTCCCCCAGGTGTATTAGCTTGCACTTTGCCAAGCTCCATCTTAGGCCCCGTCTACACTACCCGCCGAAATCGGCGGGTAGCCATCGAACTATCGGGGATCGAATTATCGCGTCTTGTCTGGACGCGATAAGTCGATCCCCGAACGCGCTACTTCGAACTCCGGTACTCCTGCAGGGCGAGCGGAGTTACCAGAGTCGACGTGGGAGCCCCGAACTTCGATCGCGGCGCCGCGCGGACGCGAGGTAAGCGCGCCAAATTCGAACTAAGATACTTCAACTTCAGCTACGCGAATAGCGTAGCTGAAGTCGAAGTATCTTAGTTCGATCCCGCCCCTAGTGTGGACCAGCCCTCATGTAGCTGTCCTTATGTCTAATCTCTCTATGCCATACCCTGTGTGTTATTTCTCTGCCCTCACCAGTTTTCACAGCTATTCCAGTTTAGCACCATCTGCAAATGCCACTGATGCACTAGGTACTCCCTCCTTCAGAACATTAATTGGGAAGTTAAACTAGACCAGACCTACTTCCAGTCTCTGCTGCAGGCAGCCCACTCCTCAATACACTGCAGCATAGGCGTGCACAGCACATTTAATTAGGGTGTGCACCCAGGGAATTTTTTTTTTTTTTTTTAACGCGAACATTTATTGAATACTCAATCATAAAAGGACATTATTTTTATTCAAACAAACTAAAGAAACTAAAACTTAACTAAACGTATTTTTTTAAAATTAAAAACTAAACTTTACTTAAAAAATGAGACACAAAATACCAAATTTTTGCTGTAGTGATAACCAGGCGTATACAAAGATAAAGATAATGAAAATTGACTGTAACCAGATTGTCATAGGTTTCACCCCCACTCTGAACTTTAGGGTACAAATGTGGGGACCTGCA
>QXTE01000336.1:328980-363089 GCA_003942145.1 Platysternon megacephalum
TCTTAACCCTTTACAGGTAAAAGAGGCATTAACCCTTAACTATCTGTTTATGACACAGATAATGAGCTAACCCAAATTGACCAAAACAGATTAATGTTTCTTCATCTTCCTGTCCTAGAGAATGAGACGTCTCTCACCAGGTGTTATGGACTTAAATTCCTCAATCACATCATTGTAATTAACTGACAAAACCAATTCTTGTTCAATGTACAAAATCGTGAGTGAGTCGAGGCGCTGTTGGGACATTGTACTTCTTAGTTTGTTTTTTACATGTGCTAGTTTCGAAAAGGCTCTTTCACATGAACAGCTTGTAACAGGTAAGACTGCAAAGCATTGAATAGATTTGTGAAAGGCCTGGAACATGGAAGACCGATCCGATTCCTTTAGCCAATTAAGCCACTCTCTGGTGGTGTTCGTAGTGCTACCTTTAGGAACAGATCCATCATAACCCTGAAGCAATCCGACTTCAGCTTCCAACTCATCCAAGGACACTTTAAATTTGTTGGCAATGATTCTCATATTGTCCCTGCCAATGTCTAAGCTCAGCAGTTTTCCCATTGCAGTCACAATTTTACAAGTCTCCTGTTCAAATCGCTGGTCAATGCTGGTAATCATTGAGTCTAGGAGTGGGTAAAATGAAGTTATTCTCTCCTGCTCCTCTTTTGTATCAAAGTGATGCTGGGACTCAAACGCGTCATCAATACGAGTGGACGTTTTTCTCTTCTTAACTGCGGGAATCGATATATCATTCTCTACACACATTTTCACACTGTCATTGAAAACAGATTGAAAATATTCTGGGCCACTTCTCATCGCAGCCAAAGAGTTACGTAAGCTTTTCACCCCTGTCATTGCAGTAAGTAAGTTTGAGATCTGGAGCTTGAAGAGCCTTACTCACTTTTACCACCACCTGGAGAATAGGGTGCATCATGTAAAGGGCAAAGATGAACTTGAATGAATTTAGTTCATGGATAAGGCCCCTGGCTTTTATTTTAGCATCATCAAGGCGAGTTGTTTCGATAATCTCTTGTAAAACTTGTAAAATGATGGAGTAGTTTTGTTTTACAGCAGCCACTGCTTCTGCTCTGCAGGCCCATCTTGTGTTTGATAGTGACTTCAAAGTCTTCAACTGGGATCCTACTTCTTGTGAAATCTTCTCCATTACTGCATGTTGCACAGGACTCCCCTCCATGAAGGCATAAAGAGTCTGAATAACACCAAAAAAATGAAAGACAGTTCTGTTTTGTTTACTTGAAGTGCATACATCTACTAGGACGAGGTTCAAACAATGCGCATAGCAGTGTACATAGAGTATTTCACTGTTTCTTTCTTTACATTTCATTTGAACTCCCGCAGTACATCCAGACATCACTGATGACCAGTCAATTTTAAGAATGCCAAGGACGTCATTTAACTGGTCAAAAATAGACTGAGCATCAACTGTTAATAGTCTCTGAACAGACACAAAATGTTCAACTGGACTAATCATATCAGCCATGTCATCAGGGGCACATTCACCTGCACATCTACCAATGTGATATATGCCATCATGTGCCAGCAATGCCCCTCTGCCATGTACATTGGCCAAACCGGACAGTCTCTTCGCAAAAGAATAAACGGACACAAATCTGACATCAGGAATCATAACATTCAAAAACCAGTAGGAGAACACTTCAACCTCTCTAATCACTCAGTGACAGACGTTAAGGTGGCAATTTTGCAACAAAAAAGCTTCAAAAACAGACTCCAACGAGAAGCTGCTGAACTTGAATTGATATGCAAACTAGATACCATCAACTTAGGTTTGAACAGAGACTGGGAATGGCTCGGTCATTACACTAATTGAATCTATTTCCCCATGTTGAAGCAGCCTCACACTTTCGTGTCAACTGTCCGAAATGGGCCATCTTGATTATCACTTCAAAAGTTTTTCTCCCCTGCTGTTAATAGCTTCTCTTAATTAATTAGCCTCTTACAGTTGGTATGGCTACTTCCACCTTCTCATGTTCTCTGTATGTATAAATATCTTCTTACTGTATGTTCCATTCTATGCATCCGAAGAAGTGGACTGTAGCCCACGAAAGCTTATGCTCAAATAAATTTGCTAGTCTCTAAGGTGCCACAAGTACTCCTGTTCTTTCAACTGGACTATGTTTTTCATTGTCAAAATACCGCACCACAATGGACATCTGTTCATGGTGTCCACAGTCAGTAGTGTCTTGGCAATTATTGAGACCATTTAGTGAAGACACAATCTTTTGTTGCACAAAGTTGTGCAATGCCACAATTAAATCATTTTGGATGCGATTACTCAGATAGGTAGCGTTTCGAGGAGATTGTTGCACATGCTTTGCCATTACGGGATCATATTTTTGGAGCATATTGACAAGATTTAGAAATAATCCTCTCTCAAAACTGTCAGCTTTTTCATTGTGACCCCTGAATGGTCTCCCACCTTTCGCCAAACACAGAACAATGTCAAATCAGTCGCTCCATTACACTTCAGTTATGGCACCGTTCTTCTTCTTGTTTAGACAGATAAGTCTGCTTGCCCTCATTCAACAATACATCAATAGGTTTCCCTTCATTAAAACTTGACCATGAAGAACAGCTCAACACCTGAGATTTTGACGTTTGGTGGTTTTAAAAACATTCGTTAGTCCTATGCCAGTTTCTGAATCCCTTATCAATAAATGCTGGATAAGTGTGACCTTTGTTTGCTGCATCATTAGAGGAGAAGCAATGGCAGTAAAAGCAAAATGCTGCGTCCTTTGATGGGCTATATTCTAACCACCTATATTTTTCATACCAATTGGATTGAAAACCTTTTTGTTTATTCCCTATTTTACTTCTAGGAAACATGCTCAATCTAGGCTGATAAGGACCTCTAGATAATCGAGACTGGCGGTCTAATCTATTTTTTGGAATATCACAGACCGGGTCATCAGATGGAATGTTTGATGGCTTTGAATAGGAACTACACTGACCTGAACTAAGAGACAAAGTCTGTTTCTGTTGGTCATTACTCAGTTTATTGCATGTACTGGAACTGGTGGCGGCATTATCTTCATGTAAGTTCTTAACCGAGGAGTCTGAGGTATTTGCACTACTGTCAGCACATTCATTATAATTCAGTTTGTCTGCTCCTTTTCTTATCTTAACGAATCGATCCATATTTTAAAATTAAAAGGGTGTATCATACGATTGAATTAAAACGTAAAGCCATGGGCTTGTTCTGCTATTTCAGTAGAGTACACGCGACAAAGATTACAAACACTGTAGACACTGCGCTGGGCACGCCTGATGCGGCCACTTATATAGGTCAAAGAATTTTCTAGAATAGTAGTCGGAGGGGGAGAGGGAGGGGAGGACCAATGGTAATGCGGCGCCGCAGTAGTGGGGACGCATGCTGCGAGCGAACGTGGGCTTTCCATACATTTCTACAACATCTATATTATGCAATTCGGCGCTTATTGCATAATACAACAATCCATACTTTAAAACTAAAAGAGCGTATCATGTGATTAAATTAAAACGCAAAGCCACTTTTTTTTTTTTTTTTGAGACATTAGGGCAGGGGTAGGTAAACTTTTTGGGCCGAGAGCCACATCAGGGTGGAGAAATTGTATGCAGGGTCGGGGCAAGGGGCTGGGGTGCGGGAGGCAGTGCAGGGTGTGGGAGGGGGTGTGGTGTGCTCAGGCAGGGGGCTCAGGGCAGGGAGTTGGGGGTGCATGGGGGTGCAGGGGGCTCAGGGCAGGGGGTTGGGGTGAGAGGTGCAGGCAGGGTGCTTAGGGCAGGGAGTTGGGGTGCGGAGTGTATGAGGGGGCTCAGGGAAGGGGGTTGGGGTGCAGGATGGGTGCAGAGTGCAGGCAGGGGGCTTAGGGCAGGGAGTTGGGGTGCAGGGGGCTCAGGGCAGGGGGTTGGGGTGAGAGGTGCAGGCAGGGGGCTCAGGGCAGGGAGTTGGGGTACAGGAGGGGTGCGGGGTGCAGGCAGGGGACTCAGGGCAGGGGGTTGGGTGAAGGAGGGGTGCGGGGTGCAGGCAGGGGGTTTAGGGCAGGGAGTTGGGGTGCAGGAGGGATGAGGCAGGGGGCTCAGGACAGGGAGTTGGGGGCGGGGTGCAGGAGGGGTTCGGGCTCCGGCCCAGCGCCGCTTACCTAAAGTGGCTCGGGGTAGCAGCGGCGCGCTCCCTGGCTGCCTGCCCTGGCTCCACGCCACGCCGCTCACCACGTCCCTGCGCTGTCCTTGGGAGAGCGGGGGAGGGGGCCACAGGATTCCACGCGCTGCCCTTGCCATGCCTCCAGGTACCTCCCCCGAAGCTCCCATTGGCCGCGGTTCCCCGTTCCCGCCCAATGGGAGCTGCAGGGGGCGGTGCCTGGAGCAACACACGGAGCCCTCTGCCCCCCACACCCGGGGCCCCAGGGACGTGTGCCGGCCGCTTCTGAGAACGGCGTGGTGCCTGCGGCACCACAGGTGGCAAGTCCCGCAGGCCGGATCCAAAGCCCTGAGGGGCCTGATCCGGGCCGTAGTTTGCCCACCCCTGCATTAGAGTGTGCCTGGGCACACCCCGTGCACACGCCTATGCACTGCAGTTTACCATAACCCTTTCTTTATTTAGAGTCTGTGACCAATGCGCAATTCTACATGGCAGTTTTCCTACCTAAGCCAATTTGAAATCATAACAATTTCATAAGATACTACTGAATGTTTTACTAAAATCAATCACATGGCAGCTACTGTGTTCTCCTCATGCTCTAATTTTGTAATTCAAACCAAAAACCAATAAAGCTTTATTAGCAACATTTATTAATATATCTTGTTTGGGGGGAGGGATAGCTCAGTGGTTTGAGCATTGGCCTGCTGAATCCAGGGTTGTGAGTTCAATCCTTGAGGGGGCCATTTAGGGATCTGGGGCAAAAAATCTGTCTGGGGACTGGTCCTGCTTTGAGCAGGGGGTTGGACTAGATGACCTCCTGAGCTCCCTTCCAACCCTGATATTCTATGTTTGCCCCACTTCCCCCACCCCTCAATTCTGCCACTATGAACACAGCCAGTGTGGTTTGAAACCCACCGAAATTATCCATGACCTGGACAGAAAACCCTTCACAGTGGTTGACACCTTGAAGCACAGAGAGCAAGGGATATTCACTTAACTGTCAAGCATGAAAAGAGGAAACTTGCCTCAGGTAAATAATATGACTGCAAAGAGCCTAAACATGTTGCCCCAACTCAGAGGTGTCAGAAGGCATAACCAGGGTACTACTAATGTCCAAGAGCAACATACGCCTTTAGATTTTCCTCACCTAGCCTAGATTGACAAGGGCAGAACATATACAAAGTCTATCACTGCTTCCTTTGGCTGGTTAAAACCGATTCCTTATTGCAGCTATTTGTTATTATAGGTACCAGCACTGGGCTCAGCTCTTTAAAAGAGACATTGAAATTTTCAAAGCAATATAGGAGATTTAGACAGGTTCAGTAGGTGGCAAGAAGCTGGTATGCTGTACAATATGGTGAATCTGGAAGGACTTTGTACTATAGGATATTGTATCTCATGTAACCTCATAAAAGGGGTCTTGAGCAGGGGAGAGGGTATCCTGTGTGCATGCCAGCAGCTGTGTAGAAGAAGCAAAGGGATGTTCACATGTATTATGCTATAAACTCACAGAATTGACACAATTTTAGTGGAGAAATGTGTAACAAAACATCATGATATCCATGAACCCTAGCAGAAGCTACTATACTGTAAAGACTTCACTTGTAGCACAACAGCAACCCGAACAGGTCTGCTATATAACAAGGGAGGGACACGAGAGTTGTGCATGAAAGCCATCCTATACGTCCACCCAAACAATAATCATATGAGGCCACCTGCCATGCAACATAAATCCCTCCATTCTGTTCATATGTACTGACGGGCCATATGCCATGGTACTGTATGCACCAAGACAAGGCATGGGAAGACTTCATTCCCACTCATTGCTCTAACAAGGAATAAAGCAATATAATAATGATGCTATTTTACACTTATAACGTATGAAAGATCCTGTATAAGTATGAGCAATGCAACATTGAATTGCAGCCACTTCTGGAGTGGAGCTAGCACCTGATCATTACACTGTATACTACAATTGCATCAGAAGAGGAGGTAATGTTGACCAAGAATGCCAGGGCAATCACTTGTTCTTATCAAGGTACTGGTGATGTCCAAGAAGAGCGGATAGGGCCTTGGTTTTTAAAGACTTGTTTGAAAGAGCCAACTTGCAGTAAACTGCATGGAAGTTAATGAATCCACCTGGGAAAGCTGAAGGGTTGAATCAAACCTGCTGGGATTTGAATTTACGGTTCGAAGGATTTCAGACCTGTTGCTGAGACCACATTATCGTGCTTGTCACACAACAGTAAACAAATTCTGTACCCTGCTCAGTAATAGGGTCATATATTCATGTATCTCACACAGAAGAAAAGCTGTCTACTAGAAATTGTTCTAAGTAAAAATGTCTGCCCCACCTCAGGTGAAACCTTAAAGGGAAGCCGCTCAGTAGCTACAGTGACACAATCACAGAGCATCTCCCTCCTGAGGACAGAGTATGGTCCCTGGGCTGCCTACATAAAATCACAGGGCACCAGAGGCCCACATGGAGAGTCTCCTCCTCTCTGTGTGGAGGATAGTGCAATCCACTACTGGGGCCCATCTCCTGCCCTGCAGACCCCTCTCCCTAGATAAAGAGGGTATGGGCAGGGGGCCAATGGAGAAGGGCCAAGGATGGAGCTGGCAAACCAAGCATCATCCTCCCCTAAAAGCCCTGTGGAAAAGGTGGCAGCGTGAAATGAAACAGAGCTGAATTTTCACTTCCTTGCCCGCTCCATGCTGCAGAAATCCAGGGGGCAGCACTTGCTGTGGAAACCCTTGTCACACTGTCAGAGAAACACAGAACCAGGGCAGAGGAATGGAGGCACCTGGCTATTGGTGTTCAGTTCCATAGGATTTGGGGGCAGAACCACTGCCACACAGAACATGCCCCCCCCCCCCAAAAAAAAAAAACACAAAACACAGTTCAGGGAGAATTCTGCAGGGGGATTGTCAGGAGGTTTTCTGCCCTCCCTCCTCACACATATGCATTCAGTTTGGCATCTCTGCAGTAGGGGCGGTCCACGGGCCATAGCTACGAACAGCCAGTGCTGTGACCTGACTGGCTGAACACCCAGAACAGGCCCACTCAGCTATGCTTCCTGATCCCGGCATGTGAACTGGAACCGATTAAGGGGCATCTAAGAGTTCCTACATAAGAATCACCACAGCATCTTGTCATACCCGTAGAGCAGATGCCAAAGTGAGCAAGAGTCTCTTGGCCCAATCCTGGATTCCACAGTATTTGTATTATTTGGGTAACACCTATCTCCTCCAGATATGAAGTCACAAACAGTAGCACCCCAAAATGATTCCCATACACCCAGCATTAGCCATCTGTCAAAAATCCATGCCATCATCTGAATTCTTCTGGCCCACAATAGAATTTCTTTCTAATACTATTGGAACAAAGTTGTATTTTTCACATTAAAACATCTACACTCCAGCTTCTGTCCTCTTGCTAAACTCACAGGGCTGTCATATGCTGAAGAGAATTTCATCTTCTTTATAGAATATGTATATTTAAAAAGTATTCACTGTGCATTTTAGCCTCATGCTGTGGGCAGACATTCCAGAAGCTGCATTGAAAGCTTTGATGGACAGATTTCTTTATAAACTAAAATACTTAGGGCTGTCGATTAATCACAGTTAACTCACGTGATTAACTCAAAAAATTAATTGCGATTAATCGCATTGTTAAACAATAGAATACCAATTGAAATGTATTAAATATTTTGGATGTTTTTCTACATTTTCAAATATATTGATTTCTTTTACAACACAGAATACAAAGTTTACAGTGCTCACTTTATATTATTTTTATTACAAATATTTGCACTGTAAAAATTATAAAGAAATAGTATTTTAGTTCACCTCATACAAGTACTGTAGTGCAATCTATTTATCGTGAAAGTGTAACTTTCAAATATAGATTTTTTTCTCCCAATAACTGCACTCAAAAACAAAACAATGTAAAACTTTAGAGCCTACAAGTCCACTCAGTCCTACTTCTTGTTCTGTCAATCGCGAAGACAAACAAGTTTGTTTACATTTATGGGAGATACCACTGCCTGCTTCTTATTTACGTCACCTGAAAGTGAGAACAGGCGTTCACATAGCACTTTTGTAGCCGGCGTTGCAAGGTATTTACGTGCCAGATATGCTAAACATCCGTATGCCCCTTCATGCTTCGACCACCATTCCAGAAGAAATGCTTCCATGCTGATGATGCTCATTAAAAAAATAATGCATTTATTAAATTTGTGACTGAACGACTTGGAGAATTGTATGTCTCCTGTTCTGTTTTACCTGCATTGTGCCATATATTTCATGTTATAGCAGTCTCAGATGATGACCCAGCACGTTGTTCATTTTAAGAACACTTTCACAGCAGATTTGACAAAATGCAAAGAAGGTACCAATGTGAGATTTCTAAAGATAGCTACAGCATTCGACCCAAGGTTTAAGAATCTGAAATGCCTTCCAAAAATCTGAGAGGGACGAGGGATGGAGCATGCTTTCGGAAGAGCAACACTCGGATGCGGAAACTACAGAACCTGAAG
Organism: Platysternon megacephalum; assembly: GCA_003942145.1. Classification (NCBI taxonomy): domain Eukaryota; kingdom Metazoa; phylum Chordata; order Testudines; family Platysternidae; genus Platysternon; species Platysternon megacephalum. The sequence goes on from QXTE01000336.1 coordinate 337,672, forward strand.
CACCAACAAAGAAAGTCAACCTTTTACTGGTGGCATCTGATTCAGATGATGAAAATGAACATGGGTCGGTCCGCTCTGCTTTGGATCGTTATCGAGCAGAACCCATCATCAGCAATGACGCATGTCCCCTGGAATGGTGGTTGAAGGGACATATGAATCTTTAGCACATCTGGCACGTAAATATCTTGCGACGCCAGCTACAAAAGTGCCATGCAAACACCTGTTCTCACTTTCAGGTGACATTGTAAACAAGAAGCAGGCAGCATTATCTCCTGCAAATTATAACCAAACTTGTTTGTCTGAGGAATTGACTGAACAAGTAGGACTGGGTGGACTTGTAGGCTCTAAAGTTTTACATTTGAATGCAGTTATTTTTTGTACATAATTCTACATTTGTAAGTTCAACTTTCATGATAAAGAGATTGCACTACAGTACTTGTATGAGGTGAATTGAAAAATACTATTTCTTTTGTCTTTTACAGTGCAAATATTTGTAATCAAAAATATAAAGTGAGAACTGTACACTTTTTATTCTGTGTTGTAATTGAAATCAATTTGAAAATGTAGAAAACATCCAAAATATTTAAATAAATGGTATTCTATTATTAACAGTGCGATTAATCGTGATTAATTTTTTTAAATCGCGTGATTAATCGCAATTAATATTTTTAATTGCTTGACAGCCCTAAAAATAATCTGAACTATATTGCCTTCTGCACTGTCCATTTCTAACTAAATCACTTCCTCTCTTCTTACCCCACTATTACCATCATTGGGATTTAACGCTGTGCCTTAGAGCTTCAGAGTGACAAGTTGCTTTAAGTCTATTTGTCAGCGCAGCATCGACTGGGCTCTACAGAGAACTCCGCTATAATTTTTTCTAGCAAAAAGAGCCTCATATGAAAAGTTCACTTCCTCCAATCTGCTTAGCAGTGAACGGCTAAGACTGGGGAAGCAGCCAGTGCTATTAATGGACCTATTTCCTTTATGATTGTCCACATAATATCAGCCCAGCAGCCACTAAGAAGCAAAAGGCAAATATCGCTAGAGGGCTGCAGCTGTGTTTGCCATACAGCAGGGATGGAGCCAGCTCTCTGCCATCTTCATGGCCAATATTCCACAGTCAGTTTAAGATGCGAAGCTCATCTATATTTAAAAAAAAAAAAATCCCAAGTCCCATCAAGCAACAGAGAAGTTTTTCAGGATCTCCCAGGAGCCATAAGAACGGCCCACACTGGGTCAGACCAAAGTATCCTGTCTTCTGACAGTGGCCAGGGCCAGATGCTTCAGAGGGAATGAACAGAACAGGTAATCATCAAAAGATCCATCCCCTGTCGCCCATTCCCAGCTTCTGGCAAACAGAGGCTCTCCCTACCCATCCTGGCTAATAGTCATTGACGAACCTATCCTCCATGAACTTATCTCATCTTTTTTTAACCCTATCTTGGCCTTCACAACATCCTCTGGCAAGGAGTTCCACAGGTTGACTGTGCATTGTGTGAAAAAATACTTCCTTTTGTTTGTTTTAAATATGCTGCCTATTCATTTTATTTGGTGACTCCTAGTTCTTGTGTTATGAGGAGGAGTAAATAATATTTCCTTATTTACTTTCTCCACACCAGTCATGATTTTATAGACCTCTATCGTATCCCTCTTAGTCGTCTCTTTTCCAAGCTGAAAATTCCCAGTTTTATTAATCTTTCCTCATAAGTCTTACCATCATAGAATCATAGAATCATAGAATCTCAGGGTTGGAAGGGACCTCAGGAGGTCATCTAGTCCAACCCCCTGCTCAAAGCAGGACCAAACCCAACTAAATCAGCCCAGCCAGGGCTTTGTCAAGCCTGACCTTAAAAACCTCTAAGGAAGGAGATTCCACTACCTCCCTAGGTAACCCATTCCAGTTCTTCACCACCCTACTAGTGAAAAAGTTTTTCCTAATGTCCAACCTAAACCTCCCCCTCTGCAACTTGAGACCATTACTCCTTGTTCTGTCATCTTCTATCACTGAGAACAGTCTAGATCCATCCTCTTTGGAACCCCCTTTCAGGTAGTTGAAAGCAGCTATCAAATCGCCCCTCATTCTTCTCTTCTGCAGACTAAACAATCCCAGTTCCCTCAGCCTCTCCTCGTAAGTCATGTGCTCCAGCCCCCTAATCATTTTTGTTGCCCTCCGCTGGACTCTCTCCAATTTATCCACATCCTTCTTGTAGTGTGGGGCCCAAAACTGGACACAGTACTCCAAATGAGGCCTCACCAGTGCTGAGTAGAGGGGAATGATCACATCCCTCGATCTGCTGGAAATGCCCCTACTTATACAACCCAAAATGCCATTAGCCTTCTTGGCAACAAGGGCACACTGTTGACTCATATTCAGCTTTTCGTCCACCGTAACCCCTAGGTCCTTTTCTGCAGAACTGCTGCCCAGCCATTCGGTCCCTAGTCTATAGCAGTGCATGGGATTCTTTCGTCCTAAATGCAGGACTCTGCACTTGTCCTTGTTGAACCTCATCATATTTCTTTTGGCCCAATCCTCTAATTTGTCTAGGTCCCTCTGTATCCTATCCCTACCCTCCAGCGTATCAACCACTCCTCCCAGTTTAGTGTCATCTGCAAACTTGCTAAGGGTGCAGTCCACACCATCTTCCAGATCGTTAATGAAGATATTGAATAAAACCGGCCCCAGCACCGACCCTTGGGGCACTCCACTTGATACCGGCTGCCAACTAGACAAGGAACCATTGATCACTACCCGTTGAGCCCGACCATCTAGCCAGTTTTCTATCCACCTTACCGTCCATTCATCCAGCCCATACTAAAAGGTAACAGGGATGGGCAATATACATTCAAATTCTATAGCATGGACCAAGTACTAAGAAAAGAAAACCTTTCAAAGGGTAAAAGCAATGGCCTGAGACATTCCAAGAAATGGGGATATCTGGTAGGTTTGGCTTTTCACAGGATGGCTTTTTTATTACAGTGGGAATTGAAGATCACCTCTCTGGGAAAGCTACCACCAGCCGTGTGGTCAGACATGCAGATGCAAACCAAACCAGGCAAACTCAAAGTATTTGCCATTTACAAGGATTGAAAGAATCCACTCTGATGACTAGCTCATTAAAACATTAAACCCCTGCCTCAGTGGGGCTGGCATTTGGCAAAGGGCATAATGAGCAATACCAATTGATGATGCTAGCAGAGCTGGGGAATATGCCCTGGGTGGAACCTTTACAGATGAATGAACTCTTTGTAGGTTGTTCATTTGAAAACAGTTATACGACACTTGAGAGAATTGCATGGTACAATCGTATGTGCTAGCATGTCAGACATTTAGGAGTGAACTTTCTGTTTTGCACAGGATAAGCAAATATTTATCATATATTAGACATTTTTCAAATATTAGCCATACGGCTATAGGTACTGTGTATGTCAGCATTTCTAGAATGCAGAGGTACAATGTAGTTTCTACTGAAAAGTGTTCCTACTCTAAGTAGCCATTAGTTACATTCCTAACAGAAGGATTGTTGAGAGAGAGATATTATTTCTATTAGCTTAATGCACCCATACTAAATGCAGCGTGAACTGCACTGTTCATTAGTCCCTGAGGTGCTCACTCACACATATAGTAACCAAAGGGACAGTGAGATTTTGCCCCACAGGGTGTTTCTGAGGAACACAAAAAGTTATGTCATTATATATGTAAAGTTCATATACCAAATTTGATTTCCTGATTGCAAATCAATGCCATTAATTACTTGAGATTTGTTTGTGTTACTCCCATGAGTGATTTTTTTTGACAGGCCTCTCGCTAGGCAGATGGTTCCTTACACCTCATGTCATTTGCTATTTAAACCCACTGGAAAGCCAGAATAAAGCTAAAAATAAATAAGCAGTATTCTCCACTGGAGCCTGCAGGTCAGCCTAAGTTAAAGGGATCAAGGAAACCAGCATCACATTCTCTCCCCACCCACACAAACAAGCCTGATTGTCTTGTCAGTTTAGTTTGCTTTGCAGAGATATTACCTTGTCTGGAAAAACAATGAGGCATCTAAAATGTTTGCATGTTCGAGCACTACTCGCCTGGTGAATTTCACCAGAAAGAAACAGAGGAGACAAATGCAAACACCTGCAATACTGAGTCTCATTATGCCCCCTCACACACACACACACACCCTGCTCTCTGCAAATGCCCAGATTTCTTCTATGCTGACATTTGTAATGCAGTTAGCCCAGTTAGACTGCACACCCCAGGCATCACATTGAATTGTGTTGGCATTTCGTTTAGCAAGGCATTGTTTTCTTCCCAGCATTGCCAGAATCTTCTTGGGTAGTTATTTTTATCCCACCCTTGCTATAAACTTGTCTAGACAGAGGTTATCACTCACCTAACTTTAGCTGCTACAGAAGACATAGCATCATTCCTCAGAGTCTTCCTTTTGGATACAGCTGTGCCCATATTCGCTCGGAGAAAAGCTTTGGAGGCAACATTCATTGCACAAAACCTCTGCCCATAACGCTGAGGGGAAATAGCGATAACAAAGAGACGGCAAGAAGTCCTGCAGTATGCCCCGATCTGCTGCTTTATTCCTCCTGTCGCTGAGCCATGTGCACTCAGGATCCCAGCTTGGCATTCAAGGGGCCAAACCCTGCCATGGTACAGTATCTGTATTGCCTCCTGCCATTCATCTCCTGGCAGCCTGAAGGAGACGCACAATAGACCCGGCTCCTGCTAGTAAAACGCTTCAGCAAACCCGCTGCCTGTTTCCCCGTTTGCTGCCTTCTCATTGATGGCTGCAGGAGGCTGGGTAATGGGAGGTTTACGGAAGCTCCCTCCCCCCCGTGCTGACATCATGGAAGGCATGTGAAGGAGGGGAGAAGGGGGCTCGTCTCCAGGGAAAGGGGCGCTCAGCAGCGAGAGAGGGAGAAGTGAAAGCTGGAAAAGCAGCTCAAGGAGAAAAGGATGCGACTCAACGAAACCGAGGCAGCCGGCTAGGGGAGAAGGCAAAATGCACCTGCTCCAGCAACCTCAGCCCTCGCTTGTGTCAGCTATGTGCACCCTGAACCCGGGCCCCTGCACAGCCAGAATGGGGCCGGGGCCGTTAACTCGAAGCCAGAACTCTGCCTGTTGGCCTTTAAAGGCTGCTCGCGTGGGGCGAGGGGGGTGATGGCTGGGACTTGGCTCTGGATGGCTGGAGCAGGGGGTTTCAATCAGCCCATTAGAAAGCCAGGGGCCAGCTGTGTAATCTGCCCCCAGCTCTTGCCTTGTGTTTATCTCTGTGTGCAGGGCTTTTGAAACTGGTAAGAGCTGTGCCTGCTTCCCCCAGCGAGCGCCTCCGCTCACAGGTCCGGGTGTTAAATTCATTCCTTATTTTTAAACAATCCCCTTTTTAAAGCCATGCTGAAGTCATTCCCAAATCAAAGTAGCCTTTCCAGCAGAGCAGAGGGTCTGGCTGCTGCCTGGGGACAGGTCTCCATAGCCAGCCTTTTCCCAACCTGCAATTCCCAATCAGAGTGGGCCATCCAAATCCACACTCAGTCCTAAGAACCAGCCGCTCTAGGCTAGAAGCCTTTGACCTTGAGGAGAAGGAGGTGAGGGAGCTACAGCCTGAGCACAAGGTATTTTCACAAACAAGCCCACTGAAATACCATTAATATTCTAACCTATACTGCTGCCCCTTTCCACAGCTGCACCTACTCAGTCCCACTGGGGAATTCGCCTTAGCCCTGTGACTTCCATAGTAGCAAGCTGCACCTACCTCATGCCAGCCTCCAACCACCTTACTCCTAATGCTCTGCAAGGGATGATGTGATCTAGCTAACACAGGCAACAATAGTACTGGAGATGTGGTGGCCTGGGCTTCAGCCCAGAGTGTGTAGGCAGGGCCTCCAGCTGGTTGTACTCTCATTGCTAGGCTGTGCTGAAGCCCAGGCTACCACATCTATCTACACTACTGTTGTGCCCCGTGCTAGCACAGATACGTGTGCCTGCACTAGTCACATCACCACTTCCAATGAAGTGAAGTGCACTTGCAAAGGTGTGTTCTTAACTGGGGTTAGCTTTAGGCTGTGACCTGAGCTGCTAACCCAAATTTAAAAATGGAGTTTTGTGTCTTCATTACTATTTTAACTCAAGTTAACTTTTTTTTTCTTTTTTGCAGTGTAGACATACCCCAAGGGCTGGCCTTGCCAAGCATTGAGTGCTCTCAATTCCAGTTAAGTTCAGTGACAGCTAAGGGCTCCCAGCATCTCAACAGGAAGTGTGTGGGGCTTTCTTGGACAAGGGGCTGAGCTAATGGTGGCTTCCTCACAGCCACTCTTTGGCTGTTCCATGCCACCTCAGCCACTCCCCCAGCACTCCTTTATACCGCCACACACACAGGGTCCTGTGTATGTGAGACAGCATAGGGATGCCTATGTCAGGGAGCTCTTCTGGCCCCATAGTAGCATAAAGGGGTCGCAGCTGGGGACAGAATCTGCCCCAGTGGGTTTGAACTCTTTGTTGTGTTTAGGGTGACCAGACAGCAAGTGTGAAAAATCGGGACAGGAGGTGGGGGGTAATGAGTGCCTATATAAGAAAAAGCTCCAAATATCGGGACTGTCCCTATAAAAATCGGGACATCTGGTCACCCTATTTGTGTTAGGGGCAGAGAGAGACACACTCAAACCCTAACAAGGTTAAATCAATGCAGAGAGATTCTAATTGCCATCCAAACTGCTAACCCAGGACCTCCTGCTCTCCATGTCCCCCAGTCTACACCCCTCACACACCTACAAGATAAACTCCTTGGGGTATGCACATTTTTCTGTAATTTGCATTATTATGACAATGCCATGAAAACATTTATTTCACTTGAAGGAAACGGCAGCCCTTTACCCCAGGCTGTAATTCATGAATTTTCAGAAAAATATCAGCTTCTGCACATGAATTTACCCACAGGCAGTAATGGCTTCAAGTCTTGGTGATGTAAATAAATAGATATTATGCCCTTCTGCAGCATATTTCTATGAGCTAGTTCAGTAGTAGTCACTTACATACTAGGGAAGAATATTTCCCTTCATTGCAGGAATTTCTGGGTGAAATCCCATGGCCTCCGGCAGGTCAGATTAAATTATCAGAAAATTTCCTTCTGGCCTTAAATTCTATGAATCTTTATATCATCTACATTTCTGAAGGCTCTTTACAAACATTAATATCTATCATTAATTCTCACACCCTCAAGCTGTGATGCATGGGTAAATTTTGTTATCTCCATCTAACAGACAAAAATGGGCTTGATTTGACAACATGCTGGGCACCCACAAAACCAATTGTAGCCAATTTGCTAGCCACTAGGTGTCACTGTTTTAGTTAAGCTTTTGGCAACGTTTCAGCCCATCTGTGTGACATTTGCGTCTCTCTGATCAGGCACCTGAAGGGCTGGTGAGATTTACTTGTGGGGGCATTCTGTGCCAAAAATATTAAAATTCTGCGCACAATATTTTAAAATTTTGCAAAATTCTGCAAATTTTATTTGTCAAAATAACACTACATAATCATGCCAGTTTCAATTATTTTGGTAATTTATTTCAAAATACCTGCCAGCAAGTATGTCTGTAACAATACAGACACACACAAAAATTCCCCCAAAGTTAAAAACAACCCTATGACAACCCGTCCTGTTTCTCTGCCTCCTTCCCCCACAGAGCCCAGCCGGGTGGCCAGACACCCACAACCCCTCTCCCTCAGAACCCAGCCATGGGGCCCATCCCAGCCAATACACCCCAACCCTCTCCCCTCCAGAGCCCAGCTGCAGGGACCCCCAGTCCAAATACTTGCACTCCCTCCTTCCCCCCACTCCCCAAGCCCAGCCATGCCCCCCCCCCCGACCCAGATACTCACAACCCCTTCCTCCCTAGAGCCCACCCATGGGACCCCCCTGACCCAGATACCCTTCTTCCTCCCCCCAGAGCCTAGCCGTGGGTCCCCCACTTGCCCAGATACCCACACTCCCTCCCCTCCAGATCCCAGCCGTGGAGGCCCCCTGGCCCAGATAGCCACACCCCCTTCCCCCAGAGCCAAGGGATCCAGAGGAAGAAACAGCCTCATGCTGGGTCCCAGCCTTGCATGGAGTTTCGTGCATGCCACCCTCTCCTTCCCTCAGGGCATGCTGGGAACTGCAGCTGCCAGGAACCCTCTAGCTCCCTCTCCCCCCTGCCCCCCCAGCAGTATCTTCTATGTGCAAACTGCGCTCTGTCGGGTTCAGTGGCAGCTAGCAGCACGGCAGCCAATTTCTGTGGGGGAAAGGAAATTCTGCACGCACAACGGTAATTTCTGCAAAATTCTGCATTGTGAAGTGGCGCAGAATTCCCTCAGGAGTAGAGCTTTCACCTTAGCATTTGTTCCATGCTGGCCACCCCCATGGAGTTACATTTGGAGCAAATCAGTGCCGCTAGCTAGCCACTCCTGCTCCTCCCTATTATTGCTCTGCTTTGCCTTTTCTCTTTATGTGGGTCTTTCTCTTGTGATGATTAGGGGTCTATGCAGCATCACAAACCTCTTTTTTTCCTTTTAGGTATTATTTATTATTCCCTTTCTCTGTGTTTAACTACCTGATGACAGGTTTTAAAACATTGTATACACTCAACAATCTGTGTTGAGATTAGATTCCCAGACATGGACCATTTCCCTCTGTTTGTTGGAAACAAATAGATAGCTGAGGCATGGCATAGCTATGGTGAAGCTGAGCAGGAATAGTCAATCTTTCTTCATGTTGTGCAGACAAACACAGATGCAGATTATAGAAATACACATACAGCCAAGCAAAGCAAGAGATTATAAAAGAACCTTTGAGGATTTTTAAAGGAAGGGTCGAGTGATCCTTCACTGGACAATTTTGAAGATATTTAAGACATTTAAAAATAATTTTTAAGCAAAACCACCTGCCTGTTATTTATCTCTGTGTTTTAATATTTTGCTTCCTTTAAAACGCTGATAAACAAACACCAAAACCAACAGAACTGCAGGCCTGAACCACTCTGGCCTGTTTCCTACCAGTCGCACACTGGAACATCCAAAAATGATTCAGAAGCATGGCATCACTGTTAAAAAAGCAAACAAAACCCAACATAATACCAAAGCATCATACTCCTTCCTGCACACAGGGCTGTGGAGCGCCCATTCCGGTTCTTATTTATAAAACTCAACACCTCACCCTCATTGTACAGAATTGTGCCCCATAGGGTTCCTGCTTTATAAAATCAAAGTATGGTTGTATTTATAGGCAACAGTCTATAAAAATATTTTAAAACTTTAGAACAACTAGTTAAAGGCTGAGTGAAGCACAGTTTCTACCATTGCCAGCCCCAAATGGTCAGAAATTATGAGTCAGGCCCCAGAAAAATCATGAGATTGGTGAAAAATCATTTGATTTTTCAAAAGTAATAAATTTGGGGTTCTTTTTATTTGTCTGTTATTTACTGAGCCATTAGGTTACACTCAAGTCATCTTTTCCAGCTCTTCTCTGCAATCATGAGGGCTAGAAACTTATTCTTTTTTAAACTAAAAGCTGAAAACTAAAAGCTGTCATAATCACCATCTTCCAGGAGGTGGGCTTTAAGAAAACTCTAAACATCCCAAGACCTGAAATAAAATGGGAAGAGTTGGCAATCCTGCACATCTCCTTTCCATCACTCTGGTTTTCATTGCTGCCCTCTCCCTTCATATGTATGCTGTCTATTTAGATCCAATTCTCCAGGGCAGGCACCTTGGCAGAGATGCTTTGCTGTGCCTCCAGGAGGTTCAGTACAGAAAGGCGCAGCCCAGGGAGGGCACAAGTGGCTTTAAACCACTCTTGACTCTTCTATTCTAGGGTGCTCCGTGGTCCAAGGCAACCCTCAGTATAGCACAGCGCAGTCAGGAGCTGCTCTATTTTACCACTTCCACCCTCACCACTCCCTCGCCTGCTTTGGGCTAGTCCCCAGCTCTGCCTCCTCCCGCTCCCAGCCCCAGGGGCACTGGAACAATTTGTTCAGTGGGGGTGCTCAGAGCCATTGAACCAAACTGTAAACCCTGTATGTGATGGAAACCACTTCAAGCCAGGGGGTGCAGCAGCACCCCTAGTTCCAGCACCTATGCCCAGCCCCACGCCCTCCCAAACTGAGGGCCCTGCACAGGGCAGCCTGCAGCTGTCCTGCATAAGGCTTGTGTCAGGGGAATTCTCGCCTGGCTGGCAAAGGGGCATTTAAAGCACCTGTATGCTGCCATAGCACATAGCAGAACGCCTCCCCCTATTCCTGCCAATCTGTAAAGTACATGGCACACAGATAATACAAATAATAGTGGTGTGCTGGGCCTCTGATGATTTTTCTGCTGTTCTCTAGTTCAAACCACAAATTATTGGGCTCAATAGTGGCACTTACCTAGCAGGGAAGATTAGTTCTCTCCACTGTAGGAAGCACTTGGTGAAATTCTAAGGCCTGTGATCTGCAGGAGATCAGACTCGGTAAGTGGTTCTCCATCATTGGACACCCCTCTCTCCCCCCGCCATCTAATTGGCATCTGGCCAGGAGCCCCTTCCCATTTAGCAGCATGGGAGGGGCAGAGCCATTGTGGCCCCAAACTCCTGGAATAGATGGGCATAGCTCTCCCCTCTGGCTTTAAAGTCTATGAATCGTCTTTCATTCCTCACTCCTCTTCTGTCTCGTTCAGGGTCTGATTCATTTTGCTGCCTATGTTCCTCTTTTCTCCTTTCCCTCACTCTCCCACCCCTGGCTGCCCTATTAGCCCCTGCCCCACCCAGTCCTGACCCCTTCTTCAGTCTCCCAACGGAGGTCTCTCTCCTCTTCTTCCCTGCTGGTGTCTCTGCCTGCTTCTGGCCTCTGCTCTGGGCTCTCTCTTTCTGCAGGTGCTCATCCAACTCGCCTTCCCCCTTTAATCACCTCCTACATGGGTGGGGAGACCGCTCCCTTTACGCCCTCTGGGGACAGGTCTCTCCTATGGTTCTCCCTCTTGCAGGCCTCTCCCCCCATATTGGGGTCTCTCTCTCGTCCTCCTACCCCACTTGGGGATCTCTCTCTCCTTATTCCCCTTCTCTACTTTGAGGGTCTCTCTGACTGGTCTCCATACTAGGGCTTCTCTCTCTCTGCATTTCCTCTCATTCCTCCATGGGAATCCCCCTCCCCATGCTGTTCCCAACCCTCGGGGGGTCTGTCTCCCCATCCCCATTTCTCTTACTCGGAGTAGCACCCCAAAGAGTCCCCACTAGGACTTTCTGCTCCATTCCCCACCTCCACCCCCAAGTGAGTGGGGTGAAGGGATTTCTCCTCTCTCTCCCTTGTTGAGGGGAATGCTAGGCCCTGACCCAGCTGCTTCCTGGCATGGGGTCTCCCCCAGCCCCAGGTCCCTCTTGCTGGGGAAGGGGGCTGCAATAGGTGGCTCTGGCTTCAGATCAGTTACTCTGAGCCAGAGAGGACGTATCCAACAGCCAAGGCAGCCGCAGCCTCTACTAGAGCAGGGCCTGACACCATGGGAGGGCTGCTCCGCCAGCAGGCTCACCATGGCAACAGGCCTGGTGAGATACACATGTACATGCACACAGGCCAAGTATGTGGGCATGACATACTTGTGACACAGAATGTATCGCCCACCTTTGACTGCTTCCCCTGCACTCAGCCCATTAACTAATCTGTGTCCCCAGAGCTTATCTTTTCACTCAAACCGAACAGCTTCAAAAAGATCAACCTGGCAGATAAACATTTCCTCCTTCTCCCCATAAATGTGGTATTTCCCTCAAAACATTACTGCTGCCCAAGGCCCAGAATGGGCAAGAGTCCCACTGGTCAAAGACAGATCTTCTAGATCTAGATAATATGTCATGCTTTAAAACCCAATATCTCTGGGTGTTGCTGGGCTGTCCCATTACTAAAGACCCCATAGATTAGATTTGTGGAGGATAGTCCATCAATCTAATTCTTTTTTGAACCCAGTTATTCTTTTGGCCTTCACAACATCCCCTGGCAATGAGTCCCATAGGGTGACTGTGTGTTGTGTGAAGTACTTTCTTTTGTTTGTTATAAACCTGCTGCCTATTAATTTCATGGGTTGTTGACCCCTAGTTGTTGTGTTATGTGAAGGGATAAATAACACTTCCTTATTCACTTTCTTCACACCAGTCATGATTTTATAGACTTCTATCATATCCTCCTTAGTCGTCTCTTTTCCAAGCTGAACAATCCCAGTCTTTTTAGTCTCTCCTCGTATGGAAGCTGTTCCATTCCCCTAATCATTTTTGTTGCCCTTCTCTATGCCTTTTCCAATTCTAATGTATCTTTTTTGAGATGGGGCGACCAGCACTACATGCAGTATTCAAGGCATGGTGAAGGAGGAGAAGCCATGTACCCCCAAGGCTGGGAGGATCGCAGCCACCACTCCCAGGAGGAAACATACGGTCAGGGCCGGCTTTAGGCCGATTCCCCCGAATCGGGCCCCACGCCTAAGAGGGCCCCGCGCCCACACCTAACCGCGCCCTAAAGAAGAGTGCCTAACTTTTTAATTTTTACTCACCCGGCAGCGGTCCGGGTCTTCGGCGGCACTTTGGCGGCAGGTCCCTTCACTCGCTCCGGGTCTTCGGCGGCACTTCAGGGGTCCTTCAGTGCCGTGGAAGACCCGGAGCGAGTGAAGGACCCGCCGCCAAAGTGCCGCCGAGGACAACCCGGACTGCCACCGGGTATTCGAATTGGGCCCTGCACTTCCTAAAGTCAGCCCTGCATAGGGTAGTAGTGCTTGGTGACTCTCTTCTGAGGGGGACGGAGGCACCCATCTGTCACCCTGACATGGCATTCTGGGAGGTATGCTGCCTGCCAGGGGCCCATATCTCAGATCTTACGGAGGGATTGTCGAGGATCATCCGGCCCTCTACTACCCCATGGTACTCATCCATGCCGGTACTAATGATACTGCGAGGTATGACCCTCAGCAGATCAGAAGTGACTACAGGGCTCTGGGACTAAGGATGAAGGAGTTGGGAGTGCAGGTGGTGTTCTCTTTGATCCTTCTGGTCCAGGGTAGGGGCCCAGGCAGAGACAGATGCATCTTGGAGGTGAATGCCTGGCTGGGAAGATGGTGTCACCAGGAGGGCTTTGGCATCCTTGACCACAAGATGCTGTTCCAAGAAGAAGGACTCCTAAGCAAAGATGGAGTCCACCTATCGAGGAAGGGGAAGAGCATATTTGGATACAGACTGGCTAACCTAGTGAGGAGGACTTTAAACTAGGTTCAAAGGGGGCAGGTGACCAAAGCCACAGGTAAATCAAAAACATGGGTCGGAATTTGGGGGGAGCATGGGCTGTTATAGCAGGGATAAAGGAGAGACAAGACAGAACTGGGGGGGGGGAATCAAATTAGTATCTTAGATGGCTGTATACTAATGCGAGAAGTATGGGGAATAAGCATGAAGAACTCAAAATGCTAGTAAATAAACAACTATGACAAAGTTGGCAGACTTGGGATAATACACATGACTGGAATATTGGTATAGAAGGGAAGGACAGGCAGGGTAAAAAGGGAGGAGGTGTTGCCTTCTATATTCAAAATGTATACACTTGGACTGAGGTTGAGATGGAAATAGGAGACAGACTTGTTGCAAGTCTCTGGGTAAGGATAAAAGGGGTAAAAACCAAGGGTGATGTCATGGTAGGGGTCTACTACAGACATAGGCGCTGACTCCATGGGTGCTCCGGAGCACCCACGGGGAAAAATTAGTGGGTGCTCTGCACCCACCGGCAGCCAAGCTCCCCCCTCCTCGCCTCCTTCTCCCCCCCCCCAAGTGCACCATGTCCCCACTCCTCCCTTTCCCTCCCAGCACTTCCCGTCCCCCTCCCCGCCCCGCTGCCTAACAGCTGTTTGGCGGCGCTTAGGACTTTCCGGGAGGGAGAAGGAGGAGTGAGGATGCGGCGTGCTCAGGGGAGGAGGCAGGGCAGGGGCAGGGACTTGGGGGAATGGGGTGGAATGGGGGCGGGAAGGGGGCAGGGACTTTGTGGAAGGGGTGGAATGGGGTTGGGGCGAGGGCGGTGCAGGGGTGGCAAGAGGTGGGGCAGGGGGGTCAAGCACGCACCGGGCAGAGGGCAAGTCGGTGCTTATGACTACAGACCACCTAACCAATAAGAAGAGGTGGATGAGGCTTTTTTAAACAACTAACAAAATCATCCAAAGCACAGGATTTGGTGGTGATGGGGGACTTCAACTACCCAGACATCTGTTGGAAAAATAACACAGCAGGGCACAGATTATCCAACAAGTTCTTGGAATGTATTGGAGACAATTTTTTTATTTCAGAAGGTGGAGAAAGCTACTCGGAGGAGGCTGTTCTAGATTTGATTTTGACAAATAGGGAGGAAATGGTTGAGAATTTGAAAGTGGAAGGCAGCTTGGGTGAAAGTGATCATGAAATGGTAGAGTTCATGATTCTAAGGCAGGGGTCAGCAACCTTTCAGAAGTGCTATGCCGAGTCTTCATTTATTCACCCTAATTTAAGGTTTTGCGTGCCAGTAATACATTTTAATGTTTTTAGAAGGTCTCTTTCTAAAAGTCTATAATATATAACTAAACTATTGTTGTATGTAAAGTAAATAAGGTTTTTAAAATGTTTAAGAAGCTTCATTTAAAATTAAATTAAAATGCAGATCCCCCCCGGACCGGTGGCCAGGACCCAGGCGGTGTGAGTGCCACTGAAAATCAGCTCGCGTGCCGCCTTTGGCACACATGCCGTAGGTTGCCTACCCCTGTTCTAAGGAATGGTAGGAGGGAAAACAGCAAAATAAAGACAATGGATTTCAAGAAGGCAGACTGTAGCAAACTCAGGGAGTTGGTAGGTAAGATCCCAAAGGAAGCAAGTCTAAGGGGAAAAACAATTGAAGACAGTTCGCAGTTTTCCAAAGAGACATTATTAAGGGCACAAGCGCAAACTACCCCACTGCCTAGGAAAGATAGGAAGAATGGCAAGAGACCACCGTGGCTTAACCAGGAGATTTTCAATGATCTAAAAAAAAAAAAAAAAAAAAGTACTACAAAAAGTGGAATCTAGGTCAAATTAAAAAGGATGAATATAAACAAATAACACAAGTATGTAGGGACAAAATTAGAAAGGCCAAGGCATAAAACGAGATCAAACTCGCTAGAGATATAAAGGGTAACAAGAAAACATTCTACAAATACATTAGAAGCAAGAGGAAGACCAAGGACAAGGTAGGCCCATTACTCAATGGGGGGGGGGGGAACAAAAACAGAAAATGTGGAAATGGCAGAGGTGCTTAATGACTTCTTTGTTTCGGTTTTCATCAAGAAGGTTGGTGGTGATTGGACGTCTAATATAATGAATGCCAGTGAAAATGAGGTAGGATCAGAGGCTAAAATACAGAAAGAACAAGTTAAAAATTACTTAGACAAATTAGAAATCCTCAAGTCACCAGGGCCTGATGAAATGCATCCTAGAATACGCCAGGAGCCGACTGAGAAGATCGATGAGTCATGGAAGATGGGAGAGATTCCAGAATATTGGAAAAGAGCAAATATAGTACCAATCTATAAAAAGGGAAATAAGGACAACCCAAGGAATTACAGACCAGTCAGCTTAACTTCTGTACCCGGAAAGATAATGGAGCAAATAATTAAGCAATCAATTTGCAAACATCTAGAAAATAATAAGGCGATAAGTAACAATCAGCATGGATTTGTCAAGAACAAATGGTGTCAAACCAACCTTTCTTTGATAGGGTAACAAGCCTTTTGGATAGGGGGGGAAACAGTAGATGTGGTATATCTTGACTTTAGTAAAGCTTTTGATACTGTCTTGAATGACCTTCTGATAAACAAACTAGGGAAATGCAACCTAGATGGAGCTACTATAAGGTGGGTGCAAAACTGGCTGGAAAACCGTTCACAGTCATGCTAGAAGGGCATAACGAGTGGGGTCTCCCAAGGATCAGTTCTGGGTCCGGTTCTGTTCAATATCTTCATCAATGATTTAGATAACGGCATAGAAAGTACTTATAAACAGGGCCGGCTCTAGGCACCAGCAAAACAAGCAGGTGCCTTGGGCGGCACATTTGCAGGGGGCGGCATTCGGGCCATCCTTTTTTTTGTTTGTTTTTTTAACTCACTTCCTCCCCTCTCACAACCCTGCAGAAGCGAGCCACGGAGCAGCTGGGGATCCAGCATGGGAGCTGAGAACCCACGGGACCCTGGGAGCTGTAGTTCCTTGCCTAGCTCCCTGCCTATAGAGCCAGCCCTGGAGCAGGGAAAGAACTACATTTCCCAGCATTCCCTTGGCCGCTATCAACAGGAAAGGGAGGTGGAGAGAGTGAGGTAGCTGAGCCATGCTGCAGCTTGCTGTGAGTCGAAAGGGGTGGTACTGTGAATGGGGGACAAGTGTGCCCAAGGAGTGGGCAGCTTTGGCCCAGATATCCCCTTCAGAAGACTTCCCCAGACTGGATTAGGGATACTGGTGTGACCTCACCTTGCAGCCCCCAAAGAAGGAATTGGGTGGAGTAAATGGACAGTGCACCTCTCTATCTGAAGCCTAGCAAGGGAGGTACGTGGATCCCACTAGAATTTAAAATGAAAAGTAAGGGAGGGGAGGCTCTACTAGAGGGCTTGGGCAGCTTTAGATACAGTACCCGGCACTTAGGAGCATTTCCACTTCTGAGCCATGGAAGCAGAAATGGATTTTTCCTTTCCAGATTTAGCCAATATTCAGAAAGGGAATCTAGCACCGGCCTTCCAGATTTGAACACCCTCAAAATTCAGGAGTGCTCACGCTCAATTTGGGCAGCTGTTACTTCATTTCTCCCAAATCAAATATACTGATCCACTGTAACTTGCTGTAGATAAAGTAGGATAAAATTGAGCAAGAAATGCTTCCCAGTGGTTATTAGGACTGGAATTGCTATTTTCAACAGCCATTGCCTGTTGTTTTTTTTAGTTGTATTTGTTTAAAAGGAAGACAGTGATATTGCATAGGCAATTTCCCCATAGAAACAAAGAGTGGAACAAAAGAATAACGAAGGCACCTCAACTGTTCCTCATTTATGGAGGACAGTCTTATAATATGGCTCCAGATACCCTCCAATCACACACGCTGAAAATTGTTCCACTTCACTGCAGTTCTGTAACCATATGGGAACCAAACCTGTCTGTGTTCTGTGCACATCCAAAATTCCTGCTGAATGACCCGCCCTGGGAGCGAGTTACCAGTGACCCAGGGCTGGGGCGGCAGGAGGGTGCAGGTGTTGGGGGGTGAGCCCAGGGCTGGGGCAGCAGGGGGGTGGGGGGAGCCCAGCGCTGGGGCGGCAGGGGGTGTGGGTGGGTGGAGAACCCAGGGCTGGGGCAGCAGAGGGGTGCGGGGGGAGCCCTGGGTGGGGGGCAGCCAAAATTTTTTTTGATTGGGGCAGCAAAAAACCTAGAGCCGGCCCTGCTTATAAAGTTTGTGAATGATACCAAGCTGGGAGGGGTAGCAAGTGCTTTGGAGGATAGGATTAAAATTCAAAATTATCTGGACAAACTGGAGAAAAAGTTTGAAGTAAATAGGATGAAATTCAATAAGGACAAATGCAAAATACAGTCAGGCCTCGATTTATACGGTATTTTTTTGCATGGTTTCAGTTATGCATGGTCAATTAATTGTGACTAGGGCTGTCGATTAATCGCAGTTAACTCACACGATTAACTCAAAAAAATTAATCGTGATTAAAAAAATTAAATGTGATTAATCGCAGTTTTAATCGCACTGTTAAACAATAGAATACCAATTGAAGTTTATTACATATTTTGGATGTTTTTCTACATTTTCATATATGACACTAGATGGGGTGGGATCTGAGTTACTACAGAGAATTCTTTCCTGGGGGTCTGGCTGGTGAGTTTTGCCCACATGCTCAGGGTTTAGCTGATCGCCATATTTGGGGTCGGGAAGGAATTTTCCTCCAGGGCAGATTGGCAGAGGCCCTGGGGGTTTTTCGCCTTCCTCTGCAGCGTGGGGCATGGGTCACTTGCTGAAAGATTCTCTGCGCCTTGAAGTCTTTAAACCATGATTTGAGGACTTCAATGGCTCAGACATAGGTTTGATACAGGTGTGGGTGGGTGAGATTCTGTGGCCTGCGTTGTGCAGGAGGTCAGACTAGATGATCACAATGGTCCCTTCTGACCTTAAAGTCTATGATTCTATGATATTGTATTCTGTGCTGTAATTGAAATCAATGTATGTTATTTTTATTACAAATATTTGCACTGTAAAAATGATAAAAGAAATAGTTTTTTTCAATTCAACTCATATAAGTACTATAGTGCAATCTCTTTGTTGTGAAAGTGCAATTTACAAATGTAAGCCCCCGCTTACAAGGAGGCTGACAGAACAAGGAGTAATGGTCTCAAGTTGCAGTGGGAGAGGTTTAGGTTGGATATTAGGAAAAACTTTTTCACTAGGAGGGTGGTGAAGCACTGGAATGGGTTACCTAGAAAGGTGGTGGAATCTCCTTCCTTAGAGGTTTTTAAGGTCAGGCTTAGCAAAGCCCTGGCTGGTATGATTTAGTTGGGGATTGGTCCTGCTTTGAGCAGGGGGGTGGACTAGATGACCTCCTGAGATCCCTTCCAGTCCTATGAATCTATGATTCTGTGATCAGCACTGGCATGAGCCCAACCCCTTGTGAAAGAGGTTATGATACTTAGAATATGTGAAGTTGCCAGCCTTTTCCATACTTACCCCAGCAAATGTTCCCATGAAATATAATTCTAATTATCTGCCCACATTCAGATCTCTCTGATATTCAATTTGCTCCCATTCTATGAAGGGTTTGGGTTTTTTTCTCTGTTCTTCATGACTGAGATAGCCTTAATTAGTTATTGTTCTCGTTGAAATCATGTACTGTATTCCCAACCAGGTTGCTTGATCCGGATCCAGATATCATTAACAAAGTACAAGAACAGCTGGAGCATAGAAATAATCCCCCACAAACAATCAGAATAAAGGCCTCATAATTAAACTATAGTTATTATTTATTATATTGATATTACAGTTTGCAGTCAAGATTGGGGCCCCATTAGGTTAGGCATTGTACAAACCTATATGGAGACATGGTCCCTGCCCTAAGAAGTTTGCAATCTAAAAAGACAAGCGAAACCTGAAGGCGTGGAGTGAGGGCAGAAGGATATAATCAAATGCGCACAACTTTTACATGTATATACCTTTCATATCTTTATAGGGAAAGTTGCAGCTGTCTTCATCTTACCCTCTACTTAGCCAGCATAAATCATGTCACAGATTCATACATTTTAAAACCAGAAGGGATCATTATGATCATTTAGTTGGCCATAGAATGTCACTCAGTAATTGGCAACTCTTCTATTGGGCAAGGAGAGATAGGGACAGTCTGGGAGGGTCTTGTGGTTCGCAAGACTTTTAATGGGATCAGCTGGGCATATCATAATATCAGTTAACATGCCAGCCTGCCCAGAGCAAGCTATATCATGAATCCCATCATGCCACCAGTAAGCAGAACTCGCACTGTCTAGTGTGCCAGCAGATGGATCCAAGCGACCACATGCAGTTGGTTCCATCCCTGCCATTTGTAAGCAATCCATGGTGCAGATGACTTGAAGCAATCCATGGTGCTCTGTCTGAACTCAATGCAATGTTCCCAACTATGTCCCAGTTCCTGTTTTCCTTAATGCTTTACTGAGAATCCATCAGATTTCCAGCCTAACAGTTCCACACAGCAGGGGCTGGTTGATGACCCTGACATGTCATTCACATCCTACATTAAGGGTATGTCTACACTACGAAATTAGGTCGATTTTATAGAAGTCGATTTTTTAGAAATCCATTTTATACAGTCGATTGTGTGTGTCCCCACTAAGCGCATTAAGTCGGCGGAGTGCGTCCACAGTACCGAGGCTAGCGTCGACTTTCCCACAGTTCCTGCAGTCTCTGCTGCCCATTGGAATTCTGGGTTGAGATCCCAATGCCTGATGGGGCAAAAACATTGTCGCGGGTGGTTTTGGGTACATGTCGTCAGGCCCCACTCCCTCCCTCTGTGAAAGCAACGGCAGACAATCATTTCTCGCTTTTTTCCTGGGTTACCTGTGCAGATGACATACCATGGCAAGCATGGAGCCCGCTCAGCTCACCGTCACCGTACGTCTCCTGGGTGCTGCTGGCAGACACAGTGCTGCATTGCTACACAGCAGCAGCTCCTTGCCTTCGCGGCAGCAGACGGTGCAATACGACTGCTAGCCGTCGTCTCCTGGGTGCTCCTGGCCGACCTCGGTGAGGTCGGTCAGGGACACCTGGACATAAATGGGAGTGACTCCAAGTCATTCTCTTCTTTAATTTTCGTCTCATGGAGATTCAGTCCTGCCTGGAATATCATGCGAGCTGGAGGCTTCTGCCTCAGGCTGCTCTCCCAGCCGGCAGCACCGTGTGGTCGCACCTACCCCAGCCTACCCCTTGCTCCCATGGCTCATGAAGCCTGGACAGTAGTAAGGAGCAGTTCAACTATAGGCTGAGCAAGTGCAGAATGGTGGTAGAATGTGCATTTGGACGTTTAAAAGCTCGCTGGCGCTGTTTGCTGACTAGGCTGTTTGCGATTAGAAGAGCACAGCAAGGCGCGCTGTGCATCACAGAGGCTTTGAAAACCAGTTTCATGACTGGCCAGGCTTTGGTGTGACAGTTGTGTGTGTTTCTCCTTGATGCAAACCCGCCCCCTTTGTTGATTTGAATTCCCTGTAAACCAACCCTGTAAGCCATGTCGTCAGTCGCCCCTCCCTCCGTGAGAGCAACGGCAGACAATCGTTTCGCGCCTTTTTTCCACGCAGACGCCATACCACGGCAAGCGTGCAGCCCGCTCAGCTCAGCCGCCGCTGTTGTGTCCTGGGTGCTGCTGGCAGCAGACGGTGCAGTAGGGCTGCAAACTGTCGTCATCGAATGACCACTTCCACTGCCACTCTGCTCTCCTGCAGACGCCATACCACGGCAAGCATGGAGCCTGCTCAGATCACCACGGCAGTTATGAGCACTGTAAACACCACGCGCATTATCCTGCAGTATATGCAGCACCAGAAACTTCAAAAGCAGGTGAGGAGGTGACGGCAGCGCAGTGACGAGAGTGATGAGGACATGGACACAGACTTCTCTCAAAGCACAGGCCCTGGCAATTTGGACATCATGGTGGTAATGGGGCAGGTTCATGCTGTGGAACGCTGATACTGGGCCCGGGAAACAAGCACAGACTGGTGGGACTGCATAGTGTTGCAGGTCTGGGATGATTCTCAGTGGCTGCGAAACTTTCGCATGCGTAAGGGCACTTTCATGGAACTTTTTGACTTGCTTTCCCCCACCCTGAAGCGCAAGAATACCAAGATGAGAGCAGCCATCACAGTTCACAAGCAAGTGGCGATAGCCCTCTGGAAGCTTGCAATGCCAGACAGCTACCTGTCAGTCGGGAATCAATTTGGAGTGGGCAAATCTACTGTGGGGGCTGCTGTGATCCACGTAGCCAATGCAATCACTGAGCTGCTGCTATCAAGGGTAGTGACTCTGGGAAATGTGCAGGTCATAGTGGATGGCTTTGCTGCAATGGGATTCCCTAACTGTGGTGGGGTGATAGACGGAACGCATATCCCTATCTTGGGACCGGACCACCTTGGCAGCCAGTACACAAACCGCAAGGGGTACTTTTCAATGGTGCTGCAAGCACTGGTGGATCACAAGGGACGTTTCACCAACATCAACGTGGGATGGCCGGGAAAGGTACATGACGTTCACATCTTTAGGAACGGCTGCAGGAAGGGACTTACTTTCCAG
This sequence comes from Platysternon megacephalum, assembly GCA_003942145.1. Classification (NCBI taxonomy): domain Eukaryota; kingdom Metazoa; phylum Chordata; order Testudines; family Platysternidae; genus Platysternon; species Platysternon megacephalum. The sequence continues at coordinate 359,502 of QXTE01000336.1, forward strand.
ACCAGAAAATAACCGTTGGGGATGTTGAAATGCCTATAGTTATCCTTGGGGACCCAGCCTACCCCTTAATGCCATGGCTCATGAAGCCATACACAGGCACCCTGGACAGTAGTCAGGAGCTGTTCAACTATAGGCTGAGCAAGTGCAGAATGGTGGTAGAATGTGCATTTGGATGTTTAAAAGCACGCTGGCACAGTTTACTGACTCAGTTAGACCTCAGCGAAACCAATCTTCCCATCGTTATTACTGCTTGCTGTGTGCTCCACAATATGTGTGAGAGTAAGGGGGAGATATTTATGGCAGGGTGGGAGGTTGAGGCAAATCGCCTGGCCGCTGATTACGCGCAGCCAGACAGGGTGATTAGAAGAGCACAGCAGGGCGCGCTGCGCATCAGAGAAGCTTTGAAAACCAGTTTCAAGACTGGCCAGGCTACGGTGTGACAGTTCTGTTTGTTTCTCCTTGATGAAAGCCCACCCCCTTGGTTCACTCTACTTTCCTGTAAGCCAACCGCCCTCCCCTCCCTCCTTTGATCACCGCTTGCAGAGGCAATAAAGTCATTGTTGTTTCAAATTCATGCATTCTTTATTACTTCATCACACAAAGGGGGGGACCACTGCCAAGGTAGCCCGGGAGGGGTGGGGGAGGAGGGAAGCACCAGGTGGGCTGGGGGAGGAGGGAAGGACAAGGCCACACTGCACTTCAAAACTTATTGAAGGCCAGCTTTCTGTTGCTTGGGCAGTCCTCTGGGGTGGAGTGGTTGGGTGCCCGGAGGCCCCACCACCACGTTCTTGGGCATCTGGGTGAGGAGGCTATGGAACTTGGGGAGGAGGGTGGATGGTTACACAGGGGCTGCAGCAGCGGTCTGTGCTCCTGCTGGCTTTCCTGCACCTCAACAATACACCGGAGAATATCAGTTTGATCCTCCAGTAAGTAGCCTCAGCATTGCTTCCTGCCTCCTCTCATCATGCTGACGCCACCTATCATCTTGCTGCCGCCACCTGTCCTCGCGTTCATTTTGTGCTTTCCTGCACTCTGACGTTGTCTGCCTCCATGCATTCTGCTGGGCTCTTTCAGTGCGGGAGGACTGCATGATCTCAGAGAACATTTCATCACGAGTGCGTTTTTTTCGCTTTCTAATCTTCGCTAGCCTCTGGGATGGAGATGATATGAAGAACGCTGAAACATTTGCAGCTGCGGGAGGGAAAAAAGGGAGAGTAGTATTTAAAGAGACACATTTTAGAGAACAATGGGTAGACTCTTTCACGGTGAACCAAGCTGTTAAAATTACATGGCACGTGTGCTTTCTTTACAAGGTCGCATTTTGCCTCTTATATTGAGGGTCTGCTGGTTTGGTGTGAGAGATCACACACGCAGGGCCGGCAGGCAACAGAATTCAGCTTGCAAGCAGCCATGGTAAGCCACAGTCTTTTAGCTTCTTCAACCTTCATAACGTGGGAATGGTTTCAAACAGCAGCGCCCTCCTTTCCCATACCAATGGGTTGTCCATTTAAAATGGGTTGGCCATTTAAAAGGAGGGGCTGCAGTTTTTGGGTTAACGTGCAGCACAAACCCAACTAACCCCCCACATACACCCAATTATCTGGGATGATCACTTCACCCCTCCCCACACCGCGTGGCTAACAGCGGGGATGATTTCTGTTCAGCCACAGGCAAACAGCCCAGCAGGAACGGCCACCTCTGAAGCAGGTTGGTATTGTCTTTGTTTGGTTGATTTCTTTTATTTAATGCAGTTTCTTTCAAGTGAGTGAATGCATCAATAAGGAAGCGTGATAGTTAAGTCTTCCTCTGCTATAGCCAGCGCACATCGGACTGCCCCAGTCCTTTTATTTTATGTAACACTTCTTTTGTTCTGGAAAACAAACAACAGTAGGATTTAAAAAAAATAACCAAAGCCTCCCTTTGCTTGTGTCCCCCAGCTTTTCAGTCTCAGTGCAGCCTCCACTAACTCTGAAATGAAGCATTTCAATCCAGGCTCCTAATTTGCAGTTAAATAAAAAGTCACACACAGTTATTATCCTTGCAACACAAGCTGACATTTAGGGATATGCTTTCAAAAACTATACACCAGAATGGCCCACATAACACATGCAGGTCCTTGTGCCAAGACTGAGACTCTGGCCTTGCAGTCTCCCGAGGCTCCATTTGCTAGTGCAAGTCTGGAATGCTAGGAAACTGAAAACTGCATCTTTATGTCTGAATGCAGTTTAGTCACATGCTTTTGCAAATGCATTCATACATGTCAAGAGATGCTGAGTTTGCAGCAGTATTCTGCATGGGTGGTGCTATAAGAAGGTGGAGCAAATGATGCTATCTCCCTTCAGCTTTCAAAGGGTACAACGGGTATATTGGGATGACAGGTTTCTGAGCTCCTGAGATCCTTAATTTGTATTTAGGAAAAATTCCTAGTGAAGTCAGTGACGGTGAGCCTGAGAATGCCTTCTATCCACCCCCACTCCCTGGCTCCTGCCATCTTCCCCATCTGCTGCTCTCCACTCCCCACCCCAGCTCCTCCCCTTTTCCAGCTCTACTCTGTGTGCCCTCCCCACCACACCTTGGCTCCTGGTCCTTTCCTCCTACACTCCTAACCAGCCCCTCACCCCAAGAATCCTGATACCCCCTCCCCCCACTGCTCCTACTCAACCACTCCACCCCGTGGCTCCTGCCTCCCTCCCTGTCTGCTCCTATGGATCCCCAGGCCCTGACTCCTATCCGCACCCCTCACCCATGCCTTCCTCCCCCTCTGCACCTGTTTATCCAGGCGTAATAACTGGGGCCCACAAATCTACCATAACTGAGAAAATTCAGCCCAAACAGTTAAAATATGGCAAAGTTCTGAGCAACTGAAAACAAGGTTTAAAATGGAAAGTGTCGGCCAATCTTAACTGCACAGACTCTTCTGCCAGGTGTGCACCTGCTGTCACACTACACCCCTGCCTGCTCCCAGGTGCTGTGCCTGGGTTTGTGATTTAGGCCTTGTCTACACTGGTGTAGTCATGTAGCTACACGCTGCAGTGAAAAGCAAGCCATGTCCACACTCTGGTGTGTAGCTACAAGTGGCAGTGAAAGGCTCTGGCGGTGGGGGGAAGCAGCACGGAAAGGTTCTGGGAACAGGGAGCTGCTGAAGCCTTTCCCTGCCACCTCCTCTTCTCCCACAACTCTTCCCTGCCGCCCCCCCTCTCCCACAGCTCTTCCCTGCCGCCTCCCCCTCCCCCGCAGTTCTTCCCTGCCGCCTCCCCCCTCCCGCAGCTCTTTCCTGTCGCCTCCCCCTCCCCCGCAGCTCTTCCCTGCCGCCTCCTCCTCCCCCGCAGCTCTTCCCTGACGCCTCCCCTCCCCCGCAGCTCTTCCCTGCCGCCTCCCCCTCCCCCGCAGCTCTTCCCTGCCGCCCCCCCCTCCCCCGCAGCTCTTTCCTGTCGCCTCCTCCTCTCCCGCAGCTCTTCCCTGCCGCCTCTTCCTCTCCCGCAGCTCGTCCCTGCCGCCTCCCCCCTCCTGCAGCTCTTCCCTGTCGCCTCCTCCTCTCCCGCAGCTCTTCCCTGCCACCTCCCGCAGCTCTTTCCTGTCGCCTCCCCC
>QXTE01000336.1:363537-421677 GCA_003942145.1 Platysternon megacephalum
CCCTGCCGCCTCCGCCTCCCACTCTCCTGCAGCTCTTCCCTGCCGCCTCCCCCCTCCCCCACAGCTCTTTCCTGCCACCTCCTCCTCTCCCGCAGCTTTTCCCTGCCACCTCCCGTCTCCCCCACAGCTCATCCCTGCTGCCATGGCCTTTCCCTGCTGCCTCCTCACTGCCAAAGGTTTTTCCTGCTGTTGGAGTCTTTCCCTGTGATGGGAAATGACTCCACTAGTGGGACACTACACTGCTTAAAATAGCAGTGTAGGCAGAAGGCAGTGCTTGGGAAAGTAGAGAGCTGGGTAGGGTAGCTACCTTAAGGTCCTGGTGTGTTTTTACTCTACTCCCCCAAGCAGTGCCTCCCCATCCACACTGCTCCTTCCACCCATGCTAGGGGGTGTGCAGTGTACATACTCGACATGCTGCCCTAAGGAGTGTGCATGTAGCTGTACCCTTAGGAGTCACAGTGAGGGCACAGCCGTTTGAAAGGCACAGGACCAGCAGGACCACCTCTAGGCACCAGCAAAGCAAGCACGTGCTTGGGGTGGCACAATTCCAGGGGCGGTATTCTGGCCTTTTTTTTTTTTTCTTTTTTTTTTGTGCTTGGGGCGGCAAAAAACCTAGAGTCGGCCCTGCTGCACGGTACCAGTTTACACAAACCAGGCTGGTTAATGTTTCCATAAAGAATAACTTCAGGAATAAACAGTGCTAGACAATGCTTAGCTGCTGTGCTTAATTGTGAAATGGACTTATCTACACTAGGGCAGCTTTTCAAAATGTTCCTCCCTTTTGCTAACTCCATTTCATTTCTACTGGTATTAGCAAGGTTGGGAGACCTAGTGTAAACAGGGCCCTAGCCGGTGCTGCTGGTGTTGTAAACACTGTATTGATCATACCCAAATCTGTGTAAGTGATGACGGGAAATGTTTACAAAATTGCCCTTGCATAGTGGGGCCCCTAGTGTATATGCATCCCCTGTTGGAAGCTCATTAGCAGTGGGGCTGTTGAGAGATCCTTCTTTTGGTCTTGTAGCTGGTGGGTATGTTTGCAGAAGTGCTGAGACCTTCAAAGTAAAACACACTTCAAAGAAGACACAAGAAAGCCAAGCAATGTCCTTTGGGAGGACTACAAAAGGGTGTTTGGGGGGCTGTCTGCCTGTTGCTGCTTTTAGAGCTGTATTAATGAAATTCAGTGTAGCGCAAAAATAGACTGGAAGGAAAAACATATTCATTTTTCATGAGGGTAAAGTCACCAGTTGCTTCTGTTGACAAAACTATTCCACCTTTTCTAACTAATTATCCTGCTGAGTCTCTTCCCTGGCTATTCACCTGTTTACAAACAATGTCCCTAGTTTATGGCCCATATTTACCTCCATCTCACTACAACCTTGCGGAATCACTGTACTGTTACCAATGCAGGTATGATGATATTATCTCTGTATATGGCATCAGTGAGACCATTACTAGGTACTGTGCCCAATTCTGGTGGCCACACTCAGGGCCAGCCTTAGGGAAAATGGCACCGTGGGCAAACTCATATTTTGGCATCCCTGGCCCCCGCTGCCTCCCCCCCATCGCCCCCGGGCCCTGCTGCCACCCCCCAGTGCTTAATTTGCAATGAAAGAGGTGCCCAAGCCCCAGCAAAATTAAGCACTGGCGGGGTGGCTGCTGACCGGGCACTTGCACTGAAGGCTGCGTTGCTGCTCGCAGCAGCGCTGCCTTCAAAGGGTGGCATGGTATGGTATTGACACCCTTATTTCTGCACTGCTGCTGGCAGTGGAGCTGCCTTCAGAGCTGTGTGGCCGGAGAGTGGAAGCTGCTGGCTGGGAGCCCAGATGTGCCAGGGCTATGAACTGTCAAGCCCCAGCACAAATTAAGCACTGCCTCTCTCTCCTCCCACCCCATTGCCCTGAGCTCCCTTCACAGCCTCACACAAGGCCCGCCCTGCTCCTTGACTCTTAACCACGGCGCCCAACCCTAAGGCTAGCCCTGGAGAGGTGACTTGATCACGGTCTACAAGTACCTACACTGGGAAGAGATTTCTGACAGTAGATGGCTCATTACTGTGTACTGAGTCCTGTGTGCTGAGTACTGTGTCCAGTTTTGGGCCCCACAGTAGAAGAAGGATGTGGAAAAATTGGAAGGAGTCCAGCGGAGGGCAACAAAAATGATTAGGGGGCTGGAGCACATGAGTTATGAGGAGAGGCTGAGGGAACTGGGATTGTTTAGACTGCAGAAGAGAAGAATGAGGGGGGATTTGATAGCTGCTTTCAACTACCTGAAAGGAGGTTCCAAAGAGGATGGATCTAGACTGTTCTCAGTGGTAGCAGATGACAGAGCAAGGAGTAATGGTCTCAAGTTGCAGTGGGGGAAGTTTAGGTTGGATATTAGGAAAAACTTTTTCACTAGGAGGGTGGTGAAGCACTGAAATGGGTTATCTAGGGAGGTGGTGGAATCTCCTTCCTTAGAGGTTTTTAAGGTCAGGCTTGACAAAGCCCTGGCTGGGATGATTTAGTTGGGATTAGGTCCTGCTTTGAGTAGGGGGTTGGACTAGATGACCTCCTGAGGTCCCTTCCAACCCTGATATTCTATGATTCTATGATTCTATGATTACTCTAGTACAGGGGTGGGCAAACTTTTTGGCCCGAGGGCCACATCTGGGTATGGAAATTGTACAGCGGGCCATGAATGCTCAAAAAATTGGGGGTTGGGGTGCGGGACAGGGTGAGGGCTCTGGGGTGGGGCCAGAAATGAGGCATTCAAGGTGTGGGAGTGGGCTCCAGACTGGGGCGGGGGGTTGGGGGGCAAGGAGGGTAAGGGCTCCAGCTGGGGGTGTGGGCTCTGGGATGGGGCTGGGGATGAGGGGTTGGGGGTGCAAGAGGGTGCTCTGGGCTGGGACTGAGGGGCTCAGAGGGCAGGAGGGGGATTAAGGCTAGGGCAGGGAGTTGTGGCACAGGAGAGGATCAGGGGTGCAGGCTCTGGGCGGTGCTTACCTCAAGCAGCTCCCGGAAGCAGTGTCATATCCCCCCCCGGCTCCTATGTGGAGGTGTGGCCAGGCGGCTCTGCACGCTGCCCTGTCCACAGGCGCTGCCCCTGCAGCTCTCATTGGCCACAGTTCCTGGCCAATGGGAGCTGTGGGGGCGGCACTTGGGGCAGGAGCAGCGTGCGGAGGGGGGACATGCTGCTGCTTCTGGGAGCCGCACGGAGCGGGGCAAGCCCTGGACCCCACTCCCTGGCGGAAGCTCAAGGGCTGGATTAAAACATTTGAAGGGCCGGATGTGGCCCCTGGGCCGTAGTTTGCTCACCCCTGCTCTAATAGAAAAAGGCACAATGAGACCCAATGGCTGGAGGCTGAAGCTAGACAAATTCAGACTAGAAATAAGGCCCTGATTTTTAAGTGAGGGCAATTAACCATTGGAACAACTTACCAAGAAATGTGGTGGAGTCTCCATCACTTGAATCTTTAAATCAGAATTGAATATCTTTCTAATAGATCTGCTCTAGCTCAAACAGAAGTTATGGGTTTGGTGCAGGATTTACTGGGTGAGGTATTATGGGCTGTGCATGTGTGTGTCGGGGGGGCAGGGGGGAGTTCATAGAATCATAGAAGATCAGGGTTGGAAGAAACCTCAGGAGGTCATCTAGTTCAACCCCCTGCTCAAAGCAGGACCAACCCCAACAAAATCATCCCAGCCAGGGCTTTGTCAAGCCGGGCCTTAAAAACCTCCAAGGATGGAGATTCCACCACCTCCCTAGGTAACCCATTCCAGTGCTTCACCACCCTCCTAGTGAAATAGTGTTTCCTAATATCCAACCTAGACCTCCCCCACTGCAACTTGAGACTCCTTCTTCTGTCATCTGCCACCACTGAGAACAGCCTAGCTCCATCTTCTTTGGAACCCCCCCTTCAGGTAGTTGAAGGCTGCTATCAAATCCCCCCTTACTCTTCTCTTCTGCAGACTAAATAATCCCTCAGCCTCTCCTCATAAGTCATGTGCCCCAGCCCCCTAATCATTTTTGTTTCCCTCCGCTGGACTCACTCCAATTTATCCACATCCTTTCTGTAGTGAGGGGACCAAAACTGGACGCAATACTACAGATGTGGCCTCACCAGTGCCAAATAGAGGGGAATAATCATTTCCCTCGATCAGCTGGCAATGCTCCTACTAATGCAGCCAAATATGCCATTAGCCTTCTTGGCAACAAGAGCACACTATTGAGTCATATCCAGCTTCTCATCCACTGTAATCCCCAGGTCCTTTTCTGCAGAACTGCCGCTTAGCCAGTCAGTCCCCAGCGTGTAGTAATGCATGGGATTCTTCCATCCTAACTGCAGGACTCTGCACTTGTCCTTGTTGAACCTCATCAGATTTCTTTTGGCCCAATCTTCCAATTTGTCTAGGTCACTCTGGACCCTATCCCTACCCTCCAGCGTATCTACCTCTCCCCCCAGCTTAGTGTCATCCGCAAACTTGCTGAGGGTGCAATCCATCTGATCATCCAGATCATTAATGAAGATGTTGAACAAAACCGGCCCCAGGACCGACCACTGGGGCACTCCGCATGATACCGGCTGCCAACTAGACATCGAGCCGTTGATCACTACCCATTGAGCCTGATGATCTAGCCAGCTTTCTATCCACTTTCTAGTACATTAATCCAATCCATACTTTTTTAACTTGCTGGCAAGAATACTGTGGGAGATCGTATCAAAAGCTTTGCTAAAGTCAAGATATATCACATCCACTGCTTTCCCCATATCCACAGAGCCAATTATCTCATCATAGAAGGCAATCAGGTTGGTCAGGCATGACTTGCCCTTGGTGAATCCATGTTGACTGTTCCTGATCACTTTCCTCTCCTCCAAGTGCTTCAAAATTGATTCCTTGAGGACCTGCTCCATGATTTTTCCGGGGACTGAGGTGAGGCTGTAGTTCCCCAGATTCTCCTTCTTCCGTTTTTTAAAGATGGGCACTAGGGCTGTCAAGTGATTAAAAAAATTAATGAAATTAATTGCGCTGTTAAACAATAATAGAATACCATTTATTTAAATATTTTTGGATGTTTTCTACATTTTCAAATATATTTATTTTAATTACAACACAATACAAAATGCAAAGTGCTCACTTTATATTTATTTTTATTACAAATATTTGCACTGTAAAAAAACAAAAGAAATAGTATTTTTCAATTCCCCCATTACAACTACTGTAGTGCAATCTCTTTATCATGAAAGTTGAACTTACAAATGTAGAATTATGTACAAAAAAATAACTGCATTCAAATATAAAACAATGTAAAACTTTAGAGCCTACAAGTCCACTCAGTCTTACTTCTTGTTCAGCCAATCGCTCAGACAAACAAGTTTGTTTACATTTGCGGGAGATAATGCTCTTCTTGTTTACAATGTCACCTGAAAGTGAGAACAGGCATTTGCATGGCACTATTGTAGTCAGCGTCACAAGATATTTACATGCCAGGTGTGCTAAAGATTCATATGTCCCTTCATGCTTCAACCACCATTCCATGCGTCCATGCTGATGATGGGTTCTGCTTGATAATGATTCAAAACAGTGCAGACCAACCCATGTTCATTTTCATCATCTGAGTCAGATGCCACCAGCAGAAGGCTGATTTTCTTTTTTGGTGGTTTGGGTTCTGCAGTTTCTGCATTGCAGTGTTGCTCTTTTAAAACATCTGAAAGCATGCTCCACACCTCATCCATCTCAGATTTTGGAAGGCACTTCAGATTCTTAAACCTTGGGTCAAGTACTGTAGCTATCTTTAGAAATCTCACATTGGTACCTTCTTTGCGTTTTGTGAAATCTGCAGTGAAATTGTTCTTAAAATCAACAACATTTTCTGGGTCATCATCCGAGACTGCTATAACATGAAATATATGGCAGAATGAGGGTAAAACAGAGCAGGAGGCATACAATTCTCCCCCAAGGAGTTCAGTCACAAATTTAATTAACACATTTTTTTTTTAACGAGCGTCATCAGCATGGAAGCATGTTCTTTGGAATGGTGGCCGAAGCATGAAGGGGCATATGAATGTTTAGCACATCTGGCACATAAATACCTTGCAATGCCAGCTGCAAAAGTGCCATGCAAACACCTGTTCTCACTTTCAGGTGACATTGTAAATGAGAAGCGGGCAGCATTATCTGCCGTAAATGTAAACAAACTGGTTTGTCTTAGCGGATAGCTGAACAAGAAGTAGGACTGAGTGGACTTGTAAGTTCTAAAGTTTTACACAGTTTTGTTTTTGAGCGCAGTTATGTAACAAACAAAATCTACATTTTGTAAGTTGCACTTTCACGATAAAGAGATTGCACTACAGTACTTGTATGAGGTGAATTGAAAAATACTATTTCTTTTGTCTATCATTTCTACAGTGCAAATATTTGTAATAAATAATAATATAAAGTGAGCACTGTACACTTTGTATTCTGTATTGTAATTGAAATCAATATATTTGAAAATGTAGAAAACATCCAAAAATATTTAATAAATTTCAATTAGGATTCTATTGTTTAACAGTGCAATTAAAACCAAGTAATCGCTATTAATTTTTTAATCACGATTTTGTTTGGAGTTAATTGCGTGAGTTAACTGCGATTAATTGACAGTCCTAATGGGTACTATATTTGCCTTTTTCCAATAATCTGGGACCTCCCGCAATCGCCACGAGTTTTCAAAGATAATGGCCAATGGCTCTGCAATCACATCAGCAAACTCCCTCAGCACGCTCGGATGCATTAGATCTGGACCCATGGACTTGTGCATGTCCCGCTTTTCTAAATAGTCCTTAACCTGTTCCTTCACCACAGAGGGCTGCTCACCTCCTCCCCATACTGAGCTTCCCAGTGTAGCAGGCTGGGAGCTGACCTTATCTGTGAAGACCAAGGCAAAAAAAGCATTGAGTACGTCAGCTTTTTCCACATCATCTGTCACTCGGTTGCCTCCCACATTCAGTAAGGGTCCCACACTTTCCCTGAGTAGAAACCCTTCTTGTTACCCTTCACATCCCTTGCTAGCTGCAATTCCAGTTGTTCTTTGGCCTTCCTGATTACACCCCTGCATGCTTGAGCAATATTTTTATACTCCTCCCTAGTCATCTGTCCAAGTTTCCATTTCTTTTAAGCTTCCTTTTTGTGTTTAAGCTCACTGAAGATTTCACTGTTAAGCCAAGCTGGTTGCCTGCCATATTTGCTATTCTTTCTGCACATCGGGATGGTTTGTTCCTGCACCCTCAATAAGGCTTCTTTAAAATACAGCCAGCTCACCTGAACTTCTTTCCCCCTCATATTAGCCTCCCAGTTCCCTGAGGGAGTCAAAGTCTGCTTTTTTGAAGTCCAGGATCTGTATTCTGCTGCTCTCCTTTCTTCCTTTTGTCAGGATCCTGAACTCGACCATCTCATGGTCACTGTTGCCCAGGTTGCCACCCACTTCTACTTCCCCTACCAATCTTCCCTGTTTGTGAGCAGCAGGTCAAGAGGAGCACGGCTCCACCACTTGCACCAGGAAGTTGTTTCCAACACACTCCAAAAAACTTCCTGGATTGTCTGTGCACTGCTGTATTGCTCTCCCAGCAGAGGTCAGGGTGATTGAAGTCCCCCATGAGAACCAGGGCCTGTGATCTGGAAACTTCTGTTAGTTGTCCGAAGAAAGCCTCGTCTACCTCATCCTCCTGGTCTGGTGGTCTATAGCAGACATCACCCTTGTTGCTCTCGCCTCTAAACTTAACCCAAAGACTTTCAACAGGCTTGTCTCCAGATTCATACTGGAGCGCTGACCAATCATACTGCTCTCTTACATAGTGCAACTCCTCCACCATTTCTCCCCTGCTTGTCCTTCCTGAACAGTTTATACCCATCCATGACAGTACTCCAGTAATGTGAGTTACCCCACCAAGTCTCTATTATTCCAATCACATCATAGTTCCTTGACTGTGCCAGGCCCTCTAATTCTTCCTGCTTGTTTCCCAGGCTTCTTGTGTTCGTGTACAGGCACCTAAGATAACTCGCCGATTGCCCTACTTTCTCAGTATGAATCAGGAGGTCTCCCCTGTTGCACCCTCCTCCTTGTGTTTCCTCCCAGTATCCCACTTCCCCACTTACCTCAGGGCTTAGGTCTCCAAACCCCCAGTAAACCTAATTTAAAGCCCTCCTCACTAGGTTAGCAAGCCTGCCTGCAAAGATGCTCTTCCCTCTCTTCGTCAGATGGATCCCATCTCTCCCTAGATCTCATCTCTTCCTCTTCTTCTGCAGCATGTGGGTCCAGGTCACTTGCCAGGATTATCTCATTTAACCATTTCCCTGCGTAGCGGGGCAGTAACCCCGCTTCTGCCCTTAAGGGCTTAAAACAGCCCTGTGAGAGGGCTGTAGTGGGGAACCAGTAAGCCTGGGCTGATTGGGGAAGCAGCCGCAGCTGGGCCATGCCCCAATTAGGCCGCAGCTGGCCCTATAAAGGGGCAGCTTGGCTGGAGCTCAGAGAGTCTCTCTCTAGCTGTTGAGAGGGATGGGCCTGGCTGCTGGGAGCGGAGCAGGGTATCTAAAGTGGAGCAGGGCTGGGGAAAGGCCATAGGAGCTGGGGAGCTCCGGCCCGGAAAACCCCCAGGCTGCAGGCCTTGTTAAAGGCCAAGAAGGGTACTGGGGTTGCAGAGAGGCAGCTCAAGGGTAGGCAGAGGCAGCAGGTCCAAACCCTCCTTGCCAATGATGAGTGGCAATTATACTACAGTCCGCCCCAGTGAGCGGGGGCTAAATGGTGACTGGCAGTAACCCAAGACTGAAGCGAGGTGGGAATAGGGGGTTGGGGGCTCCCCGGGAAGGGGAGACCCAGCGAGACTGCAGGGTACTGCAGGGGCAGAACCCCGGCAGAAGGGGCACCGGGGTCCGGAAGGGACACCGGGGACAGCGGCAAGGTGAGACACCTGCAGAGGGCGCTCCGGAGGATGGCGCGCTAATTCCCAGGATGACCAGCAGGAGTCGCTGCACCGGTGAGTTGTCGTCCCATTACACCCTGCCATTGGTTCACCTTGGTCCTTCCTGTTCTCTGCCTGTGGCACAGAATAGTCTAGTTTCCTGTGGGCTGTGATACTTTGGTTTAATTTTGGTTGTTGGGGCTAGTGTGCAAGTGCTGGGTGGTGTTGGTGGCCTGTGATCTACAGGAGGTCAGACTATATGATTGTAATAGTCTCCCTTGGCTTTAAAATCTATGAATCTCATTTCTTAGTCCTGTAGACTATCAACCCAGGGCCGCCCAGAGGATTCAGGGGGCCTGAGGGAAAGCGGGGGAGCTGCGGTGCTTGTACTCACCCGGCGGCGATCCAGGTCTTTGGCGGCATTTCGGCGGCGGGGGGCCCTTTAGTCGCTCCGCGTCTTCGGCAGCACTGAAGGACCCGCCGCCGAAATGCCACCGAAGACCTGGACCACTGCCGGACCAGGGCTAGCGGGGCCCCTGTGGGGCCCGGGGCAAATTGCCCCACTTGCCCCCTCCGGGCGGCCCTGTATCAACCTCAGAGATACTGAAGTGCTGGAGAGTATTACAAATGAGGTTGCAGAAATGTGCCTACATTATTCCTGTTCTGTTATTCTTGCTATTGTGTCTCATGTATGGCAACAGCCTACAACAAGAAACAGGCCAGTGTCTCACACTCAGCCTTGAAAACCTGAGAACTCTGCTCCCTGTCTTCACGTGGCTTGGAAAGTGAAGGGGGCTCTGGGCCTTCTTAATCCTTTTGTTAGAGAAATTGTTCTTTTTTAAAAAAAAAATATATATACATGTGTAACAGCGCCCTGGGGCAAGTGCCAAGACTGCAATTGCAAAATGAATGCCAGACATCTGCCACCTCTTCAAATGGTAATAGATGCTACTAGGACCAGAACCATTTGATGTGGGCTTTTCTTATAAACATAAAGCTCAGGGTAGCGTGGCCAGAACTGTTGCTGAGGTTCAGGACCATGGTCTGGTTTATGAGCTTGGATGGAAACAAAGTGACTTTGCAAGGAAACTGCAGACTTGGCTGTTCTGCATTGGGCATTTGGATTCATTTGAGCAAGGGTATAAACTTCACGTGGATAAACCCCCCCCCCCCCTCCCCCAAGGTATAAACCTGATTCCTTCCAGCTGAATTCTCAGCCCACTTGCCCCTCTTCTTTTGGGAAACCTGAGGGCAGTTCTCTTTCTTCCTTGCTCTGTTCCAGTAGGTCATGGAAAATGCAGCTATTTAGAGCTGTAATAACGGGGACACTTGTTAGGTTGTTATGATGTTTTCTGTGAAGCACTTTATTTTGCAGACAGCCCCACTAAGTACCTTGTCTCATCCAATTTTCTCCTCTTTCAAAGCAAATCAGTGGCAATTCAGAGATCCATTATGTGTAATGGGCATGTGTGCAAAGAGCATTAAAGAGAAGATAGTTTCAGAAACTGTTTCCTGGCATTTGCAGCAGTGCACACAAAGGGGTCCCCCTACAAATGGGCAGATCAAATGTCTTAGCCCTGGTCTACACTATGAGTTTAGGTTGAATTTAGCAGCGTTAAATCGATTTAACCCTGCACCCGTCCACACAACAAAGCCATTTTTGTCGACTTTAAAGGGCTCTTAAAATCGATTTCTGTACTCCTCCCTGATGAGGGGATTAGCGCTGAAATCGACCTTGCTGGGATTTGGGGTAGTGTGGACACAATTCGACGGTATTGGCCTCCGGGAGCTATCCCAGAGTGCTCCATTGTGACCGCTCTGGACAGCACTCTCAACTCAGATGCACAGGCCAGGTAGACAGGAAAAGCCCCCGAACTTTTGAATTTCATTTCCTGTTTGGCCAGCATGGCGAGCTCATCAGCACAGGTGACCATGCAGAGCTCATCAGCACAGGTGACCATGCAGTCCCAGAATCGCAAAAGAGCTCCAGCATGGACCGAACAGATCTGATCGCTGTTTGGGGAGACGAATCCGTGCTATCAGAACTCCATTCCAAAAGACAAAATGCCCAAATATTTGAAAAAATCTCCAAGGGCATTAAGGACAGAGGCTATAACAGGGACCCGCAGCAGGGCCGTGTGAAACTTAAGGAGCTCAGGCAAGCCTACCAAAGAACCAGAGCGGCAAACGGCTGCTCCGGGACAGAGCCCCAGACATGCTGCTTCTATGATGAGCTGCATGCCATTCTAGGGGGTGCCCCTACAACTACCCCACCCCTGTGCGTGGACTCCGTCAATGGATTCTCACGCAACAGGGATGTGGATTTTGGGGACGAGGAAGATGATAGCGCACAGCAAGCAAGCGGAGAAACCGTTTTCCCCGACAGCCAGGAACTGATTATCACCCTGGAGCCAATACCCTCCCAAGGCGGGCTCCCGGACCTTGAAAGCAGAGAAGGGACATCTGGTGAGTGTACCTTTGTAAATATAATACATGGTTTAAAAGCAAGCATGTTTAATGATTAATTTGCCCTGAAGACTTGGGATGCATTCGCAGCCAGTACAGCTACTGGAAAAGTCTGTTAACGTGTATGGGGATGGAGCGGAAATCCTCTTTATCCCTCTGTGTTATCCTCAGGATTCATGGTTCGCATTCATGGTCACCTGGTTGAAATAGGGGAATTTTATTAAGGGGACAGGGGCCTGGGTTCTAATATAAAGAAGGCTCAGGGTGCATCTCTCCCATCCGTCTGTCCTTTGTCTGCATTTTGTCTTTTAAGAACCTGACCCTACACTTCACGTGACTAGGCCCAGAGCTTCAAAGGGTATTTAGGCCCTTGACTACCACCTGAATACCTTTTGGGACCTGGGCCATAGTCCTACTAACTTCAATGGGACGACTCACCTGGCTAAGGACCACTCACCAAGCATGGGTGTGTAGAACTGGGGCCTTGCACTACAAGATCCCTGGGACAGGGGCTAGGCTTCCTACATGTGTCCAAAGCACACAGTACAGTCTTGGGAGCAATATTAATTAATTAATTACTAGTAACTGGCCAAATCCTAATTATTTTGCTCCATCCAACTCCATTCACCTTAATGTAGGGTAAAAACCACACTGACACACATACACCAGGGCTAGTGTATCAGGACAAGAGTTCAGGGGTCCGATTCTCCACTAGTGGTATCGGAGCCACAGGGATTTACTCCAGCTGAGGATCTGGCCAGGCTCTCCAAACAAGAAGTCATAGTTCTACCCAGCGGGTATCTGCATCCCCGGAGCTCACACCCAACCCCCATCTCTGTGCTGCTTCCTGGGATGTCCATGAATGACTTTACAGCCATACAGCCATAAATAATAATATTCACACAAAGCACTAATATAAATAGATACAAAGCACTTTGCAAACCTGACCTAATGGACGTGTGTTTGTACACACATGCACATCCAACCAGAGGGAAAGCGGTAAATGCTCTAAGTCAAACAGGAGTTATTTCAGGGACGTTCTCTGGCTTGTGTTCTACAGGAGATCAGATTAGACAATGAAAGTGGTCTCTTCTGGCCTTGCAATCTATGAAAGCAGCACCAGCACCTCCCTACATCTCCCAGCAGGTGAAACATCCAAAGTCACTAACGACAGTCACATGGGCTTGTCCTCACTAGAAAATTAGGGTGTGTTAGACCATGATGTGGAGGAGTCGTGTGAACTAACCTGATAGTTACTTTGCAGCCAGTGTCGGCAGGAACCAGTTGTGTAAGTGTCACTGTGACGGGAACCCCGTGTTGCAGCCTGGGACGGTGGTACCGCTGTGCTCCCTGCACTCTCTCCAGCCTGGGCCGTCTCTCACAATGCCTTGCTAGTGACCAGCACCAAACCCCTCCACGTGCTATCATTCAACACAGCTGCATGTGGAGGCACACACCCAGCTCTATTGCATGAATGCTCCCAGAGTCACTCATGAATCACACAGAGAAAGGCACCAGCTGAATTCCCCCCCTCCCCCCCAGCTCCCAGAACTGTACCCCGGGATTATTATTAATTGGTTCACCACTTCATCAATGAAAAGTGGATATACACCAACCTTTGCAAACCTGAGCAGATTTGCCACACACTTCATACAAACTCACTGGTAAAGATAAACAGTAAAACAAATGTATTGACTACAGAAGACAGGTTTTAAGTGATATTAAGTGATAGGCCAAAAGTCTAAGTGATATTAAGTGATAGTTACCAAAAGAAAAGAAAATATAACCACACAGTCTAAACTCTCAACCCTATTAGACTGGACAACATCTAGAGTAAGCAGTTTTTCTCACCCCACTGGATACTGCAGTCCCTAGTATACAGATTTCACCCTTGAAAGCTGGGCCAGTCCCCTCAGTTGGAGTCTTCAGAGTGTCCTTGTTGCTTGCAGCGTAGTGGGTGAAGGAGAAAGGCCCAGCACATGGCCACTATGTCTGTTTTATACCCGGAGCAATTCCCCTGGTGTGGCCTCATGCAGGTGAGTCAATGAATTGTAGCTCCCTTGCTGGACAATGGCTTTTGATGGTTGTTTGACACCCTCCCTGGCTGTTGGTTACTTTCCTTGCTGTTGCCTCTGGGGAGATAATATCTGGCTGATTCCCCAACTTACAGCATGCTTTAGTGACAACCATACAACGCAATTCTCATAACTTCATATGCATTAATGATACACACATATGGATAGAGAAATGACTTTCAGCAGATCATAATCTTTCCCCTGATACCTTACAAGGCATGTTTTATATGTAAGATCACGATTATATAAAAATGAGGAATATGGGGGTTACAAGATGCTCCCCCAAGGTATAGAATGTCACAGTCACAGATTCACAGGGGCTCAGCCTTTAACCATTCTCCTGGGAATATCCCTTTAGTGTGTTGTACCCAGGGATCCACACATTGTTCCACAGGGCAGGCCAGTGGCCTCCACAGCTCCAAAATTGGGCCTTTGGACTCCAATCCCTGTCTCTCTCCATGGCTCCCTGCAGCAAGTCCAGCCAGACTCTTTCAAGAGACTCTTTTCACTCCTTTGGGGCACAGTGCTCTCGGCACCAGGCAGCCTTTTCAGAGCAAGGCAACAATGTGTTAGTCACCCGGAGTACAGAAGCTGAACGTCTTTGGGTTGGCATGCGGGGGCAGGCTTAGGATATGCCTCCTATTGGAAGAAGCTGTGGCTTCGCCATTCCCTGCTTCCATAAGCCCTAACCTCACTCTCTCTGCCCCCTATATCAGTCCCAAGTGAGAGCTGCTGTGTCTCTGTGAGCCCGGTTCTTGACACACATTCATGACAGCTGTGTGACCATTGTCCGTTTGCTGCAAAACCATGTTGGGCTCCCATGTGCAGCTGCCTGAGCTTCCCATTGTTAAGTGTCAATCGTTGGGTCCTTGGAGTCCCATTGTCTTTTCTGGATCCTACACTGAGATGTGTGTTGTTCTAGCCAGCCCTTGATGGCTCGTTCATATTACCCTAGACAGCTACAGGAACTCCTCGTGCCACCTGGTCTGCCCTAGGAGAAGCATTTTAATGCACCCACAGGGTAGCAATACCAAGACAAATGGGTCAACTTCCATGCACATAGATGCCTAGACTCATAGACTTTAAGTTCAGAAGGGACCATCATCATAATCTAGTCTGACCCGTGCACATTGCAGGTCACAGAACCTACATCAGTCATAAAACTACTACAGAAAATCCCCACTTCCATCACAGTAACAGCTATGGCACCAGTTGAGTCTACCTACAGCCAACTGTCACAATGTTAATCACAACAGTCCCTGTCCACACTGACAGCTAAGTCATATTAACACCATGTTAACACAGCTCCTCAGGAGCATGAGCTAACACTGGCTTTGTCTTGTGAAGACATGCTGATGGAAGTAATGAAAGGGCTTCATGTGAGGAAGGTCAGCTCTGGAGGTGCAGTAGGGGCTTGGGCTGATTTCCCTCCGCCCTTTTACCCAGTATGGTGGTAGTTCCCTCACAATGATTCTGCACTCTGCCAGCCTGCCTGTCTGCCAGGGAGGTGGGTGTGGGCCTGTGAGCTCTCACAGAACAACAGACACACTCTGCATTCTGTCTGGCTCCAGGATATTGAAGTCTGTCTTTCTTTTTCTTTCCTTCCTTCCTCAAATCTCTCCCTCGTCACCAAGTTGTCTGTCGTACTTTCCACACATATAAGGCAAACAACACACTTTCCATCTGCAAACACTACAAAGAAATAAAGAACAAATATAAAGTTTCTTTGAGAAGGCAAGCAGAGTGTCTCTCTCTCTTGAAGAGCCTCCATCCTGAATCCCCCTTACAGCCCTGCCCCACTGTCTCGCCTCCTGCATACAGGCTGCCTACATCTAAAGGTGCAGTGTGTTGCTAATGCTCATGATCTTGTCATGAGATTCATGCTAAATTATTGTTACCTTAAAGCCCCAGTTCCTGGAGTCAAATGGAGATGTGATGATTTCAGCCTTCATTCGTAAAGAAAAAGTAGTTTCTAACCCTCGTGTCTGTGAAGAAAGCTTCCCAATGTGACCCCAGTGAACCCTAAAGGCTCAAAAAGCAGAAGGCAAAGAAAAAGAACACAGCTATTATTTGTACTCAATCTCATGATTTTAAAGCCAATCTCATTATTTTTGGTGAGCCTGACTCATGATTTTTTACCATTGTGGTTGGCAGTGCTGAGTACACAGAAACAAAATCGTATCTGCGGTGCACGGAGGCTATGTTGGAATTACAAGCCATCGCTTCAAGAGCAAGACAGTTTCCTAGACTTCTTTGAAGGCTAGGAGGGCTCAGCATCAATGTTTGCAGTCATCAGGCTGAAAAGAAACGGATTAAAGCAGGGTGTGGTGAGTTGTCTCTCTGCTTTAGAAGGCAGCCTGCTTTGTCTCTCTCTGTTTTGGGTTCTTGTGTGTTATCATTCTGAATTCTATGAAATAAAGTCATGTGACTTTGCAATTGTCCAGCAAGAGCATTTATGTTGTTATCTAATTTCTCTGTTTGCATGGTGTGAAACATAACGATGCCCATCACTCTTACTGTGTTCATTTCCATTGCC
Organism: Platysternon megacephalum; assembly: GCA_003942145.1. Lineage (NCBI taxonomy): Eukaryota > Metazoa > Chordata > Testudines > Platysternidae > Platysternon > Platysternon megacephalum. Next base: position 379,532 of record QXTE01000336.1, read on the forward strand.
GGTGACTGACTGGAGACTGGGTTCAGGCAGGATTATGAACACAGCATCCTTGTTCTGCAGCCCACATGGCCATGCTAAAGATCAATCTACCTGTCACCACATCAACGTGATTCTGATCAATGCCGATTGCAGCAGTCTGTGAAGCGTGTTTGACGTGCAGAGAGTGGGCAGCTACAGTACAACACGGAGATTGCTCCGGAGACAGAGAAGACAGCGTGGGGGGGAGGAGGGGACACCAGAGGAGGAGATGGTAGAAGAGTACTGAGAGGATGACCCAGAGTGACTAGCTGCAGAAACATAAGCTGATCTATCCAGATGTAAGATTCATCTGAAGACCTTTCACTTTCCGTGGGCAGAAGGAAACCATTTGTAATGATCCTGGCAGGGGAGACGAGACGGTGACATGGAGGGGAGTGGAAGGGGTTGTGCTTTGCCATATGTAGAGTGTGTTGGTCTGTCTGTTTCCAGGGGTTTCCACGGCACACAGCAGGAAAGCACATCTGAGTAAGAGAGACAGTCCTCCCGTGCCCATTCTGAGGTTTACAAGAGACCTATTCTGTGGGATCTGTCATCCCAGGGTAGTGGTGGTTATGTACTCATGTCCTAGGGCTCTCTGTCAATACAGATGGAGACCAAACCGCTGCCCTGGGATCGAACTGCTCAGTGAGCTGGGGAAAGCCGACAGCCTGGCCTGGGCTCAGAATATTTCTCATGGCCTGGTACTCATGAAAGGAAAGCAAATCTGCGAGGCTGGGGCAGTGGGATTCATGCTCCGACAGGAGTTCTGCACACAGATCTGGGACAGTCTGCTGCTCTTAGATACAAATAGAACATAGCATAACATACAGCCCTTGTCCCAGCTACGGTACCATGCACAGATGTAGGCCAGCAAATAGCCCGGGTCCAGACACAAATGTGCAAGGAAAAATAAATTCCAAGGCTGCTGCAATTAAAATAGACTGGAATACAGGAATGACCTTGGTAGTGTGTGTGTGCACGAGGGCCTTAGCTTCTGGAGTTCTGTGATATCTGCTTTCATTTAAAACAAACTAGGTCCTGAGCCTCCACAACTGTGAAGAAAAGCTTGAAAAGCCTGACCCCTGTGGAACCAATGCACTGACATCTACCAGTCAGCATCCAGCTGAAAACAACAGCTCAGAGAGGGGGAGCTGCCCCATGCTTCTCACTGGGAACCCATCCCAGGATTTCTCCAGGGGGCTCTGCCAGTGCCCCCCTCCCAGCAGGGAACTGTGTGGGTGTGGCAGGAGGAGAGTGCAGCAGGCCAATCCCACCTCCGCACTCATGCAGAGATGCTGCACTGCTGGGATACGTACCGGGGGGCTGCTGCCTCTCTACAAGGAAGAGGGGTGCCTTGCTGCTGTTATGCAAGTGGGGGACAAGGTGCCCAAGATGCTAGCTCTGCCTCCTGGGAGGGGAAGAGGCCCCCCTGCCCTCACCACTCCATGTGGGGTCGGACCAGAGCCACAAGGCTATGGTGCGCCTAGGGCCCTACATGGCCTCAATATGGCCGTGGTACGCCAGAGACCAGAATAGCTGGGCTGGGCCTTATGGCCCGTGTGCGGCTCTTGGTAACTAGAGCACGTCAGAAACATTCAGCAACATTTCAATGGGAAATGGCAACAATGAAAGATGTGATTTTGACGCAGGTGGGTGCTGTTTGGTCACCCTCTCCAGTGGTGCAATGTGCCACTTTTCAGGGTGTAGTAGAAAGAGAGCCTGAGACATAAGGCCTTGTATCAGAAGCCTGGTGTGAGCCCTAAGGCCTGAACAAAAGTAGTGAGCAAGCTTTGCTGATAAAAAGCAAAGTTAGCAAAAGACAGGCTGTGAGCAGAAGTCAGGCTCTGCCTGCGTGCTAGCTCTCAGAATCTGGCAAGAACAAGGCTGGTATTGCAAAAAACTCACACATTCCTACAAAGTACTAGTCACAGGACACTCATGCAAGCACATTCCAAAAAGGTGGTACCAGAACACCCTGACACCAAGTATGGTACAACCCCCACCCCCAAAGGTAATGAGAACACACTGACCCCTCAGGATGACAGTGTGATGGATAGAGATGTTTTGATCAAATCAACATGTACAAGGTAATGGGTGGTAGCTAACCACATTGGGGGCAGCAACTAACTACGTCAGAGGGGCAACACGTAACTTGTTTGTATTGGTTTATAAAGAGCGGTCTCAAAGGGGTGTCTTTGGCCAGCTGAGTGGGGAATAGAGAGTCCCACCATTCACTGACCTGCGTCCATTGTCATGGCATACATGCATTGAGTGTACTTGTAGCACGTATAGGGCACCCATGCCGTGCTTCGTCAACTATAAACCTGATGAGTTCCTTCACCATGAATGGGTCTGTGGTTATTGGGCAGTTCAATCAAGGTTTTCTGTGCCAGCTATCTGCTCTGGGAGCCCTGCTCTTTAATGCTGGAGGCTAGCAATATACACACCCAGCTTTGTGACACGCAAGTGCCCAGTCCCCATCTTCTGGCCCCCTACAATGCACACTGATTTGCTGCCTCCGGGCACCCCAGTTCAACGGTTTTACCTTAGTTCAACACCCTCCTAAGCACACAGCCCTGAGACGGGTCTATAGTAAAACTACACTGAAGTTTATTTAACAGAGCTCAGTGCAGAGATTCATGGCCCTGGATAAGGGCCTGGAGGTGTAAGGTTTCAGGTAAAAGAACAACATACCACACACTCTATAGCCTATAACATCTTACCAAGTTACTTTCCTGGCTAATAAAGTCTCTCACCCCAAGGTTATTCCTTGCAGTGCTCGTCCCGTCCAAAGAGTTGGGCCCAATCCTTCATGAGCCCTCCCCACTAGCAGAAGCTCCTCCTGTGACGACTAGCCACTGGTGCCATTTCTTATCCAGTCACAAGCTATTGTCTCTTAGCTCCCTCCCCCTGAAAATCCTCCTGAGGTTCATTTGCTTTTCTCACTGCTCAAGTGTGAAGCTCGACCAGATAGGAAAAAAGTGCCACCTCCACGGATGTGCACTGGTCTCACCACAGAGCACGTTAGCCCTGAGACCCCACCTCGCCACAGGTGACATGTCCCAGCTCACTTCAACGGGTTTGCAACCTAATAGCCTACAGTTTACATGGCTCTTGACCTGGCAGTAACCATGACAAACAGCGAGGTCTTAGCTCTCGGCAGAGCTCCCATATGACCCCCTTCGGTATAATAGCGAGAAGATGGTCAGACCCAGATGGAATATACCAGCCTGGGCACATTTGTGCCACTCATAGCTACAGTGGTGCAGTCGCACCAGAACCCTCAGGGTTAGGGGGGCCCATGCAGCAGAGGCCTTTCTACCTTAGGCACCATCATGGTTATACCTATAGGCAGAGTAGGCAGCTGCCTACCAGCCAGGGCTCTGAGGAGCAAGAAGCAGCCTCTGCCAGGCTGCTAAGGAAGTGCTCCTGCCCACTGCCCAGTTCCCCATCCCCAGTGCAGGTAAGATCGTAGCTGTGGCTCACGCACTGAGGGGCTTGGGTGAGCGCTGCCAGTGCTTCACGTTAGCGCCCAGCCCACACCTGCCAATCCATGCCTGCCTCCCTTCCCCATAGGCTCTGCAGCCCAGGCAGCCCTTGTCAATACCCTAGCCTTGCACTGTGGCCACCCCACACTACAAGCCCAACAGCAAGGAACTCATCCCAAAAGGTGCAGAGGGTGGACTGGGAGGGTGCTGTGGGGAGCCAGGCAGGGCGTGTGTGCTGGGCTGGGCTGGGAGTGGCAGGTGTGTGTGGGGGGGTGCATGTGTTGTGGGGAGGGCAAACAGGGCATGCAGGCTGGGATGGGATGGGGGTGTGGGGTGCATGTGTTGTGGGGGGGGCAGGCAGGGCACACGGGATGGGGGGGTTGCAGTGGGAGGCCAGGTAGGGTGTGCGGGATGGCATGGAGGTGCAGAGTGCAAGGGGCTGGGGCAAAGGGGTGCCTGGGTCCTGCTCTAGCTGAGCTGAGCAGCTCCAGGGGAACATAACATAAGAACATAAGAACGGCCGTACCGGGTCAGACCAAAAATCCATCCAGCCCAGCATCCTGTCTGCTGACAGTGGCCAATGCCAGGTGCCCCAGAGGGAGTGAACCTAACAGGCACTGATCAAGTGATCTCTCTCCTGCCATCCATCTCCATCCTCTGACGAACAGAGGCTAGGGACACCATTCTTATCCATCCTGGCTAATAGCCATTCATGGACTTAGGCACCATGAATTTATCCAGTCCCCTTTTAAACATTGTTATAGTCCTAGCCTTCACAACCTCCTCAGGTAAGGAGTTCCACAAGTTGAATGTGCGCTGCGTGAAGAAGAACTTCCTTTTATTTGTTTTAAACCTGGTGCCCATTAATTTCATTTGGTGACCCCTAGTTCTTGTATTATGGGAATAAGTAAATAACTTTTCCTTATCCAGTTTCTCAACATCACTCATGATTTTATATACCTCTATCATGTCCCCCCTTAGTCTTCTCTTTTCGAGGCTGAAGAGTCCTAGCCTCTTTAATCTTTCCTCGTATGGGACCCTCTCTAAACCCCTAATCATTTTAGTTGCCCTTTTCTGAACCTTTTCTAGTGCTAGAATATCTTTTTTGAGGTGAGGAGACCACATCTGTACACAGTATTCGAGACGTGGGCGTACCATGGATTTATATAAGGGAAAGATTAGGGGGAAGACAGAGGGGCTGAGCAGCAGGTCCCCAACCCCGAGGCAGGAGGCCAGGGGAGTGTTGCTAAGAAGGCAGATGGGGAGTGGGTCTCTGGCCCCATGGATAGAGGCTAAAGAGGCCAGGGGAAGGTTGCAGGGGCTGGATGGGCAGCAGCCCCTGATCAGAATTAATCTCTTTACTCTGTTAGGGTACGTCTACACTACGGGATTAGTCCGAATTTACGGAATTCGATTTTATGAAACCGATTGTATAAATTCGATTGTACACGGCCACAGTAAGCGGATTAATTCGGCGGTGCGCATCCATGTACAAAGACTAGCGTCGAATTCCAGAGCGTTGCACTGTGGGTAGCTATCCCATAGCTATCCCAGAGTTCCCGCAGTCCCCCCCGCCCATTGGAATTCTGGGTCGAGATCCCAATGCCTGATGGGACAAAAAATATTGTCGCGGGCGGTTCTGGGAACATCCTCCCCCTCCCTCCGTGAAAACAACGGCAGACAACCATTTCGCGCCTTTTTTCCTTGTTGAACTGAGCGGACGCCATACCTCGGCAAGGATGGATCCCGCTCAGCTCAAGTTTGCAGTCATGAACATTGTAAACACCACGCGCATTATAGTGCAGTTTATGCTCAACCAGGACCAGAAAAGCCAGGCGAGGAGGAGGCGGCTACGGCAGCGCGGCGACGAGAGTGATGCGGACATGGACATGGACACAGAATTGTCTCGCGCCACGGGCCCCGGCGCTTTGGAGATCATGTTGGCAATGGGGCAGCTTCTTGCTGTGGAACGCCGATTCTGGGCCCGGGAAACAAGCACTGACTGGTGGGACCGCATAGTGCTGCAGGTGTGGGACGATTCCCAGTGGCTGCGAAACTTTCGCATGCGTAAGGGCACTTTCCTGGAACTTTGTGACTTGCTTTCCCCTGCCCTGACGCGCCAGAACACCAAGATGAGAGCAGCCCTCACAGTTGAGAAGCGAGTGGCGATAGCCCTGTGGAAGCTTGCAACACCGGACAGCTACCGGTCAGTCGGTAATCAGTTCGGAGTGGGAAAATCTACCGTGGGGGCTGCTGTCATGCAAGTAGCCAAAGCAATCGTTGAGCTGCTGCTAAAAAAGGTAGTGACGCTGGGAGATGTGCAGCTCATTGTGGATGGCTTTGCTGCAATGGGATTCCCTAACTGTGGTGGGGCGATAGATGGAACCCATATCCCGATCTTGGCACCGGAGCACCAGGGCAGCCAGTACATAAACCGCAAGGGGTACTTTTCTATGGTGCTGCAAGCAATGGTGGATCACAAGGGACGTTTCACCAACATCAACGTGGGATGGCCGGGAAGGGTTCATGACGCCCGCGTCTTCAGGAACACTAGTCTGTTTAAACGGCTGCAACAAGGGATTTACTTTCCAGACCGGAAAATTACCATTGGGGATGTTGAGATGCCCATCGTTATCCTTGGGGACCCAGCCTACCCCTTAATGCCGTGGCTCATGAAGCCATACACAGGCAGCCTGGACAGTAGTCAGGAGCGGTTCAACTACAGGCTGAGCAAGTGCAGGATGGTGGTAGAGTGTGCCTTTGGACGTTTAAAAGGTCGCTGGCGCTCGTTACTGACTCGCTCGGACCTCAGCCAAACCAACATCCCCATTGCTATTGCAGCTTGCTGTGTGCTCCACAATCTCTGTGAGAGCAAGGGGGAGACCTTTATGGCGGGGTGGGAGGCTGAGGCAAACCGCCTGGCCGCTGATTACGCGCAGCCAGACACCAGGGCGATTAGAAGAGCACACCGGGAAGCGGTGCGCATCAGAGAAGCTCTGAAAACAAGTTTCATTGCTGGCCAGGCTCCTGTGTGAAAGTTATGTTTGTTTGTCCCTGTTGAAAACCCGCCCCCTTGATTCACTCATTCCCTGTAAGCAACCCACCCTTCCCCCTTCCCCCTTCGATCCCAGTTTGATTTGAAAAAAATAAAGTCAGTTTCGTTTACAACTCAAGAACTTTTTATTAACGGGTGGTAATGAACATAGGGAGAGAAATAACCAGGTAGTCCGGGTGGGGTTTGGGAGGAGGGTAGGAGTGAAGGAACAGGGCAGGAAAAACATTCAAAATAATGAGAGCCTTTTGCTTGGGCTCTCTAATGGGGTGGAGTGGCAGGGTGCACGGAGCCTCCCCCCCCGCGTTCTTACACGTCGGGGTGAGGAGGCTACGGGACTTGGGGAGGGGGGAGGGCGGTTATAGAGGGGCTGCAGCGGCACTCGGTAATCCTGCAGCTGCCGTTCCTGGAGCTCCACCAGACGCCGGAGCATGTCTGTCTGCTCACGCAGCAGCCCCAGCGTTGCATCCCGCCACTTCTCGTCTCGGGCGTCCCTCCTCTCCTCACGTTCGTCCCTTCTCTCCTCACGTTGGTCCCTTTTCTCCTCCCGTTGGTCCCTCATGTCCTCCCGTTGGTCCCTCTTCTCCTCACGGTCACTGGCCTCTTTCCGGAATTTTAATACAGTGTCCTTCCAGTCATTGAAATTAGCTCTCTCATCCCGGGTCGATTGCATAATTTCCGAGAACATGTCGTCTCGCGTGCGTCTCTTTCGCCGCCTTATCTGGGAGAGCCTTCGGGCCGGGGGCGGGAGGATTGAAAAATTTGCAGCTGCAGGAGGAGGGAAAAAAAGGGAGAGAAGTATGTAAAAAGATACATTTTATAGAACAATGCTTATACTCTTTCACGGTGAACACTTTTCACATTACATAGCAATGTACAAGGTCGCATTTTGCATCTTATATTGAGTGCCCGCGGCTTTGGTGTTAGAGATCACAGCAGACGCAGGGCCGGGCAACAGAATTCGGCTTGTATGCAGCCATGGTAAGCCATTGTCCTGCGGCTTCTGCATTAAATCAGCGCCCTCCTTTCCCATAGCAAGCAAAGCCCTTTACGTGCTGCGGTTTTCCTGTTACCGTGCAGCATCAGATAACATAATAACCCCCACCCACCACCCATTCAATTCTGTGGGATGATCGGTTGACCCCCTCCCCCCACCACGTGGCTGGTATCATGGAAGATCCATGCAGATAACAAACTAGCCCCCCCATCCACTTCTGTGGGATGATCGCGTTACCCCTCCCCCCACCGCGTGGCTGGTATCAGGGAAGACCCCTGCTAGCCAAACGCGAAAACCTCAGCGCCATTGTCCACCCACTCCCCCCCGCCCGCTTGGCTAACTGCAGGGAAAGATTTCTTTTCAGCTACAGGCAAACAGCCCAGTAGGAACGGGGCCACCTCTGTCCCCTTAATTACATTCCCGTATTTCAACCAGGTTACCCTGAACGATATCACTCTCCTGAGGATAACACAGCAAGATAAAGAACGGATGTTGCTTGAATGCCAGCAAACACCGGGACCATACGCTGCCAAGCTTTGTCAAGCAATGATACCGGATTACTTGCTGCTAGCATGGCGCGGTCAAGTGTCCTACCATGGAGGACGGAATAAGGCTGCCCTGCCCAGAAACCTTCTGGAAAAGCTTTTGGAGTACCTCCAGGAGAGTTTCATGGAGATGTCCCTGGAGGATTTCAACTCCATCCCCAGACACGTTAACAGACTTTTCCAGTAGCTGTACTGGCCGCGAATGCATCCCAAGTCCCCAGGGCAAATTAATCATTAAACAAATACTTGTTTTAAACCATGTTTGATATATTTGAAAAGGTACACTCACCAGAGGTCCCTTCCAGGGGGTCTGCGATGCCGCCTTGGGAGGGTTCGGAGGGCACTTCGGTCAGGGTCAGAAACAGCTCCTGGCTGTCGGGGAGAATGGAGTGCTGTGTGCTCTCCACAAGTTCGTCCTCCTCCTCCTCCTCCTCTTCCCCGTCCGCAGATTCGTCATTCAAGGATGAGATTAACCCCTCCTCGGAGTCCACGGTCAGGGGTGGGGTAGTGGTGGCGGCCCCCCCGAGAATTGCATGCAGCTCCTCGTAGAAGCGGCATGTCTGCGGCTCTGCCCCGGACCGTCCGTTTGCCTCCTTGGTTTTCTGATAGGCCTGTCGGAGCTCCTTCACCTTAATACGGCACTGATAGGAGTCCCGATTGTGGCCTCTCTCCATCATGCCCTTGGAGATCTTGTCGAAAATTTTTGCATTCCGTCTCTTGGAACGCAGTTCTGCGAGCACGGAATCCTCTCCCCATATAGCGATCAGATCCAGTATCTCGCGTGTGGTCCATGCTGGTGCTCGTTTGCGGTTCTCGGACTGCATGGCTACCTGTGCTGTTCAGCTCTGTGTGGTCACCTGTGCTCACCAGGCTGGGCAGACAGGAAATGAAATTCAAAAGTTCGCGGGGCTTTTCCTGTCCAACTGCCCAGAGCATCCGAGTTTAGATTGCTGTCCAGAGCGGTCACAATGGTGCACTGTGGGATAGCTCCCGGAGGCCAATACCTTCGAATTCCGTCCACACTAACCCTAATTCGAACCGGCAATGTCGATTTCAGCGCTACTCCCCTCGTCGGAGAGGAGTACAGAAACCGATTTTAAGAGCACTTTAAATCGAATTAAATGGCCTCGTTGTGTGGACAGGTACATGGTTAATTCGCTATAACGCTGCTAAATTCGAACTAAAATCGTAGTGTAGACCAGGCCTTAGAATGTGTGTTTCCTAACTAGGCTAGATTCACTGGTGCACTCTAGCTCCTATGCAACATTTTGACAATGGAAAACCATTGTCAGCCTGGTCTGATCAATCAGTTAAATTGGGTTTATGAAGTGGCCCAAAAGTAGCTGGAGCATACCAGAGAATCTTGCCCCATATGGACAACCCTATCAGAACAGGGTGTGTATCTTTTAGAGGTACTGTATTTAAAGGAAGTTACATAGTTGGTGAAGGCTGGCTTTTTATCTAGGTCAGGCATCATTTCTGTGATACATAAGCAGACAGACCATAAGTCCCTGACTAAGCTATTAATATAACATCAACTAGGTATCATGATCTGTGAAAAGTGCTGAGGACATAATTGTTGTAACAGGGGGTTGTTTGTTTAATTGCATGGCAGCATGGAGCTGTGTGTTTGGTTTCTGTAATCCAGAGACCACATTTTCAAAAGTGGTCTCTATCTTTGCATTTGGTGCCCAGCCACATGATTAGTGAATGCAAAGCAAATGCTGTTTGTGCTCAGATTGCAAGTTTGTTCACACGCAAAATTGTGGGTTGAGGTATGAAGATTTGGGGCTTGATTTCCCCATTGTATTATTCCCCTTTTGTTGAGAGGTAACCCCAGTCATTTAGTGCCTAGAGAGTTGCACCAACTTGAAACCAGAGTAACTGAACAGTGATTCAAGTGCTTGGCTTTTTGACTGACTACATGTGTGCTTTGGATGTGCCTTGCTACAGTACTTTGTTTAAAATTTGGCATAGAAAAAGCTGTGTTACATGTGTTTTATGTTGCTATGATATGTGTATTTATCACTAATGTAGAAAGTCTCATAATTGCTGTCGTGCAGATTTTCCACTACATAAAATTTACTGGTAAAATGTTAGTTAAGTTTTGAATATGGCGCTTTGTCTTATGATGACATCACACATAAGATAGAATTTGGAGACTCTCTCATGTGGCAGAACTATCAACTTGAGCTCATTTCTGAAGGGCTCCTTCACAATAACATGTAGCGCTACATCGCTGCCAGTGAGCATTTTGTATAAATGTGTAAATGGAACTTTTCTGTGTGTAGACAGCCTGCACGCTGGGTTGGTGCATTTATGGATACAATGGATATGATCTGATTTTTCAAGATGGTAAAGGTGAGTGTAGTAAGATGAGGCCCTGAAACATAAACTCTTGTATCAAAGGCCCAGTCTGAGGCCTGAAGCAGTCCCCACTCACAGAAGTTGGCAAGAAGAGGGCTGCTAGAAGCAGGTGCATCCACACATAAGTGCTAATAAGAGGAACTTGTGCCAAGATGGCATCAGAACACTCCACAGAGATAACGAGGAACAGGCAGGTGCATCTTAAAGAAAGGGTCAAAAGGACAGCATGCTGGATAGATCTGTTTGTTTGAACCGACATGATCAAAGGGGGAGACAGCCCCCAATGAGCCACGGGGCTGTACCGCAATATGTCAGTAGGGATGAGTAATCTGTCCTGTAACTGTATAAAAGTAGGTTCCGGAGTGCACATCTTTGTCTGGCCTAGGGGGCAGTGGAAAGTCCCGCCACTGACTGAGCCGGTCCATTGCCAGGGGGCACAAATTCGTAGTCTGCCCTGTAGAGTCTACAGGAAACTATTACTGTGCTTCGTTTGACAATAAACCTGGCTCGGGTTCCTTCGTACCTTACTAGAGTCTGTGGTCTTTGGGGGTTCTCTTGGGGTTTGCTGTGTCAGCGATCTGCGCAGAGCCGAGGCAGCACACAGAGGGAACACGCATGCAGCCGACTGTTATCATCATTGAACAAGAGCAGAGCACCACACCGGTAGCCACTGACAACAGTGAGCAAAAGCTTAGATTTCGGCACTGGGATGGGGGCCTCGAATCAATGCTTGCACAAAGGCCCTCTAGGGATTTGCTGTGCTCCTGTCTGGCGCTCCAGCTAACAAAGGCCCATTCGTGCTAATAGCAGGGCCAGGCCTGGGCACATGGTGCAGTGGGAACAGGCTTCTATCCCAGGGCAGGATGTGCAGAATGGTGACCAGTGAGAAATCCTAGATTTGTTACAATAGTTTAACCTTAGGGAGTTGGGCTCCTCTCGCCTGCAAGAGGAGGCAGGAGAGAGCAGAGGAACAGAAACATCAATCGCAGTGAAGGGGTATGTCAGGCATATTTACTTCAAATGAGCCTTCACAACCCCCATATTTCCCGGCCAAGCCATATAGATTGCACCATATAGATTGCAGAGTGGATTGTCACGCGCTAGGAAAGATATATTGGTCTAACTTATGCCAGTGGGCAGAGCTGTGGGTGGGTGTATTACAGAGCACCTGCCTAGCCTCAGGACTGGCATCTAGCTAGTATTGTCAGTCCCACATTTCTGCTGTTTTCATGATTGCTGCCGGCATGAAGAATGGCTGCAGCGCATCAAATGGGGGCCCAGGTGCGTGCCACTGACAGAGCTTTGTGAGGCATCACTCACCTGCTGCAGGAACATCAATCGTCCTTCCACTGACAACAGGGCAAGGGGCAACTCTAAAACAAGACTGCAGGGCCTAAGGAATTATTTGATGCCTCAGGACTCCAGGTTCACATGCAGCAGCAAACATGGCCCCCAAACAAAAGCTTTATTCCCTTAGAAACACTGCTCAGGGTAGCCAACCCTAGAGTTTAAAAATCATGAGGCAATTCCCAAAATATTATGAGATTGGCTTAAAATCCTAGGGTTTAAAAAATGGGTTCTTTTTATTTGCCTTCTGGTTTCGGAGCTTTAGGTGACGTTCAGGTCACATTCCCAAGCTTTTCTCTGCAACCGTTAGGGCTAGAAACGTACTTTTTAAAAATGAAAGTTGAGATTCTCTTTTGATCACATGACTCCAGGACCTGGGGCTTTAAGAAAAGCACCAGATATTGTGAGACTCGCAGAGAGTTGCCAACACCGTGTTACTCATTCCAATTCTTTGATATTAAAAAGGAATCTGTGTTCTCCCCCAATCCTGAAGGGGGCTCCCCCTGCTCCCAAGACAGAGCAGCTGAATGGGAGCAGGAAATTACCAGTTTATTTCCATGTACACTGTAGCATTTGCTATTTTCCAGGTGCCCAGGACAGCACAGTGGTATCCTTTGCCTGGTGCTTTGAAGAGGCATAGAACAGGACAGGAGGGGAAGAGGGCAAGGAACACAGTGAGCCAAGCCAGGGACAGCAGGAGTGGGGCTTTATGGAAGAATGGAAGAGAAGTAAGACATAAATCAGAAGAATGAAAGGATGGCAGCATAGGTTCATAGATTCCAAGGCCAGAAGGACACTGTGATCATCTAATCTGATCTCCTGTGTAACACGGGTCACAGAATTTCCCCAAAAATAATCCTGTTTGAACTACACAATATCTTTAGAAAAACATCCAATCTTCATTTCAAAATTGCCAGTAATGAAGCATAATTAATGCCAGTCACAAGTGTTTTATGAAAATTAGGCCTTGTCAAACAAACAGGATATTGGTTTTTGATGCTATCACACATTTGGTTGATAACGTAACCATAGTGACATAACAGACAGACTATTGTAAGGCATTTGACTGGTAAAAATATTAGCCTTACACAAAAATCAAGGTAGCCCCATTAAATGGATTAAAAACTGGCTAACTGACAGATCTCAAGTTATTGTCAATAGGGCATCATCATCTGAGGGGGGTGTTTCTAGTGCAAGTGGCAAGGATCTGTTCTTGGCCCAATGCATTTCAATATCTTTATCAATGATTTGGAAGAAAATATAAAATCATTGCTGGTAAAATCTGCAGATAACACAAGAACTGGTGGAGTGGTAAATAATGTTGGGGGCAGATCAATTACACAGAGCAATCATTTGAACAATATGCATATTAACACAGCCAAATGCAAGGTCCAAGGTAAATCTAGGAGCAAGGATTGTAGGTCACACTTACAAAATGGGAGACTGTATCCTGAAAACCAGAAACTCTGAAAAGGACTTAGGGGTCATGGTAGATGACCAGTTGAACATGAGCTCCCAGTGTGATGCTGTGGGTAAGAGGACAAATACAGTCCTTGTCTATATTAGCAGAGGTATATCAAACAGGTGTAGGGATTTGGTATTGCCTCTGAAGATGGCATTAGTGAATGGAATATTGTGTCCAGTTCTGGTGTCCACACTTCAAAAAGGATGTTGAAAAATTGGAAAAGCTTCAGGAAAGAGATACAAGAATGATTCGAGGTCTGAAAACCTGACAGTTTTTGCAACTGAGGGTATGTCTACACTGGAGTAGGAGGTGCAATTTCCAACTCAGGGTTGGAACTCACTAACTTTGATGGAGCTAGCATGCTAAGAGAGAGGTGTAGTCATGGTAGCCTGACAGGCTAGCCACCCTGAGTATGATCCCATCCAAAACCTTAGGCACGTACTCAGGGCTGCTAGCCACTCATGCCACCACAGCTCCACGTCTGTTTTCGTGTGCTAGCTCTGACTGAGTTAACGTGGATAAGGCAATCTGAGCTGAACATTACACTTCCAGCTCCAGTGTAGACAAACTCTAAAGACGCTCAGCCTATTTAGTTGATCCAAGAGAAGGCTAAGAGGTGACTTGATCACAGTCTACAAGGACCTACATGGGAAAGACATTTCTCATCATAGATGGCTCTTTAATCTAGCCAGAAAGGACACAATGGCTGGAAACTGAAGCTAGAGAACTTCACACTAGAAATTAGGCACAGGCTTTTAACAGTGTTACTCAGCCAGAACATCCCTTCCTCTCCTGACAAACACTGCCACCTAAGCACTGCCCGGGGAGACAGGCAGGGTAGGCTGCATACAGTGGAAGTTTTCCCAGTGGCTGCAGTGCATTTACTGCCCCTGTGAGGCGCCAGAGCAGAGGCAGAATCAGCCCCCGAGGCTGATGCAGAGCGCTGGCTGTTAAGTTCCCATTGCAATTCAACAGTATTTTGTACCCACTTTGCAGCACACAGTGGAAAATCCAGCCCGTCTGTGATGACAGCGAGGTGGGGCCAGTAGCCACACAGCTGTCTCAGACTGCATGAGCCTTTGGAATTTTCCTCTCCTAAGTGTCACCTTACTCCCCGCACACAAATAGCTTCTCTCCTCCGGGCTGGCCCTCCAGGCAATGACAATAGCACTCAGAAGGGAAAGCAGTTGCTGCAAAACCCCTGCCCCAGTCCTGGGCTAAAGAGAGTCCAAGGAGCTAAGAGCGGGGGGCAGAAGCAATGGGAATCGTGTCATAAAGCTGAGCTTGTAATTCTGAGCTGCAAGGCTTGCATCTGCATGGGCTGGAGGGAGCTCTTTCAGAGCCGTGCAAACAGAAACAGCCTCCATCCCATCTCTGGGCACCCTGACAATGTAATTCCACAATAAATGCAAATACGATGGACTGCCAGTCCCTTATCCCGTAGGCCAAGGAGAGAAAAGGGGCCTTGCAGGCTCTGGCGGACCAGACTGTAAAGCTGAGACCACCCTGCCAGTCACCCACTTCTGTTTATATCAATCATAGAATCATAGAATCTCAGGGTTGGAAGGGACCTCAGGAGGTCATCTAGTCCAACCCCCTGCTCAAAGCAGGACCAAACCCAACTAAATCAGCCCAGCCAGGGCTTTGTCAAGCCTGACCTTAAAAACCTCTAAGGAAGGAGATTCCACTACCTCCCTAGGTAACCCATTCCAGTTCTTCACCACCCTACTAGTGAAAAAGTTTTTCCTAATGTCCAACCTAAACCTCCCCCTCTGCAACTTGAGACCATTACTCCTTGTTCTGTCATCTTCTATCACTGAGAACAGTCTAGATCCATCCTCTTTGGAACCCCCTTTCAGGTAGTTGAAAGCAGCTATCAAATCGCCCCTCATTCTTCTCTTCTGCAGNGGGATGCCAGTCTGAGAAGCGCCAGTAATTTCAATGGCAGCAGCATGGCAGGGAGAGAGGCAGCTCCCATGTACCCAGGTTCCCTGCCATTTAGAGCTTTATAGGATAAACCAGTCCTCCAATTCCTCCCAGAAGCCGATTCACAGCCAGTGCTGAGAGGCAGCATTGCCTAGTGGATTGGGGCACAGGCCTGGGAGTCAGGAGACCTGAGTTCTGTTTCCGGCTCAGTCACCAGCCTGCTAAATGACATTGGGATGGTCACTGCCTCAGTTTCCCCTCCTGATCTGTTTAGATTGTAAGCTCTTTGGGGGCAGGGGCTGAGTGTTTATTCAGCCCTACCACATGGGGCTTTAGACATTACTGTAATATACACCATAACACTAAGTGCTGCTCCTGGCGTGAAACTCAGGCATGCCTGCAGTCTTTACTCCCTTCGCTTTCTGCGAGGCTCTGCAGCATAGCACGCTGCAGCAGTCTAACCTCAAGGTAACGAAATGAGAGCTCACATGCTTCTTTCCAGTCCCAAAGGAAGTAAAGCACTCTTATGTCTACACTACGGGATTACTCCGATTTTACAGAATTCGATTTTTGGCAACAGATTGTATAAAGTCGAGTGCATGTGGCCACAATAAGCACATTAATTCGGCGGTGCGCGTCCATGTACCGAGGCTAGCGTCGATTTCCGGAGTGTTGCACTGTGGGTAGCTATCCCATAGCTATCCCATAGTACCTGCAGTCTCCCCCGCCCATTGGAATTCTGGGTTGAGATCCCAATGACTGATGGGGCAAAAAACATTGTCGCGGGTGGTTCTGGGTACAGCCTCCCCCCCTCTCCGTGAAAGCAATGGCAGACAACCGTTTAGCGCCTTTTTTCCTGGGTGAACTGTGCAGTCACCATACCACGGCAGGCATGGAGCCCACTCAGCTAAAGACAGCAGTCATGAACATTGTAAACACCTCACGCATTATCGTGCAGTTTATGCTGAACCAGAACCTGAAAAACCAGGCGAGGAGGAGGCGGCGATGGCAGCGCGGTGATGAGTGATGAGGACATGGACATGGACACAGAATTCTCTCAAACCACGGGCCCTGGCACTTTGGAGATCATGTTGTTAATGGGGCAGGTTCTAGCCATGGAACGCCGATTCTGGGCCCGGGAAACAAGCACAGACTGGTGGGACCGCATAGTGTTGCAGGTGTGGGACGATTCCCAGTGGCTGTGAAACTTTTGCATGCGCAAGGCACTTTCATGGATCTTTGTGACTTGCTTTCCCCTGCCCTGAAGCGCCAGAATACCAAGATGAGAACAGCCCTCACAGTTGAGAAGCGAGTGGCGATAGCCCTGTGGAAGCTTGCAATGCCAGACAGCTACCGGTCAGTCGGGAATCAATTTGGAGTGGACAAATCTACTGTGGGGGCTGCTGTGATGAAAGTAGCCAAAGCAATCACTGAGCTCCTGCTACCAAAGGTAGTGACTCTGGGAAATGTGCAGGTCATTGTGGATGGCTTTGCTGCAATGGGATTCCCTAACTGTGGTGGGGTGATAGATGGAACCCATATCCCGATCTTGGCACCGGAGCACCAGGGCAGCCAGTACATAAACCGCAAGGGGTACTTTTCAATGATGCTGCAAGCACTGGTGGATCACAAGGTACATTGCACGAACATCAACGTGGGATGGCCGGGAAGGGAACATGACGCTCGCATCTTCAGGAACACTAGTCTGTTTAAATGGCTGCAGCAAGGGATTTACTTCCCAGACCAGAAAATAACCATTGGGGATGTTGAAATGCCTATAGTTATCCTTGGGGACCCAGCCTACCCCTTAATGCCATGGCTCATGAAGCCATACACAGGCAGCCTGGACAGTAGTCAGGAGCTGTTCAACTACAGGCTGAGCAAGTGCAGAATGGTGGTAGAATGTGCATTTGGACGTTTAAAGGGTCGCTGGCGCACGTTACTGACTCGCTCAGACCTCAGCCAAACCAATATTCCCATTGTTATTGCTGCTTGCTGTGTGCTCCACAATCTCTGTGCCCCAATCCACTAGGAGACCTTTATGGCGGGGTGGGAGGCTGAGGCAAATTGCCTGGCCGCTGATTACGTGCAGCCAGACACCAGGGCGATTAGAAGAGCACAGCAGGAAGCGCTGCGCATCAGAGAAGCTTTGAAAACCAGTTTCATGACTGGCCAGGCTACGGTGTGAAAGTTCTGTTTGTTTCTCCTTGATGAAAACCCGCCCCCTTGATTGACTCATTCCCTGTAAGCCACCCACCCTCCCCCCTTCGATCACAGCTTGCTTTCAAAGGAAATAAAGTCACTATCGTTTAAAAATCATGTATTCTTTATTAATTTATTATAAACATAGGGAGAGAACTGACAAGGTAGCCCGGGTGGGGTTGGGGAGGAGGATAGGAGGGAAGGAAAAGGACACTTCAAAAGTTCAAAATAATGACAGCCTTTTGCTTGGTCTGTCCACTGGGATGGAGTGGCAGGGTGCACGGAGCCTCCCCCCCGCCCCCGCGTTCTTACACGTCTGGGTGAGGAGGCTATGGAACTTGGGGAGGGGGGGGGGCGGTTATAGAGGGGCTGCAGAGGCACTCTGTGATCCTGCTGCCGTTCCTCAAGCTCCACCAGACGCCGGAGCATGTCTGAGTGATCACGCAGCAGCCCCAGCGTTGCAGCCTGCCACCTCTCATCTCGAGCGTCCCTCCTGTCCTCACGTTCACTGGCATCTTTCCTGTACTGTGATACCGTGTCCTTCCACTCATTCAGATGAGCTCTTTCATCGTGTGTCGATTGCATGATTTCCGAGAACATGTCATCTCGCGTGCGTTTTTTTCGCCGCCTTATCTGAGATAGCCTTCAGGATGGAGGAGGGAGGCTTAAAAAATTTGCAGCTGCGGGAGGGAGGGGAAAAAAGGGAGAGAAGTATTTTAAAAGATACATTTTACAGAACAATGTTTATACTCTTTCACGGTAAACAACACTATTCACATTACATAGCACATGTGATTTCGGTACAAGGTCGCATTTTGGATCTTATATTGAGTGCCTGTGGCTTTGGTGTTAGAGAGCACAGACGCAGGGCCGGGCAACAGAATTGGGCTTGTATGCAGCCATGGTAAGCCATTGTCTTTCGGCTTCTGCAACCTTAATAAAAAGCAGCGCCCTCCTTTCCCATACCAAGCAAAGCCCATTGAGTGCTGCGGTTTTCCTGTTAACGTGCAGCAGCAGAAACCAAACTATACCCCTCCACCACCCATCCAATTCTGTGGGATGATCGCTTTACCCCTCCCCCCACTGCGTGGCTGGTATCAGGGAAGATCCCTGCTAGCCAAACGCGAAAAGCTCAGCGCCAATGCCCCCCACCCCCCGCTTGGCTAACTGCAGGGAAGGATTTCTTTTCAGCCACAGGCAAACAGCCCCATAGGAACGGCCACCTCTGTCCCCTTAATTAAATTCCCGTATTTCAACCAGGTTACCATGAACGATATCACTCTCCTGAGGATAACACAGCGAGATAAAGAGCGGATGTTGCTTGAATGCCAGCAAACACCGGGACCATACGCTGCCAAGCTTTGTCATGCAATGATACCAGATTACTTGCTACTAGCAGGGCCGGCTCTAGCATTTTTGCCGCCGCAAGTGGGGGGGGGGAGGGAAGGAAAGCCGCAATCGCGATCGGAGGCAGCTCTACCACCGCTTCATTCTACAGCGGCAATTCGGTGGCGGGTCCTTCGCTCCGAGAGGGAGTGATGGCCCCACCGCCGAATTGCCGCCGAACATCCGGACGTGCCGCCCCCCTCTTCATTGGCCGCCCCAGGCACCTGCTTGCTACGCTGGTGCCTGGAGCCGGCCCTGGCTACTAGCATGGCGTGGTCAAGTGTCCTACCGTGGAGGACGGAATAAGGCTGCACTGCCCAGAAACCTTCTGCAAAGGCTTTTGGAGTACCTCCAGGAGAGCTTCATGGAGATGTCCCTGGAGGATTTCCGCTCCATCCCCAGACACGTTAACAGACTTTTCCAGTAGCTGTACTGGCCGCGAATGCATCCCAAGTCCTCAGGGCAAATTAATCATTAAAAAATGCTTGTTTTTAAACCACGTTTGATATTTACAAAGGTACACTCACCAGAGGTCCCTTCCAGGGGGTCTGCGATACCGCCTTGGGAGGGTTCAGAGGGTACTTCAGTCAGGCTGAGAAAAAGATCCTGGCTGTTGGGGAGAACGGAGTGCTGTGTGCTCTCCACAAGCTCGTCCTCCTCCTCTTCCCCGTCCGCAGAATCCTCAGGCATGGCTGAGAGTAACCCCTCCTCGGAATCCACGGTCAGGGGTAGGGTAGTGATGGCGGCTCCCCTTAGAATTTCATGCAGCTCACCATAGAAGCGGCATGTCTGCGGCTCTGCACTGGACCGTCCGTTTGCTTCTTTGGTTTTCTGGTAGGCTTGTCTGAGCTCCTTAACTTTCACGCGGCACTGTAGTGAGTCCCTATTGTGGTCTCTCTCCATCATGCCCTTGGAGATTTTTTCAAATGTTTTGGCATTTCGTCTCTTGAACCGTAGTTCTGCTAGCAGGGAATCCTCTCCCCATATAGCGATCAGATCCAGTACCTCCCGTACGGTCCATGCTCTTTTTCGGTTCTCGGACTGCCTGGTTACCTGTGCTGATGAGCTATGCGTGGTTACCTGTGCTCTCCACGCTGGGCAAACAGGAAATGAAATTCAAAAGTTCGCGGGGCTTTTCCTGTCTACCTGGCCAGTGCATCCGAGTTCAGATTGCTGTCCATAGCGGTCACAATGGTGCACTGTGGGATAGCTCCCGGAGGCCAATTCCGTCGAATTTCGTCCACACTAACCCTAATTCGAACCGGCAATGTCAATTTCAGCGCTAGTCCCCTCGTCGGAGAGGAGTACAGAAATCGATTTTAAGAGCCCTTTATATCGAAGTAAATGGCTTCGTTGTGTGGACGGGTGCAGGATTAATTCGATTTAACGATGCTAAATTCGACCTAAACTCATAGTGTAGACCAGGCCTGGCCACAGCTGCAATTCACAATCTGTCGACACACCTAAGTTATGCACCTGTGTTAGAAATGGCACTGATGCTCCCTGGGTCAGATCTAGCATTTCACCCATGGCTGAGTCAGGTTTTAGGACCCCTGACATGGCAAGGGGGTTGCGGGATGGGCTCCGGCCACTTTGGAAAATTCAGCCATAAACCATGAAAGACTAAAAGCTCCAGCTGTCACTTTTCGTTACAGCTCTGCACACCAGCCAGCCCACTCAGGGCAAACGTGAACCCCTTCCTCCCTGTTTCAAATGCAGGTTTCCAGTTTCCTAAAATAATCAAATTACAAAACAAATAAAAGAGATGACAGCAAACAGAAATGGCACCTCCCGTCTCAGTGCCCCTCGGCAGAACACCAGCTGAAATGCCACCCTGGGGCACAGGTAATTACTCTTTGCCAAGGAGAGCACCCTGGGGATTAAAGCATGGAGCAGGGAGCACGGAAGATGTCTTGAGGCAGCCGGCCAGGATGGGGTCTGTAAGGGAGGGCAAACAATGCGCTAGTCTATTACCTGCTTGGCCTGGCTTGGTCACAAACGGAAATGAATCTGGGAGGTCTCAATCTAATTCCCCAGGGGACTTTTGTGCGGCCCCCAGTTTGGCCCAACATTCTGCAGCTGGGGTGCCCGAAGGGGTCACTGTTGAGCAGTGAGTGGGGCCCGTCTCTCCCAGAGGCTGATCACAGCACCTCTGCAGCACTCCTAGCTACCTGCCAGCTGGTGTGGCACAAGCCCAGTCCTGGCAGAGCAGTGCCAGCAACTCTCAGCAGCTACTATATAAAAACTCTGTGCTGAGCCTGCATTTTTAGCTTGACCAGACACATCCTTCAAGTTCATGGCATGACCTAGTTTAGCAAAGTGAAGCGGCAGATCCTAGCAGGCACCTGCATCTCTAGGCCACTGTTCCATTTTGTCCTTGCTAAATGTGCCTGCTTCGCATGAGTGCAAAGGGCTGTGCGTCACCAGATGCCCATGTTATCCCCAGGGGGCTCCATTCACGCATGACTGGACGTTCAGTAGATGAACTGTGCTGTGGCCACTGTGAGAACCCGTTGTCTCCCACTAGAAAGATCTGGAGGTGCATGGCTGTGCTATCCCCTCCCCTGCAGAAGGGCCTAGACAGAAGACCCTGTATTCACCATGGATGTGAGCCAGTGCTAGGCGCCATCAACTCTCACGGAGGAGTTGAGAGTGAGCAGGCTCAAAGTGACTCAGCAGCTAAAGCATTTATCAGCCTTTCCCCCGTTACTTACAGGATCTTCCCCCCAGCAGCCATTGGTATGGTATGGGCCTGAGGGCCATGCTCTGCTCTTGCATCAGCTGGCAGCAGGATTTGAGCCTCCTGTTGCTGATGAGGCTTTTTCTTTGCTCCCTATCAAGCCAGCCATTCACAATGAATGTCAATTTCCATCTCAGCCATTCAGCCCCAAAGAGTCCAAAGCGCTGTAATGGCCAGATTTCCAAGAGAGCCCAGCACATTGGTTGCTGAGCCCTTGAAACACCTGGCCACAATTGTGTTGAGTGGCTGAAAATCTGCATCAGCGTTTCATTGAAACTCTGACCTGAAATGTCAAACTCATCCTGCCCACCACTGAAATGCAGCCACCTCTGAGGTGGAATGCAGCTGCTGTTTAACACCATACAGCAACACAATGTAGCAGTTTAGTAAGACTAGATGTGAAGAAAAACACTACAGTATCCCGTTGACAATGCAGAAGAACCAGTAGATAGGCAGGACATAATTAGCCTAGCAAGAATTCGCTCAGGACAAAGGGGCTATGTGATGCTTTCATGAAGCCAGGGTGGTAATACTCATTAGGGCAGGGGAATGGCTGGGAGTCAAGAGAGATGGGTTCTCTCACTCTGGACAACCTCAGGAGAGTCACTTCCATGCCTCAGTTTCCCCATTTGTATTTGGGGATAATAACAAATACCCATCTCCCAGGCAGGTTGAGAGCTCTAATTCATTAATGCTCATAGAGCAATTTGAGATCCTGCAGCAGGATGCACTTTAGGAACAGGTACCATCAAACCCTCTCTTCTATAGCACGCGTCACATTTGGAATTCCTAATCACGGGTGCCTTCCTAGGGCAGCCTGCTGAGGGCACTGCCAAATCAGCAGGCCATTTCCACGCAGCCTCCTCCAGCTGGCAAAGCGTGGAGATGGGTGTGATTCGCGGGACCTGCTGGGGTGCATTTAAAGGGAGTTTAGCTCTTTGGACGAGGTGTTTATCTGTAACCAGAGGAGGGAATTGCAGGCAGGTCCTTGGAGCCTGAGGAACTTGTATGGTGTGAAAGCCTTCCCATGGTTGTGTGGCTGGTAGCTGTCTGCCAGGGACAGTGACTCCTGCTGCACGTTCTGCAGATGAAATCCTGGCCCCAGTAAGTCACTGGGAGTTTTGTCACTGACCTCCATGAGGTAAGGAGTTCAGCCTCCACCCCTTAAAGGTTACCATGTAGTACCTCCCCTTCAGTAACAGAGCTGGGGTCCCTCAGGGCCAGGATTCTTTGTAGAAAATAACCCTGTGTGTTGAGCCTGTGTCTTTGATCTTCAGCTCAATTCTGTGCTGGCTGGTGGTGCTGGCTTCTTTGACCCCCCAGCTGGGGGGGGCAGGCCCCACCCAGAGGCTACTTCCCCTGAAGAGGGTTGGAGCCAAAAAAACTGGGATGAACTGAATATGGGAGACAAATCTAAAGTGTAGGGGGTGGGGCGACAGGTGTAACAGGAGCCTAGCAGGGGGAGAGCCCCACGGAGTACCCAGAAGACTGGAAAAGGGCAAATAATAAATGGAGATATACCTATCTCATAGAACTGGAAGGGACCTTGAAAGGTCATTGAGTCCAGTCCCCTGCCTTCACTAGCAGGACCAATTTTTTGCCCCAGATCCCTAAATGGCCCTCTCAAGGATTGAACTCACAACCCTGGGTTTAGCGGGCCAATGCTCAAACCACTGAGCTATCCCTCCCCCCCAGTGCCAATCTAGTGCCAATCTATAAAAAGGGAAATAAGGACAACCCAGGGAATTACAGATGAGTTAGCTTAACTTCTGTACCCGGAAAGATAATGGAGCAAATAATTAAGCAATCAATTTGCAAACATCTAAAAGATAATAAGGTGATTAGTAACAGTCAGCATGGATTTGTCAAGAACAAATTGTGTCAAACTGACCTGATAGCTTTCTTTGCCAGGGTAACAAGCCTTGTGGATGGGGGGAAGCGGTAGGTGTGTTATATCTTGACTTTAGTAAGGCTTTTGTTACTGTTTCGCATGACCTTCTCGTAAACAAACTAGGGAAATGCAACCTAGATGGAGCTACTATAAGGTGGGTGCAAAACTGGTTGGAAAACCGTTCCCAGAGAGTAGTTATCAGTGGTTCACAGTCAAGCTGGAAGGGCATAACCAGTGGGGTCCTGCAGAGATCAGTTCTGGGTCCGGTTCTGTTCAATATCTTCATCAACGATTTAGATAATGGCACAGAGAGAACATTTATAAAGTTTGTGGATGATACCAAGCTTGGAGGTGTTGCAAGTGCTTTGGAGGATGGGATTAAAATTCAAAATGATCTGGACAAACTGGAGAAATGGTCTGAATTAAATAGGATGAAATTCAATAAGGACAAATGCAAAGTACTCCACTTAGGAAGGAATCATAGAATCATAGAATATCAGGGTTGGAAGAGACCTCAGGAGGTCATCTAGTCCAACCCCCTGCTCAAAGCAGGACCTAATCCCAACTAAATCATCACAGCCAGGGCTTTGTCAAGCCTGACCTTAAAAACCTCTAAGAAAGGAGATTCCACCACCTCCCTAGGTAACCCATTCCAGTGCTTCACCACCCTCCTAGTGAAATAGTGTTTCCTAATATCCAATCTAAACCTCCCCCACTGCAACTTGAGACCATTACTCCTTGTTCTGTCATCTGGTACCACTGAGAACAGTCTAGATCCATCCTCTTTGGAACCCCCTTTCAGGTAGTTGAAAGCAGCTATCAAATCCCCCCTCATTCTTCTCTTCTGCAGACTAAACAATCCCAGTTCCCTCAGCCTCTCCTCATAACTCATGTGCTCCAGCCCCCTAATCAGTTGCACACATACAAAATGGGAAATAACTGCCTAGGAAGGAGTATTGCAGAAAGGGATCTGAGGGTCGTAGTGGATCACAAGCTAAATATGAGTCAACAGTGTAACAGCGTTGCAAAAAAAGCGAACATCATTCTTGGATGTATTAGCAAGACATGAGAAGCAATTCTTCTGCTCTACTCCATGCTGATTAGGCCTCAGCTGGATTATTGTGTCCAGTTCTGGGTGCCACATTTCAGGAAAGATGTGGACAAATTGGTGAACGTCCAGAGAAGAGCAACAAGAATGATTAAAGGTCTAGAAAACATGATCTATGAGGGAAGATTGAAAAAACTGGGTTTGTTTAGTCTGGAGAAGAGAAGACTGAGAGGGGACATGATAACAGTTTTCAAGTACATAAAAGGTTGTTACAAGAAGGGGGGAGAAAAATTGTTCTTCTTAACCTGTGAGGATAGAACAAGAAGCAATGGGTTTAAATTGTAGCAAGGGCAGTTTAGGTTCGACATTAGGAAAAACTTCCTAACTTTCAGGGTGGTTAAGCACTGGAATGAATTGCCTAAGGAGGTTGTGGAATCTCAATCATTGGAGATTTTTAAGAGCAAGTTAGACAAATACCTGTCAGGAATGGTCTAGATAATACTTAGTCCTGCCTTGAGTGCAGGGGACTGGACTAGATGATCTCTTGAGGTCACTTCCAGTCCTATGATTCTATATGATTTTCATTGCTCCTGTAGAGAGGGAGTCAGGGGACACTACCCAGGTGCAGGAGTGAATCATGACCAGGAACATGGCCCCACTGCCAGAGAGCCTCCCGGGATGAGCTACTGCAGGGCTGCACTGACAGCTTCAAGGGTGAAGAGTGATTTTCCCTTGGAGAGGGCCCCGTGGATTCTTGACTCCAGAGTCTCGCCCTGGTAGATTCCTGTTTAGCTACAGAACTCTCCCTCCCTCCCCCTCCCCCCAGATCTTCAAAATCCCCAGCAGAGACTGGCAGATCCCCAAGCCCTAGGGTGAATTCACTCCATCCGTCTCCCAGGGGTTCCAAGGATGCACCTAAGACGCCTTCCTCCTTTTGCAGATTAACACCTCATCCAGCCAGCCTTGCAACCCTTTAAATCCATCCAGCCCCCTCACATGGCACCTCCTGCTGCCCAGCCAGCTGGCTGAGACCCAACATGGGGCCCAGCCGTGCACCCAGCCAGCTGCCTGCATCTGAGATTGAACACCGGGAGATGGGGTGACTTTTCCCTGGAGTTGTCAAATGTGGGTCAGCACGGATAATACCTCTTTGCTGCTTGCTTTCCCTCTCCCCCACTATATTCTCTGGGGCCGAGCGCCTTGCCAGGCCGTCCTGCTGAAAGCTCTGCAGCACTGCTCTTAGTTAAAAGCTTGCCATTTTTAGCAATAACCCTGAGCAAAGGTAAAGGGGATTGTGATGACAACTCAACTGCTTGTCTTGTCTGAGCCAGGGCCAAGGGCAGGAGTTTGAGGAAAATAGGAACTGATCCGCATGGTCGCTCCTTGCACTGGATGGGGCTCCATACAGTCAGGAGAGCAGGGCCTTGCACTGTCATTTCTGCGCATCACTGTGCTCTCCCCACAGCTCCTCACTAGCAGTAATGTGTGTCCGAGACAGAAGCTGGTCTCAGGCTCCTTCCAGCCCTGCCCTAGCTAGGAAAGACTGGAAATGGGTCTGTGTGTGCGAGCTTTGCAGCCCAAAGTGCTGTGAAGAACCAGACATGCCAGACCTCTGCTGCTGTGGGGGTTAGCCCGTCACTGAACAGCTTTCAAACGACACAAACACCAGCACTACCAGGAATCTTGTTATTGTTGAGAGAGGCCTGGCAAACAGCTCATGGAACTAGCCCCAGCATTAAAGAGGGGAACAATAATTTAGCCTGAGAGTTTGCATTTATATGGCTGCTTCCATGCAAGGATCTCAGCCTCACAGGCAGCTCTGTTCTCAGAGAGGGGCCTGGGAGCCCAGGAGCAGCCACAGCAGGGAGGTTTTCCTGGTCCGCTGCAGTTTGTTGTCACTGAACAGTATCCAAACAGAAACAACCTTCGCAGAGCTGCTCACCTGCCCAGCAGTGGGAGCTCGGTGCACTCCATAACAGCACAGCCACTGTGCTCCCACATTGTCAGTGGCAGCCGCACAGAGCCGCTCTTATCCAAACTCCTTGTGCTGACACTCTGATGTCTCCAAGGAACAGCCTGGGACAATTCCCATTGCCAGTCAGAGAGGGCCTAAGGCACAACCGAAGCAGGATGCTGCCAGTGCCCCGCCCCCCCCCCAAGGGGTTGGTGATACTCATAAACTTTGGAGCCAGAAGGGACCATCATGATCATCTGTCTGACCCCCTGCTCAGCGCAGGCCACAGAACCTCACCCACCCACTCCTGTAACAGACCCATAACCTCTGGCTGAGTCACTGAAGTCCTCAATCATGGTTTAAAGACTTCAAGTTACAGAGAACCCACCAGTTACACTAGTTTAAATCTGCAAGTGACCCGTGCCCCATGCTGCAGAGGAAGGTTGAAAAACCCCCAGGGTCTCTGCCAATCTGACCTGGGGAAAATTTCTTCTCATCCCAAATATGGCCATCAGTTAGACCCTGAGCATGTGGGCGAGACCCAACAGCTAGACAGCTGGGAAAGAATTCTCTGTAGTAACTCAGAGCCCTCCCCATCTAGTGTCCCATCTCCGGGCGTTAGAGATATTTGCTTACTAGTAGTCGCAGATCAGCTACTTGCCATTGTAGGCAGTCCCATCATACCATCCCCCCTATAAACGTATCAAGCTCAGTCTTGAAGCCAGTTAGGTTTTTTGGCCCCCACTTCTCCCCTTGGAAGACTGTTCCAGAACTTCACTTCTCTGATGGTTAGAAACATCTTTCATTCCTCGGATCTTCCTAGTAGCCCTTCTCTGCACCTGTTCCAGTTTGAATTCATCTTTCTTAAAGATGGGAGACCAGAACTGCACACAGTATTCCAGATGAGGTCTCAGCAGGGCCTTGTATAATGGTATTAATACTGCACTGTCTATACTGGAAATACCTCACCTGATGCATCCTAGCACTGCACTAGCCTTTTTCACGGCCACATCATGTTGGCAGCTCATAGCTGTCCTGTGATCAGCCAATACACCCAGGTCTTTCTCCTCCTCTGCTGCTTCCAACTGATAAGTCCCCAGCTGATAGCAAAAATTCTTGTTGTTAGTCCCTAAGTACATCACCTTGCACTTTGCACTATTAAATTTCATCCCATTTCTGTTAATCCAGTTTTCAAGGTCATCCAGCTTTTCTTGTATGATATTCTGGTCCTCCTCTTGTATTGGCAATTCCTCCCAACTGTGTGTCATCCACAAATGTTATTAGCACACTCCCTCTGTTTGTGCCAAGGTCATTAACAAAAATGTTAAATAAGATTGGTCCAAGACCGATCCCTCAGGAACGTCACTAGTAACCTTCCTCCTAGCAAGAACCTTCCACCATGCCTATCCTGAGCCTGCTCTTCTCTAGCTGGGGAGTGACTGCCAGCTGGCCTGAGAAGCCTTTCTGTGCTCTGCTAACGGGCTGTGAGCACCTCTGCTTCTCAGAATCCTCTGCACCAGCTGATGCAGATGGTATTGCATGTGAAGCACTGTAGTAGCCAGTGCAAAGGTCTCTTCTACCACCAAATGCAGAAGCAGGGACCTGAAGAAGGAGGAGATAGAGAGCAGAGCAGGCGACTTGCGAAGGTGGGTGAGTCATGGTAGGAAGGTACTGGGGATGGCTAGGGGAGAAGTGGTGCCAAATGCCATCTTCACTTAAGGTGCCAGTGCACCCAGGGATCGTTTTGGTGGGACGCTCTGCTCTGAAGTATTATCACATGCTGCTCAGGCCTTCCAGTGCCAGGCACCCTCACACGCCGCTGACAGAATTACCCAGCGGACTGGCGCACAGCTTCAATATAGACTCATTTTAAAGCAGCATTTGGCCATAAAGAGGCTAATGTTGCAGCTGACATGTGGCCGAGCCTGGCAGGTAATCAAACCTAGTGCAGGTGCAAGGGGCTGGCTGTCACTCAGGAGACCTGCCTCAGAGCCTGTCTAGAAATGGTTCGTGTATCATGACTCCAAGAAAGCTTGAGCTCCAGGGAAGTGATGGGGAGGCATATCCACCCCTCTCCCACTTCCTCCTGCACATATGCCAAGAGTCACACGCTGGCAAGACAGTGCCTCCCCCTCCACCCTGTGTAGGCTCCCAACACACGCGTGTCAGAGCCACGAGCCCTGGCAGTTTCAGTCCGGGGTATGGGAACCCTCCCTCTGGCTGTGCGCTCAGCAGCATGCTGTATTATGTTGCTTCTCTGCAAAGGGATGAAAACAAAGGCATCACTGTAATTACTATAATTGGACAGTGAGAACAGGAGATGGGGGAGGACACATCAGCTAGGACCTTCAAAAGCACGTTCACTTTGCAAGCTGTTAGAAAGCCATGACACTAATAACTGGCTCCTGGGGCTGGCTTTGTACAGAGCATGGAAGAGGCAGAGCAAGCGGCTGGGATTAGCCTTACCCCAGCACCCGTTGCATCACGTGGGGGGAGGGCAGCAGGCATCTGAGAATGTCTCTCTGTGTGTTCAGCACGTGGCACGAGCCAGCGCCAGCAACAGGCCTAGGGAAGACGACTGGCAGTTTTTACACCAGTCAGCAGGTTGCATTCAGGACCATGGGGATGACTCGTGAAAACTACCAGCTGTCTAGCCTCGGACTGGTCCTCATGCTGGCTGGCTTGGGTGAAGAACACACCTTTGTTCTAGGTCAGGCACAGCCATAGAGAGCAGGGCTTGGGGGACTGGGAATGCACAGACGTTGCTCGAGGTTTCTGACCCTTCAGCTTTTGTGAAGTGTTCTGGTGTCTCCACTTCCAGCGGCCATGGAAACCCACACCAGACATCCCACCCAGAGAAGAGCTGCTCAGACCACCACCCACTGAGCTCATCTACACGCAGCGACCAAGGCAAGTAAGGGGGGAGTCCCCGCTGGGTTTCACCAAGACCAGCCCAGCTGGCAAAGCTTTGCCTAAAGGCACTGGTGTGTCAGAGACCGGGACATGGGTGGCCATACCTAGTGGTGGCAGCAGGCGTCAGTAGCCAGGAATAGAACCAAGGGTCAGGGCCACAGTCAGAAATCGGAGCCGACAGTCAGAGCCAGGTTCCCAGCAGAGTGCTCAAGATAGTCACAGTATTCCACAGAGATTACCGGGACCCACATCTCCCGTATGCCGTGGGCAGCCCAGCTCTTCCTGCTGATATAATGCAAGGTTCACTTGTCTACCCTGGCACAGTCTGTGTAAAACCAGACAACTGCAAGCTGTTGAAGCCACTTGGCGGTAAAAGGAACCTTATAGCAGGCAGGAGGCTGTGTTGCGGGGGCTGCAGTGCAGCTATTGTCAACCTGCGAGGCAAAGCCAGGCTGGCACAGCTCGCAGGACGACGCTGGAGTGGCTGAAAGGCTGGTGGTGTGAGGGAGCTACGGTCCAGCTACCACACGCAGGTCTCCCTCAGGCAGGAGGCAGGGGGTAACCAGGTGACGCTCAGTCCTGGGTGCGTAGGAGAACCATTGCCCATGCATTGCCTGTGCTAAACTGAGTTTAATTTCTCCCCTTCTAAGGAAATTAGCCCCTGCTTGCTCTGCCAATGGCTCTTCCCAGCTCAACAAACATCTCGGCTGGTCTCTTTTCTGGCCAGGGCTCAGAGTGGCCCTTATTCGGAGACCCCTGCCCATCATTGTCTGACTCCAAGCAGTGAGCCTGCCGTCCCGCCCCCCGCCCGGCCAGCCAGTCTCCTCGGACACTGCAATGCCACTAACAGCTTGTCCCACAGCTGGCCCAGTGCACTCTTGGCGCCCACCTCTGGGGGGGGGGAACTCAAGGTGGCTCCCAAGCCCAGCCCCTGGCAGGTGGCTGCTTCTGTTACTTTGGTTTTCATGCAGTGCATCATGTGACTGTTGTGAGGCCCAGAGCAGGTATGCAGGGCGTGAGCGCTCCACCGTGGGCCGGCAGTCCTGCACTGCAGTGCTCCAGCAGCTCTAGTGCTGAGCCCCCCGCCGCTCCGCTAAGCCGTTCCCCTGACCTGCAGCACCCCCGTTACTCAACCCCAGCCTGGCACGAGCTATGCCACACTGCACAGATCCCCACCGGAGAGGCGCTGGAACCCCAGGACTCATTTCACTTATGCCCTGAAAGCAGGATTTGTTTCTAGGGTTAAAAGTCCAAAGCACCAACTCCATGGGGACATCACGACCTTGTGGTGTTTATTTTGGACAGGGCTGATACCAACGCCCCAGATCTAGCTGGCTTGTCCTCAGGAATGCCCTTGAACATCCCCTGCAGCTTAAACACTTCCCCCCAATGTGTGCCCTTGGACAGATGGACACAGCCGGGATATCCACGGGAACGTGTCCCGAGAGCCTCTGAACCTTCCAAAGGGTAGTTGTGCCCTGAGAACTCAGCTGTCCAGCTCATGGAGACTAACCAGCTAGGTTTGCTCCAACAGGAGCGACACGGAGTCCTGCTCCAGCATACCCAGCCGAGGGCCCTCACCTGACTGAGGGGAGACCCAAGTTCAAGTTCCCCATGGTAGGCAGAGGGGGGAATGAACCAGGTGTCTCCCACATCCTGGGGGAGAGCCCTAACCACTGGGCTAAAAGCTACAAGCCTGAAACCTTGACCTCCTCCTCTGACCATTTGCTGTGGGTTCAGGGGTGCTCTGAGAACACCTCCCGCTGGGCCCCGTGGGTGAGGCAGGCTGGGGAACACCTGGTCTGAGCGTCCCACTGAGGCTAAGGGGCGATATAGGCACCCAGGGGCCTAGACTGAGGCAGCCGTGCACATGCTCACTGGCAGAAATTTGGATGCCAAGGGAGATGAAGGGTAGAAATTGGGCCCCTCTGGACTTTAGGTGCCTACTCGGTTAGGCAGTAGCTGAGTGGGAGCTTGGGGATCTCAGTGGTGCCTACATGTTGAACATAGGCACACAAAGGGGCTAGTAGGTACTTTTCAGGATCTAGCCCTTGGCTCTCAGTCAGCTCAAGCTCCGGGAATTTCAAACTACTGGGTCAAGTGACCTGCTCTGGCTAAAACTGAATGTAACTAGGCTGGTCCCCAGCTAGGACTGTATTGATCCCATGTGAATGTCACTGCTTTTGGTCAGCGACTTGGCTAATTATGTGGATCGTCGTGGTCACCAGGGCAGGTCCTGACTTTGTAAGAAAGTTTTACACTGCAGCACGTCCCATGGCAGCAGTTCCACACTGCTGCTGCTGAATAGCCCACTGCTTTGCAAACTTCTCCTGAGGCGTCCTCCTTGGGCTGCACACATGCACCTGATTTCAGATGCCCTGGGGGCAGAATGTCACCCAGCTGCTAAAGGTGAGACAGGGGTCGAGCCAGAGTCCACAGCCGTAAACTGCTCCAACCTCTTGCCAGCTGCTATCAAAGTGCTCCCCCTTTTCTGTCCTGGTAGGCTAAGGTGCAAAAGTGACCCAGTCACTCCTCATTTATCAGCTGGGGTGCCCAAGCAGAGGCAGAGATTGACCAAAAACAAGGCAGGCGCTGGGAATCAGACATTCCCATCCTGCCAGGACTCCAGCAGCAAAGCAGATAGACAAACAGAAGAGCGGCTCTGGAGGTGAGGTCAGGGTGATTTCAGAGGGGCTCTGCTTCCATGCCTCGCCTCCTTGCTCAGCCGGGTGGAAAATAAGCACAGCATTTTAATTTCTTGGAGTGGCTCGCACTGGACCCATTTAGCTCTGGGAGACGTTTCACACCCTGTTGTGCTCTGTTTAGCAACTACAGCCGGCAGAGGACGGGAACGCCGGGGTTTGGGAGTTTTCTCTTTTTAAAAAACTTTGTGGGCTCAATTTCCCTTCCCCTTGGAGACTGGAGATGCAAATCCCACCTTGCGTGGCAGGTTGCTCTTTCTGTCCTGGCCACTCAAACACAGAAGCCATTTGGGATAACTTCTGGAGCTGGAATTTAGAAGCCAATAAAACTGCACTGTGAAGCAACCCCCCCAAATAAATAATCCAACCATATTTGTGACAAAGACTTTAAATCTGCTTCAGATCTACCCAGCGCCATTCCCAAAGTGTGTATGGTTTCCTGGTGCATCACTGAGCGAGCTGGTGCTTCCGCTTTCACACACACTGTACCACAAAACGCCTTTCCATAGTGAAACACTGGAACTAGAATTAGCATAAGAACATAAGAATGGCCATACTGGGTCAGACCAAAAATCCATCCAGCCCAGCATCCTGTCTACCGACAGTGGCCAATGCCAGGTGCCCCAGAGGGAGTGCACCTAACAGGCAATGATCAAGTGACCTCTCTCCTGCCATCCATCCCCACCCTCTGACAAACAGATGCTAGGGACACCATTCCTTACCCATCCTGGCTAATAGCCATTAATGGACTTAACCTCCATGAATTTATCTAGTTCTCTTTTAAACCCTGTTATAGTCCTAGCCTTCACAACCTCCTCAGGCAAGGAGTTCCACAGGTTGATTGTGCGCTGTGTGAAGAACTTCTTCCTTTTATTTGTTTTTAACCTGCTGCCCATTAATTTCATTTGGTGGCCCTAGTTCTTATATTATGGGAAGAAGTAAATAACTTTTCTTTATTCACTTTCTCCACACCACTCATGATTTTATATACCTCTATCATATCCCCCTTTAGTCTCCTCTTTTCCAAGCTGAAAAGTCCTAGCCTCTTTAATCTCTCCTCATATGGGACCCGTTCCAAACCCCTAATCATTTTAGTTGCCCTTCTCTGAACCTTTTCTAATGCCAGTATAGCTTTTTTGAGATGAGGAGACCACAGCTGTACGCAGTATTCAAGATGTGGGCATACCATGGATTTATATAAGGGCAATAAGATATTCTCCATCTTATTCTCTATCCCTTTTTGAATGATTCCTAACATACAGTTTGCTTTTTTGACCACCGCTGCCCACTGCGTGGACGTCTTCAGAGAACTATCCACAATGACTCCAAGATCTCTTTCCTGATTAGTTGTAGCATAGATCAGAGGTGTGTACAGAGAGGAGCAGGTGTAATGCACAGCAATAGTGGCTGTGACTCTGGCTCCCACTAGTAGCTGGCCTGTTACCCACAGCAAAATGACTTCTTCAGGGATCTACATGCTTGGGGCATGATCCTTCACTCACTGAAAGCAATGGCAATGCTCTCATTGACTTTAATAGTGCATGGTCAGAGCCATGGTGCTGAAGGTCCTGTGGGTTCTGTGTACGTGGCCACCAGCCATTACCCATGAAGGAGAAAAATGATGGCAAATCAGTGAGACAGATATTGGAAGGCTGCTGCAGAGGGCAGAAGCTGCAGTGGAGCAGGTTCTCACGATGCAGTAAATACAACATCTGAGGAGCCTCTTTGAAGGAAAACATGGATAGTGAGCGATCAGCTGTTGTGACCTGCTCAGAATGTGCCATGTTTGTCTTTCTCCCAGAGGACAGACCCGACTTTGTCTGTACGAAGTGCAGGCTGCTCTGCATATTGGAAGAGAAGGTTAGAGGACTAAAGAACCAAGTATCAACCCTGCGTTGCATCAGAGAAAATGAAGATTTTCTGGATAGACGTCAGTGTTTGGTTCTGGAAGCAAAACGTGCTGAAGAATCAGAGAGGGCAGTGCAGAGCGGGGAAGAATATTGGCAGCATGTGACCTCCAGAGGAAGAAAGAGGAGAATCCATGTACCCCTAATGCAGATAGAGGTGTGAAACCGTTTTCAGGCTCTCTGCACAGATACTGCTGCGGAGAAGGATTTGGAAGAGCCCTCTGAGGGAAGGTATCAGAAGGAGACCCCATCGGCCAGAAAGCATGGGATGCATTGTCCTAGGGATGGGGGTTCCATGACCACTACTCCCAAGAGGAGGAGACAGGTGGTGGTGGTCGGGGACTCCCTCCTAAGGGGGACAGAGTCATCCATCTGCCGACCAGACCAGAAGACTCGAGAAGTGTGCTGCTTGCCTGGAGCTAGAATCCAGGATGTGACGGAGTGTTTGCCAAGACTGATCAAGACCTTGGACCGCTATCCCTTCCTACTTCTCCACGTGGGCACCAATGATACTGCCAAGAATGACCTTGAGTGGGTCACTGCAGACTACGTGGCTCTGGGAAGAAGGATAAAGGAGTTTGAGGCGCAAGTTGTGTTCTCGTCCATCCTCCCTGTTGAAGGAAAAGGCCCAGGTAGGGACCGTCGAGTTATGGAGGTGAATGCGTGGTTATGTAGGTGATGTCGGAGAGAGGACTTTGGATTCTTCGACCATGGGATGTTGTTCCAGGAAGAAGGATTGCCAGGAGGAGATGGGATCCACCTAATGAAGAGAGGGAAGAGCATCTTTCGCAGGCAGGCTTGCTAACCTAGTGAGGAGGGCTTTAAACTAGGTTCGCTGGGGGATGGTGATCTAAGCCCAGAGGTAAGTGGGGGAGTGAGATACCAGGAGGAAACACAAGGAGGAGGGTACAAAACGGGAAGCCTCCTGATTCATACTCAGAAAGTAGGGCAATCGGCTAGTTATCTTAGGTGCCTGTACATGAAAGCAAGAAGCCAGGGAAACAAGCAGGAAGAATTTGAAGTCCTGGCACAATCAATGAACTATGACGGAATAATAGAAACTTGGTGGGGCAGTTCACATGACTGGAGCACTGTCATGGATGGGTATAAACTGTTCAGGAAGGACAGGTACGGAAGGAAACGTGGAGGAGTTGCATTGTATGTAAGAGAGCGGTATGATTGCTCAGAGCTCCCGTTTGAAACTGGAGAAAAGCCTGTTATGAGTCTTTGGGTTAAGTTTAGAGACGAAAGCAACAAGGGTGATGTCGTGGTGGGCGGGTGCTATAGATCAGAAGGATGAGGTAGACGAGGCTTTCTTCGGATAACTAACTGAAGTTTCCGGATCACAGGCCCTGGTTCTAATGGGGCACTTCAATCACCCTCACATCTACTGGGAGAGCAATACAGCGGTGCACAGACAATTCAGGAAGTTTTTGGAGGGTGTTGGGGACAACTTCCTGGTGCAAGTGCTGGAGGAACCGACTAGGGGCCATGCTCCGCTTGACCTGCTGCTCACAAACAGGGAAGAATTAGTAGGGGAAGTAGAAGTGGGTGGCAACCTAGGCAGCAGTGACCATCAGATGGTTGAGTTTAGGATCCTGACAAAAGGAAGAAAGGAGAGTAGCAAAATACAGACCCTGGACTTGAGAAAAACAGACTTTGAGTCCCTTAGGGAACTGATGGGTAGGATCTCCTGGGTGGCTAATATGAGGGGGCAAGGAGTTCAGGAGAACTGGCTGTATTTTAAAGAAGCCTTATTGAGGGCACAGGAACAAACCATCCCAAAGTGCAGAAAGAATAGCAAATATGGCAGGTGACCAGCTTGGCTTAACAGTGAAATCTTCGGTGAGCTTAAACTCAAAACGAAGCTTACAAGAAGTGGAAACTTGGACAGATGACTAGGGAGGAGTATAAAAATACTGCTAGAGCATGAAAGGGTGTAATCAGGAAGGCCAAGGCACAATTGGAGTTGCAGCTAGCAAGGGATGTGAAGGGTAACAAGAAGGGTTTCTACAGGTATATTAGCAACAAGATGATGATCAGGGGAAGTGTGGGACCCTTACTGAATGAGGGAGGCAACCTAGTGACAGATGATGTGGAAAAAGCTGAAGTACTCAATGCTTTTTTTGCCTCGGTCTTCACAGGCAAGGTCAGCTCCCAGACTGCTGCACTGGGCAACACAGTATGGGGAGGAGGTGAGCAGCCCTCAGTGGTGAAAGAACAGGTTAAGGACTATTTAGAAAAGCTGGACGTGCACAAGTCCATGGGTCCAGATCTAATGCATCCAAGAGTGCGGAGGGAGTTGGCTGATGTGATTGCAGAACCATTGGCCAGTATCTTTGAAAACTCGTGGCAATTGGGGGAGGTCCCGGATGATTGGAAAAGGGCAAATATAGTACCCATATTTTAAAAAGGGAAGAAAGAGAACCCAGAGAACTACAGACCGGTCAGCCTCACTTCAGTCCCTGGCAAAATCATGGAGCAGGTAAGAACATAAGAAGATAAGAAAGGCCGTACCGGGTCAGACCAAAGGTCCATCCAGCCCAGTATCTGTCTACCGACAGTGGCCAATGCCAGGTGCCCCAGAGGGAGAGAACCTAACAGGCAAGATCAAGTGATCTCTCTCCTGCCATCCATCTCCTGGCCGCCAGGAATCAAGGAATCCATTTTGAAGCAATTGGAGGAGAGGAAGGTGATCAGGAACATTCAACATGGATTCACCAAGGGCAAGTCATGCCTGACCAACCTGATTGCCTTCTGTGATGAGATAACTGGCTCCGTGGATATGGGGAAAGCAGTGGACGTGATATATCTTGACTTTAGTAAAGCTTTTGATACGGTCTCCCACAGTATTCTTGCCAGCAAGTTAAAAAAGTATGGATTGGATGAATGGACTATAAGGTGGATAGAAAGCTGGCTATATTGGGTAGTGATCACCGTCTCGATGTCTAGCTGGCAGCTGGTATCAAGCGGAGTGCCCCAAGGGTCAGTCCTGGGGCTGGTTTGGTTCAATCTCTTCATTAATGATCTGGAGGATGGCGTGGACTGCATCCTCAGCAAGTTTGCAGATGATACTAAACAGGGAGGAGTGGTAGATATGCTGGAGGGTAGGGATAGGATACAGAGTGACCTAGACAAATTGGAGGATTGGGCCAAAAGAAATCTGAGGAGGTTCAACAAGGACAAGTGCAGAGTCCTACACTTAGGAAGGAAGAATCCCATGCACCACTACAGGCTGGGGACCGACGGCTAAGCAGCAGTTCTGCAGAAAAGGACCTGGGGATTACAGTGGATGAGAAGCTTAGAGTGAGAGGGGATTTGATAGCAGCCTTCAACTACCTGAAAGGGGGTTCCATAGAGGATGGAGCTAGGCTGTTCTCTGGTGGCAGATGACAGAACAAGCAGCAATGGTCTCAAGTTGCAGTGGGGGAGGTCTAAGTTGGATATTAGGAAACACTATTTCACTAGGAGGGTGGTGAAGCACTGGAATGGTGGTGGAATCTCCATCCGTAGAGGTTTTTAAGGCCCAGCTTGACAAAGCCCTGGCTGGGATGATTTAGTTGGGGATTGGTCCTGCTTTGAGCAGGGATTGAACTAGATGACCTCCTGAGGTTTCTTCCATCCCTAATAGTCTATGAGGGAGGGATAGCTCAGTGGTTTGAGCATTGGCCTGCTAAACCCAGGGTTGTGAGTTCAATCCTTGAGGGGGCCACTTAGGGATCTGGGGCAAAATTGGTCCTGCTAGTGAAGGCAGGGGGGCTGGACNTCTGAGGTTTCTTCCATCCCTAATAGTCTATGATTCTATGATGATGATGGTGGTCTAGCCATTTCAGATGGAACTGCAGGAACCGGAACATAGAACTCCTCCTCTGTCTACATATCTGGGGGCAAGTTCAGTGGTTCCCTCGGAAGGGAAGCAGGTGGTGACTCCCTGACAGGGCAGATGGACTCTGAAGGCGGGTATTGGTCCCAGGGTCCCCAACATGGCCAATAGGAGGGACTGACGGGTAGTCATAGAGGTCCCCATGGCATGGGATATAAATGGCTCTGGGCAGGTAAAGCGGTGGTTGCTCCCCGGGATGTGCGGGTCTCCTGGGTAATGGATAGGAGCGGTATGGAAGAGTCCGTTCTTTCAGTGGTTCCGAATCCCCTGAGGAAGAAAAGGCTGATTTGGGCTCTAGGGACAGTACCATCGGTGCCATTGGAGAGATGTATGTTTGGGGGAAGGGGCGGCGCAATAGGTTCCGTACCATAGGTCTCTTGGAGGAGGATTCTGTATCCAGGACAGCAACAATGTCCTGAGGTGCAGCCATGGATCTGGATCTCCCATGTGTAAGGACGACTCTGTCTGTTCTGGCCATCAGTGCCAGCACTGAAGATGGTATCCGGCAGTGGTCAGTCTCTGCCAGTGCCGGAGATTCTGGGTCTCGTGAGGAGCTGGGGACAGCACTATTGATGGAGCCCAGTCTGGAGCTGGTGGAGCCCAGTGTTTCTGGGCTTTCTTCTCATGCCTAAGGAACTTAGGACATACTAAGTCCTCATGGGCAGAGCTGGTGGATGGGACGTCCGTTTTTTTTTAAGTGGACTTAGAGTCCAATGCTTATGAGAGAGCTTCCTAACTTCCTGACTAGGCCCCACCCCGTGGTTTGTGGGGGTGGATTCTCCAGCACTGGAGCTGGACTTCACAGGAGGAGGCACGCTCCTTGCTGATTTAGGCCAATGTCTGGGGGAAAGCGGGGGCGGGTTGCCCAGCCTGGGTCCGATTGGTGTCTCATAGCCATCTCCATGAGATACTTGTGGAGGTGAAGTGCCCACCCTTCTCGGGTATGGCTGGGGAAGGACTGGCAAATACCACACCAAGTCACAATGTGAGCTTCTCCCAGGCAATAGAGGCAGCGTTGACGGTCATCGCTGACCGAGAAGGGGGTGCAGAGTTTGAAGCTCGGAGTTCTGGGCATAGTAAGCCTACAAGGAAGGCTGGGGGGTGAGGATCCCTGTAATCTGATTCTACGCTAAAACTATTTAAAATGAGTAAAACTACTAATCTATAGGTTATTTAAGAATAAAAGTATGTACAACTATTTATTTAGAACGATATCCGAGATGAGGACACTGAAGGTTCTGACCCGGAGCATGCAGCGGTGAGAAGGAACTGAAGAGGCGGCCAGTCTGCCCCCAAGTCCCTCATTGCCTCAGTCTGGCGCACAAGGCGAGCCAGGGCACATGCGCATCTGTCATAAACAGATAGTTAAGGGTTAATGCCTCTTTTACCTGTAAAGGGTTAAGAAGTTCACCTAGCC
This sequence comes from Platysternon megacephalum, assembly GCA_003942145.1. Taxonomy (NCBI): domain Eukaryota; kingdom Metazoa; phylum Chordata; order Testudines; family Platysternidae; genus Platysternon; species Platysternon megacephalum. Next base: position 418,780 of record QXTE01000336.1, read on the forward strand.
TAGCTGACACCTGACCAAAGGAACCAATGGGGGGACAAGATGTTTCAAAAAGTAAGGAGGGAAGTTCCCTTTGTCTTGGGTCAGTTTCAGTTCTGGCCGGAGAGGAAAAGGAATCAGGAATCAAACAGGGTAGTGAGTATTTAGTGAAGGAATTAGCTTATGTTTCTTTTCTTTTTGTGACTTGTCTTGGGTATTAGGAATAATCAAATTGGCTATTTCTTTATGTACTAAGAGTTTTTCCCAGGGGAACATCCTCTGTGTTTTAAATCTGTTGTCTGTGAGATCAGCTTGTATGCTCTCTCCCAGAGGTTTTTTTCTTTTGCCTTTCTTTTCTTTAATTAAAAGCCTTTTTTTTAGAAACCTGATTGATTTTTCCTTGTTTTAAGATCCAAGGGAGTTGGATCTGGGCTCACCAGGAATTGGTGGGGAAAAGGAGGGGGGATGGTTAATTTCTCCTTGTTTTAAGATCCAAGGATTGTTGGATCGGTGTTCACCAGGGAATTGGTGGAGGAGTCTCTCAAAACTACCCAGGGAAGGGTTATAGTACTTGGGAGGGAAAGGTTTTTGGGGGAGAAGACAGAGTTTCCCAAATGACTCCAATATTTGGGTGGTGGCAGCATACTGATCTAAGCTGGTAATTAAGCTTATGAGTTCCCATGCAGGTCCCCACATTTGTACCCTAAAGTTCAGAGTGGGGGTGAAACCTATGACAGCATCAATGGACACTACTTTCAAAATTCTCTGACTCTGGGAGCATGGTGCGCATGCGTAACACACAGTGGAATACAGATAGGGACCATGCATCTTGAAGAACAACTCAAGGTTTTAGCTAGAGATCTATCCAGGGGATGCTAGACATAGGCGCCGAGTTTATAATCTGCTGGGGGGTGCGCCTCAGGGCTCTGCCTGGGCCCCACCCCTACTCCACCCCTTGCCCCAAGGCCCCACCCCTGTCCTGCTTCTTCTCACCCCCGCCCAGTTCCACCCCTTTCCCCAAGTATGCTGCGCCCTCGCTTCTCCCCCCAGCACCTCCTGAGTCCTGATGCCGCGAAACAGCCTATGATGCTAGATCTGCAAGGAGGCTTCGTCCCTCTGGGATTTGCTATGATGATAATGAACTCAGGGCTTCCTGTATATTTAATGTTCGTGGTTGTATGAAGGGAGGTTGGCGATGTTCATTCAGTTATACAGGTTTGAACTTCCCTCAGGGTTTTTTTTTAGTTATATGAACAGATAAATAAAAACACATCATGATTTAATTGTACACCCATGGGAGTGTTATGAATGAACATCAACTTTGATAGAGGAAGTGATTTTTAATGTTACAGAACATTTCATTGCACAGAACTTTAGGGGCTAATGCAAAAAGCAATTAAGCAATTCTCCCTATTTAGCAAAGCAATTAAGCATGTGCTTAAGTCCCACTGAAGTCATTTGGACTTAAAGTCGTGCTTAAATGATTTGCTGAATTGAGATGGACCCAGGCACTGCTTAAAATGAAGTTCATGCTTTACGAGCTCTGCAGAATTAAGGCATCAGTGAGAAAGGCTGATAGGAAACCAGTTTGGAAAATGCCAGGGTAGCAGCAGGAGAGAGCTGATGTCAAGCCAGCTGCAGATGTAGTCTGGGATTTACAGGAGGGGGAGATGTGACACAGGCTCAGATCTGATGTTGCCGTGATGAGGACAGCCTGCCTAGGACCTGGTGCACATGCATTGACTGGTCCAGTAGTCAGGAAACTTGCTAGTGTTTGGGGGACCTGGGTTCAAGTTCCTGCTCTGCCACAGACAATCCCTGTACATAAGAACGGCCATACTGGGTCAGACCAAAGGTCCATCCAGCCCAGTATCCTGTCTGCCAACAGTGGCCAATGCCAGGTGCCCCAGGGGGAATGAACAGAGCAGGGAATCATCAAATGATCCATCCCCCGTCACCCATTCCCAGCTTCTGGCAAACAGAGGCTGGGGACACCATCCCTGCCCATCCTGGCTAATAGCCATTGATGGACCTATCCGCCATTAATTTAGCTAGTTCTTTTTTGAACCCCGTTATAGTCTTGGCCTTCACAACATCCTCTGGCAAAGAGTTCCACAGACTGACTGTGTGTTGTGTGAAAAAATACTTCCTTTTGTTTGATTTAAACCTGCTGCCTATTAATTTCATTTGGTGGCCCCTAGTTCTTGTGTTATGAGAAGGAGTAAATAACACTTCCTTATCTACTTTCTCCGCACCAGTCATGATTTTATAGACCTCTATCATATCCCCCCTTAGTTGTCTCTTTTCTAAGCTGAAAAGTCCCAGTCTTATTCATCTCTCCTCATACGGCCACCGTTCCATTTCCCTAATAATTTTTGTTGCCCTTTTCTAAAATTTTTCCAATTCCAATATATCTTTTTTGAGATGGGGCGACCACATCTGCACGCACTATTCAAGATGTGGGCGTACCATGGATTTATAAAGAGGCAATATGAGATTTTCTGTCTTATTATCTATCCCTTTCTTAATTATTCCCAACATTCTGTTCAATTTTTTGACTGCCGCTGCACATTGAGTGGATGTTTTCAGAGAACTATCCACAATGACTCCAAGATCTCTTTCTTGAGTGCTAACAGCTAATTTAGATCCCATCATTTTATATGTATAGTTGGGATTATGTTTTCCAATGTGCATTACTTTGCATTTAACAACATTGAATTTCATCTGCCATTTTGTTGCCCAGTCATTCAGTTTTGAGAGATCCTTTTGTAGCTCTTCACAGTCTGACTTGGACTTAACTATCTTGAGTAGTTTTGTATCATCTGCAGATTTTGCCACCTCACTGTTTACCCCTTTTTCCAGATCAGCGCCGGCTCCAGGGTTTTTGCTGCCCCAGGCAGCAAAAAAAAAAAAAAAAAAAAA
>QXTE01000336.1:422725-472475 GCA_003942145.1 Platysternon megacephalum
AGAAGCTGGATATGAGTCGACAGTGTGCCCTTGTTGCCAAGAAGGCTAACGGCATTTTGGGCTGTATAAGTAGGGGCATTGCCAGCAGATTGAGGGACGTGATCGTTCCCCTCTATTCGACATTGGTGAGGCCTCACCTGGAGTACTGTGTCCAGTTTTGGGCCCCAGGATGTGGAAAATTTGGAAATTTGGAAAGAGTCCAGCAGAGGGCAACAAATTTGGAAAGAGTCCAGCAGAGGGCAACAAAAATGATTAGTAAAAAGCAACAGAGAGTCCTGTGGCACCTTTAAGACTAACAGATGTATTGGAGCATAAGCTTTCGTGGGTGAATACCCACTTCGTCAGACGCATCTGACGAAGTGGGTACTCACCCACGAAAGCTTATACTCTCTGTTGCTTTTTACAGATCCAGACTAACACGGCTACCTCTCTGAAAAATGATTAGGGGGCTGGAGCACATGAGTTATGAGGAGAGGCTGAGGGAACTGGGATTGTTTAGTCTGCAGAAGAGAAGAATGAGGGGGGATTTGATAGCTGCTTTCAACTACCTGAAAGGGGGTTCCAAAGAGGATGGATCTAGACTGTTCTCAGTGGTACCAGATGACAGAACAAGGAGTAATGGTCTCAAGTTGCAGTGGGGGAGGTTTAGATTGGATATTAGGAAAAACTTTTTCACTAGGAGGGTGGTGAAGCACTGGAATGGGTTACCTAGGGAGGTGGTGGAATNCATGCTTGTTGACCCCCTCAAAGAATTCTAGTAAATTGGTGAGGCAAAATTTCCCTTTACTAAAACTGTGTTGACTCTTCCCCAACAAATTATATTCATCTGTGTGTCAGACAATTTTGTTCTTTACAATCTTAAGACACTAAGGGTACATCTACACTGCACTAAAACACCCAGGTCAGCTGACTTGGGCTGCAGGGCTATAAAACTGCAGTGTAGAGGCATGGGCTTGAGACCACATGAGTGGGGAGGGTCCCAGAGCCCAGGCTCCAGCCCAAGCCTGAACATCAACACTGCAATTTGATAGCCTCCTGAGCCCAAGTCAGCTGACTGGGCCAGTCACACGTGTTCTATCGCAGTGTAGACATAAATGAAGGGTACATCTGCATTGCAAAAAAATCCACCTGTGATAGCATGTCTCAAAGCACAGGTCAACTGACTTGGGCTCACAGGGCTCAGGCTACAGGGCTAAAAATAGCAGCGTAGCTGTTCCCACTTGGGCTGAGGCCCTTCCCCCTTGGCAGGCTTCAGAGCCCGAATATCTACGCTGCTATGCCTAGCCCTGCAGCATGAGCCTGAGACTCAATGCCAGGAGGTTTGTTTGTTGCTCTGTGGATGTACCTTTACCCAGATCCTCCTAACTTCCATTGACTGAAATCAAACCACAGCCTCTCTGTTCCTCAATTCACCATCTGTACAACTGGGATAACAGCCCTGCCCGACTGCACGGAGGCTGAGGACAAATCTTTCGCAGACTGGGAGGTGCTTAGACACTGCAGTGACAGGGGCCATAGAAATACCTAAGGGCATGTCTACACTGGCAGAGTTACACTGCTGGCAGTTAGAGCGCTGCTCAGAGGCCAATCACAGCGCTGTAATCGCCATGGTGTCTACACTGGCACCACAGCGCTGTAGCCCCGNCTTGCAGCGGTATTCAGAGCGGTGCATTCTGGGCAGCTATTCCACAGAGCATCTCTTTCTCTTCTGCTTCTAAGAGTTGTGGGAAGGCGGAGGGAATCGCGGTGCATGCTGGGTCCTGTCCTAATGCCCCGTGATGCATTGCTTTGCATCCCAGAAACCCCTGTGCTTCCATCCGCATTTGGCGCCATCTTTCAGTGGTTTGAGTACTGCGCGCCCTGCCTCTTCGGGCTGCAGGAATGGATCCCGTACTGCTGACCAATATGCTGCTTGCTCTGACCAACATGTCACGAGTGGCAGTGGAGTTAATCCTTAAACTACAAAGGCAAGAGGAGTGTGACATTGATCTCTCCACGTGTTGTAGCCATGACATGAGATTGCCTGTGGCATTCACGGAGGTGCTGACACAGTGGAACGCTGCTTTTGGGCTCGGGAAACAAGCACTGAGTGTTGGGATCACATTGTCATGCACGTCTGGGATGACGAGCAGTAGCTGCAGAACTTTCACATGAGGAAAGCCACATTCATGGGACTGTGTGATGAGCTCGCCCCAGCCCTGCGGCGCAAGGACACGAGAATGAGAGCTGCCCTGCCGTTGGAGAAGGGCGTGGCGATTGCACTGTGGAAGCTGGCTACTCCAGACTGCTACTGATCAGTCGCTAACCAGTTCAGAGTGGGAAAGTCGACCGTTGGAGTTGTGTTGACAGAAGTCTGCAGGGCCATTAATCGCATCCTGCTCCAAAAGACCGTGACTCTGGGCAACGTGCGTGACATTGTGGATGGCTTTGAACAAATGGGCTTCCCTAACTGCGGAGGGGCGATAGATGGCATGGACATTCCAATTCTGGCACCAGACCACCTAGCTGCCGAGTACATTAATTGCAAGGGATATTTCTCAATGGTTCTCTAGGCACTTGTGGATCATCATGGGCGTTTCACAGACATTAACGCAGGCTGGTCCGGAAAAGTGCATGACGCATGCATCTTTTGAAACACTGGCCTGTTCAGGAAGCTGCAAGCAGGGACTTTCTTCCCGGACCAGAAGATCACCGTAGGGGAAGTCAAAATGATCCTGGGATCCTTGTGATCCTGGGAGACCCCGCCTACCCCTTAATGCCGTGGCTCATGAAGCCATACATGGGGCAACTTGACAGCAGCAAGGAGCAGTTCAACAACAGGCTGAGCAAGTGCAGAATGACTATTGAGTGTGTTGGTGGTGTCTGGGGGGAGCATGGGAAAGAGTTTTGCAATAGTGGCTGAAGGGGAGGGCAGGCTCTGCTGAGTATCACATCCAGCTCTTTGTAGAACTGGCAGCTTATGGGCACAGCACCGGAGCGGCAGTTTGCCTCCCGCGCCTTGTGGTAGGCGTTCCGCAGATCCTTCACTTTGACCCTGCACTGCAATGTGTCCTGGTCATGGCCCCTTTCTCTCATGCATCGTGAAATCTGTCTGTAGGTATCATAATTCCTATAGCTGGAGCAGAGCTGGGACTGGACAGCTTCCTCTCCCCAAATGCTGATGAGGTCCAGCAGCTCGGCATTACTCCAAGCGGAGGATCACCTGGTGCATGGAGCAGGCATGGCCACAGGAAGGCGACTTTCAAAATTCCAAAGGAATTTACGGGGTGGGGATGACGGTTGGTCACCTGAGGGCAGGGCAGTAGAGTTCAAACCAATGAACAGAGAGGCGAGAACAGGCATTGTGGGACACCTCCCAGATGCCAATCACAGCGCTGTAATCGCCATGGTGTCTACACTGGCACCACAGCGCTGTAGCCCCGGCGCAGAAAGCTCCACGCCTCTCGCTGGGGTGTTTTCTTTTAAAGCGCTACAATTGCGCAGTTTCTGCGCACTAAGTGGCTTGGCAGTGTGTACACCTCAGGAGTTACAGCGCAGAAAGCTGCTTTACTGCACAGAAACTTGCCAGCGTAGACAGACCTTAGCTAGAGAGATTTGTGCCAAGAACTAACGCGGTGTGTCTGAAATCTCTGCTTAAAGGCGCAGAATGAGAACAGGCATTTGACTGGGGCTTCCACACGAATGAAATGCCCCCTTGCTTGGTTGATGCTGATGCTGGGAGAGATAGCCTGGCCCTGGGGTCGGAGCTCCTCCATTGCAGCAGCAGCCACAAGCCTGCTGACAATTCCCACCTTTCTTCATCATTGTCCTGGGGCAGCGCTTCAGAAAGAAGGATGCTGCATCCCTTAGGTAAGCGATTCCAGACTCTGTAGATGATCTCTCCACCAGCTGGACCCATGCTCAGCCCCGCACCCCAGGGGGCTCTGGGTGCCCAGCTCTGGAACATGTGAGCTGGTTGCTCATGGAGTGAGTCTCTGAATGTGTGCGGGAGGGGGTTGGAGGACCAGGAGTGTGGAAAGCATTTGCCATAATTCTTGTTTGCTGATTTCATTACCAGCTCTTAGTCACAGCAACAGTAAATTAAGCCCAGAAGCACAATAGAGCCCCTGGATCCTGACAGCTCAAACACAGACCTCAGAAGGCATGAAAGGAAAATTACACATTGGAGGAGGTCGTGGGAGGAGGAGTAAATAAGACAAACTTAATTTTGGAACAATGTGCGATGAGAACAGCTTCTGCCAGGGAAGGAGATTATTACAAATGGGGAAATGTGCCTTAATGAGCTGGCGCTGAAAGTTTGTGTGAAAGCTCAGATTGGAACAACAGGGCAATTTGCTCGGAAAGGGAGGAATTAAGTCTAAAATGCCTAACAGAGAAATCATCCCCCTGACAGCGCTGCGAGGTAATTATGAAGTACAACGCCTGGCTCCACCCCAGGCACAAATGGCAGCTGATGCTGTGCCATGCTTCTAAGCCACCCAATGCTCACTGGTTAGAGCCAGCACTTACTCACACTGCGCTACGCAAACATCCCACGCACAGCTCTGCCAGCGCCCCTCGATCCCACCCCACAGCCCCTGCTAGCCCAGTCCTGGGCTCCCCACACAGCTCTGCCAGTGCCCCTCAATCCCACCCCACAGCCCCTGCTAGCCCAGCCCTGGGCTCCCCTCTGCACACACAGCTCTGTCCTGGTCTCATTAGGCTTTGCTGATGCATCTCAATGCTTCGCTGGAGCCCCCTCCCTCACCCATCACCCACCATAAAGCTCTGCTGACGTCTCATCTTCATTGGAAAGGAGGTGGTGTCAGAACTGGGTCGTAAGGAACCTAGGGAGGTGGTGGAATCTTCTTCCTTAGAGCTTTTTAAGGTCAGGCTTGACAAAGCCCTGGCTGGGATGATTTAGTTGGGATTGGTTCTGCTTTGAGCAGGGGGTTGGACTAGATACCTCCCGAGGTCCCTTCCAACCCTGATATTCTCTGATTCTATGTTAACTAACATGGAGTCAAACACACCTCAGAAGTCAGTGCAGACCATAGGTACCGACTTTGTGATTTCCAGAGGGGTGCTCAAACCCCTGCGCCGTCCTAGGCCCTGCCCCAACTCCACCCCTTCCTCCAAGCTCCCATTCCTGCCCCACCTCTTCCCACCCCGGCTCCGCCCCACCCTGCCTCTTCCTGCCCTGTTCCGCCCCCTCCCCCGAGCGTGGCCCACCGCACTCTTCCCCTCCAGCATGCCGCTGAACAGATCACCGGTCGGTGGGAGGCCCTGGGAGGGAGGGGGAGAAGCTGATCAGTGGGGCTGCCGGTGGGTGCTGAGCACCCACAGTTTTTTCCATGGGTGCTCCAGCCCCGGAGCACCCACAGAGTCGGCACCTATGGTGTAGACAGAGACCATTACATTTCATATCGTGTCAGAGGGCCACCAGCAAAGCAGCACCAAACCTGGGAGAGGGTTCAAAGAAGACCCATGAGAAAGATGAGAGGATTGGAAAACCTGCCTTATAGTGATAGATTCAAGGAGCTCAATCTATGTAGCGTAACAAAGAGAAGGTTAAGGGGTGACTTGATCTCAATCTGTGAGTACCTACATGGGGAACAAATATTTAATACTGGGCTCTTCAGTCTAGCAGAGAGGGGTACAACATGATCCAATGGCTGGATGCTGAAGCTAGATTGTTTCAGACCGGGAAGACAGTGTGCATTTTTCACAGTGAGAGTAATTAACCAAGGGATAACTTGCCAAGGGTTGTGGTGGATTCGCCAGAGCGACAGGAGAGCCCCCCTCCGCCACAAGGCGGAACCCAGGACCAGCCCGTCCAACTTGTCCCCTGCCCAGCCCCTACCCTGCAGCTTGGTGGGGACTAAACGTGGCTATGGCCACCCCTGGGTAGGTCCTTGCATGCCCCATGCAGCCCCCTCAGCCAGCCCATCCCTCTTTCTGGCCCCACGTACACAGCAAGTAGGGGTGAGAGAATTTAATCCTGAAGCCCCTCCCCAGAGAGCCCTTGGCGTGGACATGAGTGACTCCCTTTCCTTCCCTGGGTTTGGGGCTCTGCATCATAGGCAGTTCTGCCAACCCCAGATACCACTGCCCCACCCATTGCCAGGAGACCCCCACGCAAAGCCCCCAGTGCCTGCCCTATACTCCAGCCTGGGGCAAGCCTGGCAGTGCTCAGTGAAAGCTGAAGGGTCCTGGTATTGCCTGAGGTGTCCCACAATGACCTTTCAAGTGAGAGTTGGCAGAACCGTGGGAGCCAAGAGCTGATGGAGCAGGGGCCGAAGGAGAGCTCCCTGCAGCACCGCGTTCATCTGCACCGAGGGCAGTGCCAGCCTTCGCCACGGCCTGCACCAACCTGGAAGGACATGGCTCCAGCTGCACTAGCTGTCGCGGATGCCAGCCATGAGGGAGGCGGAGGAGAGGGAGTGTTTGTGGTGCAGTGTGTGTGTGCAGACAGGGCGGGAGGCCTGTGCTTGTTCCATTCCTCAACTTCATCCATAACTTTTATGGTAGCATAAAAAACAGGCCTGTTAAAATGTGACTCACCAACCAAAAAGTAATGCAGCCTCATGGGGAGAGAGACAGTGTGTCCTGCCAGTGGCACTGCTTCTCAGTGGAGGGCGACAGAGGCTTATAGTAACTGACCCTTAATATGCTAACACCACCTAACTGCCCAGCCCCCTCCCAAGGGGAGCAATCCCAGGGACTGGGCACGCAGGCCACCCCTGGGTACGAGGAAGCCTGAGCTCAGGGTTGGGACCAATTCATTTTACAGCGGGGCTAAGCATCCAGCAGATGGGAGTGACACTTGGTCACCCCCCGACCGGGCTGGATTTGAACATGCAAACTAGGCCTTCTCCCCAATGGAGAGGGTGACTGAGCCTTCCGCTGCCACACCAGGGCTCCCCCACTGGAGCTGATCTGACACATGAACAAGTGCTAGACAGGTTAAGCATGAGCACAGCGCTGCCAGTGAGAACGGAGAGTCCCCAACCTATGCCCCAACCCTGCACTGCTTCGCAGTGGCCTTTGCACTGGGCACATGCTGCTGGAGAGACAATATTTGAGCAGATGGTTGGCAAACGGCCCCCAGGCACCAATCCCCGTGTGGTGACAGGCAGTACAGGCTGCCCAGGCAGCAGGAAAGGTCGCTCCCACTCGAGGCTGGCTGGGGTCTGCTGTGCAGTGGCACAGGTTGTAAGAGAGGGTGCCAGGGTCAGAAGGGAAGGGTCATGCCTGTGTCCACCCAGACTTGCTGGCCCCATGGACAGCGAAACATGAGTCACTGCCAGTGTGACCCTTCTGCCTAGTGGAGTTGGCAGCAGCAAGGGCCGGGGTCAATATCCAGGGGTTCCTCTCAACATACAAAACAGAACCAGCATAAGCCCCACCACACAATTCTGGAAGAACTAACCATGCCCCTGGGCACCTCTCAGAGGCAATACTTCCCTACTCGCAAGCACTGAGTCTGTGTCTGACAAAACCCACTGGTTAGTAAGAGGGAACACAGCATTCATTTGGGAAAACACAGCTCAAAATGGTTCACAAGTATGCAAACAATTAGGAAAACTCCCACCCCACAGTGTGACCTTTGCCTGAATTTCCCACCTGGCAGTGTGAAAGTCCAATGGACGAAAACCAATCCGCAGCCTGCACAGGCCCAAGGCCACCTGCTCACGAACTCCCTGCACACAGCACCACGTCATAAGCGGCTGGGTTTCCTGTTGCCACAGGCCCTGGGAGAGCACAGCCCAGCATCAGATCCTGGCCTCCCTCCTTTCATTGGGTGACATTGGCAAGATCTTCAGAGGACCTGCAAGGCCAAGTCGCATGAGGCTGCGATCTGAACAGCGGCTGTGTGCCCCTGGGTGAAGGGGGATGGGCTGCTGAAGCTCAGCTGCAGAAGAACCGGCAGCCCCTCAAGGGTACATGTAGCACTGAAATTACGCTCAGACGTACCTGCTCATCCTGGGTACCAGGAGCTAAACGTCAGTGAGGAAGAGGCACTAGCCTGTGTGCCAACAACTGTATACATTCAAATGCTCTTGGCTGGCCAGTCTATTCTTGAAGTAGGGAAGTTGAAGAAGGTGAGGAGGAGAACACAGAAGAGAACATTGCAAAAGAATGTAAAGATGAGAAACAGGAATCATATCAACCGTCCTGGGTGTTAATATTGCACAGTATTTCATCAACAATGCCAGGGGAGGTAGGAAATGGACACCCAAACACATTGGGTTGGAAACACCTGTCAACAGGCCACAAGATCAAAAAAACTTGTCCAGGTGTTTCATAATGCTGGGCACTGAATAAGCCAGAAGGATGTACTTTGAACTGACACAGCACTGGCCAAGAGCACACTGATGACAAGGAATGAGGATGGAATATTGATTCCATCAAACTTGGTTAAAAGAAGATTTACCCATTTCACTGCAGATAACAGTGATATAAATGAGTGTACACTTAATGGGCCGAACGCATTTCATGCCACATAGTATGCATCTGACATGCATCTGACCTGATACTGCAGGATGCTGAGCCAACTAATCATGCTAATTTCAATGTGAACATCATCTTTCCCGCTAATTTCACAGAAAGTACAGCCGAACCACAATTCAATGAAGATGTCCTGGCAGAATGGTGGTATGGACACATAAATGTAAATAAAAAAAAATAAAAATAAACAGGCAGCTTTGAAAGCACAACCACAGGACATGGCATTTTTCTTCAAACATCAATTTGAAAATCCAAGATCTGGCTGGACAAGTTTTAATGAAAAGCAGAACAATAACAACTCTCCATTAACTACATGCGACTACATGCTTATCATTCAGTCCCCAGCTCATGTATCTGATACGTGGAATATTGTCGTGAAAAGACTCTCTCAAGTCACACATTATCTTCAACAGAAACATACTGTCTTGACTGTTGACCAAGTGCTCTTCCTTGCTCTGATGGAGCTTTACCAGAATATAAAGGATATCCTGATTCCATGCATAGGAGGTCTACATATCAATTAACTTCCTAAAAGTGCTGGGGCAGTATACACAGGATTCTGGATTCTCGAGTGTGTGGACAGAAAGTGACATTTTAGGTCGACAAACGAGAGTGTGTGTAACTGCGGGTAAAATTATGTAAAAGCCACTTTGCCTGTAGAGTTATCTTGTGAGGACAAGTGGCAACTGTTAGTACCACAACTTCTGAGCCATCTACAGCAACATGACAAGAAACTCAAAGAAAGCTCCAGGAGTTTGCAAAATCTGATGCTGCGGAAGATTACAATAATGTCCTAATGTCTATTCTGTCATAGGCAAGTTTCTGTGACCAGATGGCACCGTTTGTGCTCAGCAACACAGAGAACCAGCCCAATTTCCAGTACTGGTGGCAGTACATTGATATGGTGTGTATGTGCCTACTCTTCACCAGAGCTCAACAGGATGCAATTTGGGAGCCTCGTCTGTATGCCTGCAAAAGAATGTGCCTGTTCTGTCATTAAAATGACCACACAAATCATGCTCAGTGGGGATTTGTGTACAGTAACTCCTCACTTAAAGTCATCCCGGTTAACGTTGTTACATTGCTGATCAATTAGGGAACATGCTCATTTAAAGTTGTGCAATGCTCCCTTATAACATTGTTTGGCAGCCGCCTGCTTTGTCCACTGCTTGCAGGAAGAGCAGCCCGTTGGAGCTAGCTGGTGGGGGCTTGGAACCAGGGTGGACCGGCAGCCCCCCATCAGCTCCACGTTCCCCTAAGTTCCCTGTGCAGCAGCTGCCCAGCAGGCTACCAATTGCCGGCAGTTCAGCTGTCCCTCCCCCCACTGCCATGTGCTGCTCCTGCCCTCTGCCTTGGAGCTGCTCCCTGGAGCCTCCTGCTTCCTGTGCAAGAGGGTGGGAGAAGAGGGGGGCTAATGTCAGGGTGGCCCCCTCCCCCCTGCTCCTGCCCCCCGCTTACCCTATTTCCAAAGAGCAGGGGGAGGACATGACAGGGCTCAGGACGGAGGGAGCTTGCTGGCAGGAGCTGCTGTCTCAACTTGCTGATCTATTTAAAAAGGCAGTGTACTTAGAGTGGGGTCAGCGTACTTAAAGGGGCGATGTGCATCTCTCTCTCACACACACTGTGAATGTGTCTGTCTCTCTCTGCCATGCTGTCTCCCCTCCCTCCATTCCTGCTGCCTTGTAGAGAGTGAGAGGCTACATTAACAACAGTGTGTTAACCCTTGAGGGCTCAGCCAATTGCTAGTTCATCATTTAGCAGTAAGTCATTCCCTGGGAAATATCCCACCCTCTGACTCCACCACCTCAACCAAGCTTCACAATCATCATCACTGTGTACCAGTATTAAATTGTTTGTTTAAAACTTATACTGTGTGTGTGTGTATATATATATATATATATATGTCTTTTGTCTGGTGAAAATTTTTTCCCTGGATTCACTTAACATCGTTTCACTTAAAGTCGCATTTTTCAGGAATATAACTATAACGTTAAGCGAGGAGTTACTGTACTTAGCAGAAATGAACAAGCTCCCTCTGGAGGTACATGAAGAGCTCGATAGAGACAACTGGGTTGTGAAAGGTTCCAACCACAGAGTCAATCAGGCAGATCTGGACCACTCCCAAGAGAGGCTCAATGCCACTGGTGAAAGAGGAGGAGGAATTATAGGTCTCACAAGCATGGCTTCAGCACTCAGCAGATGGACTCTCTCCTATAATCTGTGTGCCCAAATTGCAGCCCAAACCAGAACATTGTTCAGTCTTGCACTTGATGACCAAATGACTTGCAATGAATCCACACCAGCATGAAAGCTGCATGATTGTGTTGATGAAAATAAAGTGTTAATGAACTTCAAAGATACAAATTATTAACTAGTTAACTTCTTCTCTGAAGAACTCCTAGCCCGCGCTCCACAAAACAAAATGATTGTCATATTCAGAGAGTTCAGCGGAGTCATAGAACCATAGAAGATTAGGGTTGGAAGGGACCTCAGGAGGTCATCTAGTCCAACCCCCTGCTCAAAGCAGGACCTAATCCCAACTAAATCATCCCAGCCAGGGCTTTGTCAAGCCTGACCTTAAAAACCTCTAAGGAAGGAGATTCCACCACCTCCCTAGGTAACCCATTCCAGTGCTTCACCACCCTCCTAGTGAAAAAGTTTTTCCTAATATCCAATCTAAACCTCCCCCACTGCAACTTGAGACCATTACTCCTTGTTCTGTCATCTGGTACCACTGAGAACAGTCTAGATCCATCCTCTTTGGAACCCCCTTTCAGGTAGTTGAAAGCAGCTATCAAATCCCCCCTCATTCTTCTCTTCTGCAGACTAAACAATCCCAGTTCCCTCAGCCTCTCCTCATAACTCATGTGCTCCAGCCCCCTAATCATTTTTGTTGCCCTCCGCTGGACTCTTTCCAATTTTTCCACATCCTTCTTGTAGTGTGGGGCCCAAAACTGGACACAGTACTCCAGGTGAGGCCTCACCAATGTCGAATAGAGGGGAACGATCACGTCCCTCGATCTGCTGGCAATGCCCCTACTTATACAGCCCAAAATGCCGTTAGCCTTCTTGGCAACAAGGGCACACTGTTGACTCATATCCAGCTTCTCGTCCACCGTAACCCCTAGGTCCTTTTCTGCAGAACTGCTGCCTAGCCACTCGGTCCCTAGTCTGTAACAGTGCATGGGATTCTTCCGTCCTAAGTGCAGGACTCTGCACTTGTCCTTGTTGAACCTCATCAGGTTTCTTTTGGCCCAATCCTCTAATTTGTCTAGGTCCCTCTGTATCCTATCCCTACCCTCCAGCGTATCTACCACTCCTCCCAGTTTAGTGTCATCTGCAAATTTGCTGAGAGTGCAGTCCACGCCATCCTCCAGATCATTAATGAAGATATTGAACAAAACCGGCCCCAGGACCGACCCTTGGGGCACTCCACTTGAAACCGGCTGCCAACTAGACATGGAGCCGTTGATCACTACCCGTTGAGCCCGACGATCTAGCCAGCTTTCTATCCACCTTATAGTCCATTCATCCAGCCCATACTTCTTTAACTTGCCGGCAAGAATACTGTGGGAGACCGTATCAAAAGCTTTGCTAAAGTCAAGGAATAACACATCCACTGCTTTCCCCTCATCCACAGACCCAGTTATCTCCTCATAGAAGGCAATTAGGTTAGTCAGGCATGACTTGCCCTTGGTGAATCCATGCTGACTGTTCCTGATCACTTTCCTCTCCTCTAAGTGCTTCAGAATTGATTCCTTGAGGACCTGCTCCATGATTTTTCCAGGGACTGAGGTGAGGCTGACTGGCCTGTAGTTCCCCGGATCCTCCTTCTTCCCTTTTTTAAAGATGGGCACTACATTAGCCTTTTTCCAGTCATCCGGGACCTCCCCCGATCGCCATGAGTTTTCAAAGATAATGGCCAATGGCTCTGCAATCACATCCGCCAACTCCTTTAGCACCCTCGGATGCAGCGCATCCGGCCCCATGGACTTGTGCTCGTCCAGTTTTTCTAAATAGTCCCGAACCACTTCTTTCTCCACAGAGGGCTGGTCACCTTCTCCCCATACTGTGCTGCCCAGTGCAGCAGTCTGGGAGCTGACCTTGTTCGTGAAGACAGAGGCAAAAAAAGCATTGAGTACATTAGCTTTTTCCACATCCTCGGTCACTAGGTTGCCTCCCTCATTCAGTAAGGGGCCCACACTTTCCTTGACTTTCTTCTTGTTGCTAACATACCTGAAGAAACCCTTCTTGTTACTCTTAACATCTCTTGCTAGCTGCAACTCCAAGTGTGATTTGGCCTTCCTGATTTCACTCCTGCATGGCTGAGCAATATTTTTATACTCCTCCCTGATCATTTGTCCAATCTTCCACTTCTTGTAAGCTTCTTTTTTGCGTTTAAGATCAGCAAGGATTTCACTGTTTAGCCAAGCTGGTCGCCTGCCATATTTACTATTCTTTCTACACATCGGGATGGTTTTTTCCTGCAACCTCAATAAGTATTCTTTAAAAATCAGTACGGTTAAATCACCAAAGCCAACTCTGGACACAAGTGAGTTGGAAGCTGACCAGGAAAAGGCAGACACCAGGATTGTACTGCACTGCATGCATACTGATACTGACTGTGTTGTTGTGTCAGCTCAAGACACGGATGTTCTTCTGTTAGTGGCATACTATGACAAAATGCTTTGCAGCAAGTTGTGGCTGAAGACTGGAACATCAAAAACCCCAAATACATTCCTGTGCATACTATTTGAGAGAAGCTTCTGCCTGTATTTCCTCAAGCAGACACAGAAATCATATTCTCCTTCCACTGAAAGGCTGTGATACTGCTTGGACAATATTCATGGAGAGACATGGATGTCTAAAACCTGGGGAGGATGAAACAATCATTTCAGCAGAAAAGTTCATCTGCAGCCTGCTCAATTTACCCGATGAGGGGAGCTGCGACAAGGCACGTATGATATTGTTTTCTGAGTGCCAATCATCAGATGCACTGCCCCCAATGAGTGATGCATTGCACTAGCACATCCAAAGAGCTCGTTTTCAAGCCATGGTGTAGAGGCAGGCAAACTGCAACCACCCCTCACTACCCTGACCAGAGATTATGGGTTGGCCCAAACACAATGGAGAACGGGTACCCAAGTAATGTCACTGGAGCCAATTCACTACAGCTGTGCAGAAATTATTACCTGTGGATGTGTCAATGGGTATATATCACAATGCTGTAGCTGCAGAAATGCCACATGGGCATGCTCTGGGGCTTGTAAATGCAAGGGGTCTGTTGGCACATGTAGGAACTGTTACATTACGCTGATCTAAACAATGTGTAGGATCTAGAGTAACTTTGTAGTGGAATAAAAAACATAGAAATCTACTAATTTTCCAAATTTTACTTAAATTTTGAACTCCAATTTAGAAGGCAAAATATTCAAAATTCAGCTTGATAACTCGTTTTGTTTTTTCAGACTCAGCACATTCAGATTATGACAGATAACTTCTTTACCTACTTTTCCCCCAAAATGCCTCCTCCATCTCATTTTATAGACAATGTGCGCAGTCTATCAGCTCGGAGGAGAGCAGCAGTATGTTCCAGCCTGATGTGATGGCACCGCTCTATGGGGCCTCGAACGAGCAGGGGAGAGTGGGATGGAATTTCAAATGCAAGCCAAGTAGCCACATTCCTTTCCACAAGATTCTGGGGCTGTTGGCCTTTCTGTCTCCCAAAGCAGCAGTGAAGGACAACTGCCCTTTAAATAAAGGCATCTTTACCCTGCACAGGCTGAGGATCTTATTTATGGGTCCGTTTCTATCTACTGTCTCACACACCAATCTCTGAATGTTCACCCAGCCCTTGGCTATCAAAGGCAGCATGAAGGTGAGAGACAGAGACCTGATACAAGTGATTTCATTTGATTAAAAATACAGCTTAGGACAGATGAGGAGGAAAAACTAAACAAAACCCTGGCAGCAACTCACCATCCCAAACACTTTGCATCTGGCCAGGAAGGACCTTCTTTCCTCACAGGCCTGCTGGGCAAAATCCCCAGAGGAGAAATATTAGCTGGGCTGGCTAATTACAGCAGAACTCTCTGCTGTGAAAATCATGAGAACAGCTAACACAACACTGGTTGCAAAACCCCCTCTGTGGCTGGATTCCTTTGGTGCAAGTTATGAAACCCTTCAAATACTCCACAGCTCCCAGCAAAGGGGCCCTGTGTCATGGAGACAAAACCACTTCCCAAGTAATGCCTGCCTTTCAGGTGCCGTTTCCCACTGGTTTCCAAAGAGGGACGCTCAGCTCCCCTGCAGAGACTGGCATTAATTATTAATGACTCGCTTATTGAAATAACATCACAATCACATCACAATAGCCCAAGTGACCTTATCACAGCAAGTAATGAACTAAAGAGGCCCCTGCACTCACATGTCTCATTTGCAACCAACACTCGCCCTGCAGGTCTGTGTCTGAATGATGCACCCGAGTGCCATAGGCGCTGTTACCCACCCCCTCTGTCCCTGCTGGAATGCACAGGGGATGAAACAGTGACTGCGTGACCCATTGTTCTGCTGTAACGGAGCTGTGCTGCAGTGAGTCATCTCAAAATAACTCTGACATTCCAAACTGGCAGCCTGCGTCACGCTCAGGGGATGTCCAGATGCTTTGGAAACAGACATGCATTGCCAGCATAGCTCTCGTGTCTCTGCAGAACACAGAGCAGCCGAGTTACAGCACATCACCGACTAAGGAGCATCAGCACAAACAAGAGCAGACTAACTCAGTTGTATGATGCATTATGAGGCGTGGGCCAAGGCCTGCCATCCTGTACAGAGCCAGGCATTCAGCAGTTCTCCTCTGCTGTCTCCTCTCCCACCTCTGCTGGATCCATGCAAGCCTTGCTCAGGCAGCAGGAACACACAACCGTAGTGACTGGCTCATTTTTAACTAAAGTCTCATCCCCACAGGAGGGTTGAAACAACAACACTTAGCATTTTGTGAGTTTAAAGTGCTGTACAATCCTGGACTGAGCCTCCCAGCCTGCATGAGGCAGGACCCAGCCCTTCCAGAGTGCCCAGCAATGTGCTACCTCGGCAATATGTGGCCATAGGACAGTCACACTTTACCCTGCAGTGACTGTAGTTAGACCCCCGACTTTGGCTTTTGAGCCCTGTAGTAACATTCCGATTCTATGAATCCGTCATACATGACTGGCCTGAATTTCGTATTCTTGCATACCTCATTCATGTCCTGTTGAGTGCAGGCTCATTAACCGCACTGTCTGTCTAAGATGCTTTACATTACCACAGTATCAGAGCGCCACACAGTCTTCAGTGAGGCAGGGCTGGGCTGAGCTATTATGCCCAGTTTCCCCCCAGAGGCTAAGGGCCTCGAATGCTGTTCCTTCCAGTCCTAGGTAAGTGCTCTAACCATTGCCCCACCCTCTGAATTAGATATTCAAAGATATGGATAGCTACTCTGCTACATGTAACTATCCTAAAAAAGCATCCAAGAGTTCTAACTGCAGACTAATGAGAGAAATTATAACATATGTAGTGATGTGTGTTGATTCTGGGATGGAGTACAAGCAATTCAGCCATGCAGGTTACTGGCGTCTGGGCCAGGTGTATGTAACACAAAGTAAAACTTCGGTGTAATGACATGAGCGTGAACTAGTGGTAATAAGGAATTGAGTCAGGTCCTTCGCCTGCTGGGTACTGGAGTGGTGGGAATTACAGGTATTACACTGGACAGGCAGCCAGTGCACTAGAAAACATAACCACCTGCTGATTAGAGGATAGGGCTAAGTGTTCTCATTGCTATTCTGCGTGTGCGCAATTCTGGGGCTCCCAAAAGAGCCAGGGCACAACTTAAAACGCCCCCTCGCAAACCCGCCAGAGCCAAGTCAGACATAAGAGCAAAAGAGAAAGGGCCTGACACTTGCCTCGACTCACACACGACTCTCTCCATGAAATAACCCTTCCCCCCAGGTGTCCCCTTGTATCAGCTCCCGGAGTCTGACTAATCCCAGACAGGGACTGGTGTCTCGTGCATTGTCTTTTACAGCATCTGGTGTGCTGTCAATCCTCCTCCCATCCTGGTTCTCACTAGTGCTCTCCTTCAGCCACCACCATGTCTGGCTGCTCCTTCCCATCACTGCCACGAATGCCTTTCACCAGGCCATGGTCACCATCTCCCATCCCGTCCTTCCTTCTGTCCAGAACCCTCCCGTTAACGTTAACTTCGCCCCCTGCCCTGCACATGGACCTCTTCACTGGCTCCCTGGGCTCCAGCACATGACATACAAGGTGGGGGGCAGGGATAGCTCAGTGGTTTGAGCATTGGCCTGCTAAACCCAGGGTTGTGAGTTCAATCCTTGAGGGGGCCACTTAGGGATCTGGGGAAAAATCAGTACTTGGTCCTGCTAGTGAAGGCAGGGGGCTGGACTTGATGACCTTTCAGGATCCCTTCCAGCTCTATGAGATAGGGATATCTCCATATAGGTGAGAATAAGGACTGGCCCTGCATCCCCACCACATCTGCTCATTTTCTACTCCCACTCCCCCCGCAACTGCTCCTGTTCCCTCTCTCCAACTCCCTGGGCCGGCAGCAGTCCCTGCCAAGCCCCCCTCTTGCCTTCTCTAAGCCCTTCCATCCCAATGGCCTCCCGGGTCTCTCCCTCTCTCTGGAGAGGGATGGGGAGGAGGAGAGAGAACCGTGCAGCCTGGTGCTGAGAGCACTCGCCCAGGGTGTGGGAGACCCAGGATCCTGTCCCCCTGCTCCATTGACCTTTTCACTCTCTATCCTCAGTGCAGCAGCTTCAACAGGAGCCAGCGAGAATATCCCAGAGCTTAGGGCACTCCCCTGGGAGGTTCAAATCCTCTCTCGTTCCTAAAGGGAAGGGGGGACTTGAACTGGGAGTCTCCTAGCTCCAGGTGAGTTCCCTAACCGCTGGGCTCCTCTGCCACCACCCACCTTCCTCCTGGGACTCACCTACTGGGGCCCGATCCAGTAGGCAGCCTCAGAGCACATCTACCGGATCGGGCCCTCCCTGTGCATTAGGCAGCCAAACACCTGCCTTCTCCTGCTTTGGGAATTGCTCTGGGGCTCAGACAGGAGACAGGCATCTGGAGGCGCACAGGGAGGCAGGCCAGAAACACAGGCTCTGCAGAACTTTTACTGCAAACAGTTCAGGTGCCTGCAGGGTTTCAGCAGGAGGTTTGTGCATCACAGGGGTCCCAAAACTGGGACTTTGGCTCCTAAGTGCTTTGAGCAGTCAGCCCCCAGTGTTTGCGGTACAGGTCACTTGCTAGCGGCTGCAGCTCGATACAGGAAAGAACAGGACAGCAGGATTTGAACAAACTTTCCAATAGGCTTAAAAAAGTTCAGACAGCCAAGCTGGTTAATTGACTATGCAGTCATCAGAATTAAAAAGCAGTTGCTTTGAAAATATAACACACATTGCAAAAGAAACAGACCATTCCATTGTAAATGCACCAGACCAGAGAAAACTGGGACCAACCTCTTGGGGAAAATTCTTACGATTACATGGGAAAAAATCACCCCTTTGTATGTGTATGTGTAACCCTTCTGCCCATCTGAGTTGGCAGCAACAAGGGCCGGGTTCAGTATCTAGGGGTTCCGTTTCAATACCACAAAGCAAAACCGGCTCGAGCCCCCACCCAGTGACCTGGGACAATTTCATATCACCCCCCGGGCGCCTCTAAGAGGCAATACTTCCCCTCTCGCAAGCACAGAGTCTGAGTGTAGCAAAATCCTTTTAATAAAGGAGGGAAACAATGCGGCATTATATTGGGGAAACACCACAAACAGGATTCATAATACAAACCATGAGCAAAAGACCCACCCCCAAGTAAGGTTGGCAGTGTCCTTTTCCCCTCAGGGTCTTAAGTCCAACAACCCAAAAGATCACCCCAAAGTCCCAAAAGTCCAACACCTCTAAAGTCTCTTGAGTCCAACAACCCAAGAGTCTCTGTCCTTGGTCAGTGCAGCCCCAGAGCTGCAGAGTTTTTGCCCCCCACAGCCTGGGTGGAAGGGGGGGGGNTCAGTATCTAGGGGTTCCGTTTCAATACCACAAAGCAAAACCGGCTCGAGCCCCCACCCAGTGACCTGGGACAATTTCATACCACCCCCCGGGCGCCTCTAAGAGGCAATACTTCCCCTCTCGCAAGCACGGAGTCTGAGTGTAGCAAAATCCTTTTAATAAAGGAGGGAAACAATGCGGCATTATATTGGGGAAACACCACAAACAGGATTCATAATACAAACCATGAGCAAAAGACCCACCCCCAAGTAAGGTTGGCAGTGTCCTTTTCCCCTCAGGGTCTTAAGTCCAACAACCCAAAAGATCACCCCAAAGTCCCAAAAATCCAACACCTCTAAAGTCTCTTGAGTCCAACAACCCAAGAGTCTCTGTCCTTGGTCAGTGCCGACCCAGAGCTGCAGAGTTTTTACCCCCCACAGCCTGGGTGGAAGGGGGGGGGGGAAAGGGTACGCAGGGTGTTAAGGGGCACCTTATGTAGTCCGAGGCCGACTGCCCCACCTCTCCGTGGGGTTCTGCTGCCGCCTTCACCACGAGGCGCTCCACTCCACTATCCGTCCCGTGAGCTGCACCAGCCGTCCCACGAACTGCTCCACTCCGCTCGCTGTCCCGCAGGCCGCACCAACCATCCCGCAAACTGCTCCGCTCGCCGTATTCTGTGGGCCACGCCAACCGTCCCACAAACTGCTCCGCTCTGCCAGCCGCTTCGCAAACTGTTCCACTCGCCATTCCGTGGGCCACACCAACCGTCCCACAAACTGCTCCATTAGCTGCTCTGCAAACTGCTCCACTCCACCAGCCGCTTAGCAATATAGCTTCAGGCTCCCCCACTAGTTAACACAGCGCTCAGTGATCTCAGCTCTTAGTACCTTTAGTGATTTCAGCTATTAGTGATTTCAGCTTGTAGTAGGGGAGCCCCAGTGCTGGTGCACCATTGGCCCAAAGCAAATTTAGCTCAGCAGTCTGTAACTAGACTCCTAATGGAATCAAAGTTAGCTCTGACATTCAACAGTGGAGAGAGAAGGAAATGCAGTTGATGTTTCAGGCCCTCAAAAGGGGCCCATCCCACCGGGTACAAATACCTGTCCCCAACCTCTCTCAATTCACTGGGTTTTGGAACCCATGTCCCTTGTCTAGCAAGTGCTACTTAGTTGATGGTGAGTCCCTCTGTCATAAAACAGTTCCACTGGCCTTGATTCACATAACCATGGTAACAACACTTTATTCTTCCTGCCCCAACAACAGAGAAACTGGGGATCCTACAACAGCCAAAGTGACCATTTTGGGCTCATGCTAGGTGGAGTGGGTGTGCCTATGCAAACAAGATCAGCCCCTGAAGTTCTTTTCCACACTCGCCATAATTCACCACCAGCTGTCAGGGTAGAGCTCATCCTGACTCTGCTTACATATGTTTCTACTACACTCAGAAGTTTAATTCAGTTGGGGGTGGGGGGAATGGGAGGGTGTCAGTTGCAGCTCAGGCAGCAGGCTAGAATCATTCAGATTGCCTCATGCATGGTGCCCTCCATCTAGCTCAGTTAGAGTTAGCCACCAATCCAGGCTGTACCATCTGCATAGTAACACTGGTATCAAATACTGAGTCTTATTAATTCCCTGGGAATCTCACCGCTACACAGAATTGGGCAGAAGAGGGGACTGGTTGGTTTTATTATACACCAAATTTAAAGGCTATAGTGAAGATTCAGGGGGGAAAGAGAGGTGCAGCCACACAGCAAGGCTTATGAGAATCAGGCCCTTTGTATGCGAGCTGCTCCTGGTAGTGCAGAACTTCAGAGTATGTGACCGGTTAGGGCTGGAAACACCTGCTTTGTACCCTGTTCCAGTGCGAGACCACACTTGTTTCCAGGCTATTAAGCTGCAAGATATTGGCCTAAACCCATGACACGTGTTACAGGGTATGTCTACATTTGAGCTCTGGGAGGCGTGATTCCATTTGTGTAGACATACCTGTGCTAGCTCTCCTCTAGCTAGCATGTCAAAAATAGCCGTGAAGCCGGGATAGCACAGGGTCCGAGTGAGCACCTGTGCCAAATGCTATCCAAGCAGATAACACCAGGTTCCTAGGACCTGGCCTGATTGCCAACAGGTTCTCTGGTGGGGTTCACTTCTAACCCCCAGAATGGTTGGAGACCTGCCACCTATCTGTGAGCATGGCTCCCCCGCGGCTGGATCAGAGCTGTGACCAGGGGAGGCTGCTGAGCACAGTCAGGAGAGAGAAGCCTGCAGGGTGTTCTCCAGGAACTCACATCCACCAGGATCCAGAACATGGATTTGGTGTCTGCAGGGCATGCTGCAAAGTCTCCTTTTCCCACAGGCTTTTGGCGAGGGGCAGGGCTGAGGGGTGGAGGCAGGCTTAGGGGTCACTTTTCTCCGGCCAGCTGGCAGATGAGCATGTTATAAAGGGAGGAGGAGGCCTTTACACTGAACTCTGCTGTGCGTTTTCCATAGGGGAGGGGCCCCAGCAAAGAATGGGGCCAAGAGAGGCTTTAATAAATGTGAAGGATACAAAACACACAGTGCTATTTCTATATTTAACAGGCATTATTAACCCCCTGACCAAGCCCCAGCAACTGCTGTGAGCCAACTACCCCAGAGTTCTCATCAGCACTGTCAACAGACAGCTCGGGCAGACCAGTTGATATCCCAAAACGACACATGGCCAGTTTGTTCCCAATAAAACACTACCCTTTCACATGAACCACCCCCAGCTTTCTGACCGGCTAGACTGCAATGGCTTTTACTGATATTCTTGTGTCAGTGTTTAGCCCTTCAACCAACTGACTAGATTAGGGCCAGCTGCCACTCTTGACAACTCTGAGGTGATTGCAGTGGCTAAGGACAGTTGCTGTCTAAACTAGTAACCCCAACTTCGGATGGAAACTCATTCACACATGATGACTTAGGACGGAAGAATCCCATGCACTGCTACAGACTAGGGACCGAGTGGCTAGGCAGCAGTTCTGCAGAAAAGGACCTAGGGGTTACGGTGGATGAGAAGCTGGATATGAGTCAACAGTGTGCCCTTGTTGCCAAGAAGGCCAACGACATTTTGGGCTGTATAAGTAGGAGCATTGCCAGCAGATCGAGGGATGTGATCATTCCCCTCTATTCGGCATTGGTGAGGCCTCATCTGGAGTACTGTGTCCAGTTTTGGGCCCCACACTACAAGAAGGATGCGGAAAAATTGGAAAGAGTCCAGCAGAGGGCAACAAAAATGAGTAGGGGACTGGAGCACATTGTGACGGTACCTCCCATAAGGCATTGTGGGAATATGACATAACTGGAATATGTTTTGTGCTGCCTGTGCCAGGTACATATCTCTAGAAAGGTTATGGTCTACTATATCTATTCATCCCTTTTGTACACATATATCATTTTGTACTTGAGGTTAAGAATATGGATTGTATACTTGCTTGCTTAAGGTTTGTGAGGCATTTGGTCAGCCTCTTTAGGAAGGAATTCACTAGGTTAAGTACCCGGTCGGGGAACAATGCATCTTGGAATGCTCCAATCCACATAAGAAGTCTTCCTGGAGACATGCAAGATACCATGTGGGTAATGGCTGCTACCTGCAAGTCCTGTGTCATGCATGGGCATGTGACCTGCCCATGTGATTCCGAATCTCCCTTCTGTGACTGGATTCTACAGAGGGTGAGGAGGGGGTCTCCACCCACAAGAGACAGTCTATTTAAACCCGTGGGAGACCCCTCCATTTTGTCTTCAGCTGGCTAAAGAAGAAGCCTCTCCACCCCCCCAGGACACTTGAAGGAAACTAAAAACTACAGGGGGTGTGAGTAACTGCTGGACCCAGGCTAAAAGAAGATTAGCCTGTAAAAGGGAACATTGTGGAACTGGTGAGGATCTTATCTATATTTAGTGTAATTAGACATAGATTTGCGCATTTTATTTTATTTTGCTGGGTAACTTACTTTGTTCTGTCTGTTACTACTTGAAATCACTTAAATCCTACTATCTGTATTTAATAAAATCACTTTCTACTTATTAATTAACTCAGAGTATGTATTAATACCTGGGGGAGCAAACAGCTGTGCATATCTCTCTATCAGTGTTATAGAGGGCGAACAATTTATGAGTTTACCCAGTATATGCTTTATACAGGGTAAAACGGATTTATTTGGGTTTAGACCCCATTGGGAATTGGGCATCTGAGTGCTAAGGGCAAGCAGACTTCTGTGAGTTGTTCTCAGGTAAACCTGCAGCTTTGAGACAGGTTATTCAGACTCTGGGTCTGTGCTGGAGCAGATGGGTGTGTCTGGCTTCAGCAAGACCGGGTACTGAGCTGGCAGGGAGAATAGAAACAGAAGTAGTCTTTGCACATCAGCTGGCAGCTCCCAAGTGGGTTTCTGTGATCCAACCCGTCTCACACATGACTTATGAGGAGAGGCTGAGGGAACTGGGATTATTTAGTCTGCAGAAGAGAAGAATGAGGGGGGATTTGATAGCTGCTTTCAACTACCTGAAAGGGGGTTCCAAAGAGGATGGATCTAGACTGTTCTCAGTGGTAGCAGATGACAGAACAAGGAGTAAAATTGCAGTGGGGGAGGTTTAGGTTGGATATTAGGAAAAACTTTTTCACTAGGAGGGTGGTGAAGCACTGGAATGGGTTCCCTAGGGAGGTGGTGGAATCTTCTTCCTTAGAGGTTTTTAAGGCCCGGCTTGACAAAGCCCTGGCTGGGATGATTTAGTTGGGGATTGGTCCTGCTTTGAGCAGGGGTTTGGACTAGATGACCTCCTGAGGTCCCTTCCAACCCTGATATTCTATGATTCCAAGGTTTCCTTTGTAAACATAACACTGCAGGGTCCTGGGTGGAGCGTGAGGACCAAGGACCCACTCTTGGAGCAAACACACTTCTCAGAGTTTGGCACACAGCAGTCAGTCACCCCAAAGGCTGGCTTGCAGCTATACAGACCGGTTTCTGCTTAGATAAAGTGGGGGCCAGTGCATGCTGGGATTGTTAGTATCCAGAGGGCATACCTTCATTTTAAAGACGATCGTGGCTGCAGTGAGCTCTATTTAGAAAGCTTAGCCATCTTTGCAGTTTAGCATAAACTTTCTGGGTATGTGTCTAATTTCCTCATCAGAAAAAGATGTTCTGTATCATCATTGTAGATTCCAAGGCCAGAAGAGACCAGTGTGATCATCTAGCCTGACCTCCTGTATAACACAGGCCAGAGACCTGCCCAAAAATAACTCTTAGAGCAGAGCTTTTAGAAAAACATCCAGTCTTGATTTTAAACTTGCCTGTGACGGAGAATACCCCTCAACCCTTGGTAAATTGTTCCGAAGGGCGATTACTTTCCCTGTTAAATATTAACACCTTATTTCCAGTTTGAATTTGTCTAGATTCAACTTCCAGCCCTTGGAGCATGTTCTACCTTTCTCTTCATCCTCATCCTGGTAAATCCCAAATGGACGTAGTCTCCTTGTAGAGCGAGCGCTGCAGGGATCGATCTCTAGGTAGGTCATTAAGATGGTCTGGCAGGATGTTCAGTCTATGTTCATCATTGGCAATTTTATCACTTCTATTCTGTAACCCAGCTATAAATGGATGGTGAAGAGACATTATCTCCTTTGTACCCTGTCATCATAGACACAATTGATAGGAGGCAGAAACAAGCATGGACCTATTTCCCAATTAAAGTTTGTTAACTGTATCTCTGACTAATGAAAGATATCAGCAACCTGCCAGTACTGCATAAATTAAGCAAACAATAAATGCACCACTGTGTGCGTGAGCATGTGTGTATCATTCATTGTCCATTCTTTCTATGCTTAACAAGTAGGCTTTTCATCATTCAACAAATACAGGCACGGTACTATACAAAACAGCTACAGTCCAGTAAGGACACAGTAAAGTGTCTTTACAAAAGGAACCCTTTGAGCTACTCTAACTCCATTTCAAACACTGCAAGGTTTTTATTCTAAAAAGGTAAATCTCTGGACACAGGAAATGAGCAACTCCACCGATACCTGCTCTTTGGAAAGTTAATCTATTCAACTGCAAGAGAATCAGAGTTCAGCATGAATATTCATGTAGAGAAAGTTTCAGTCCCAAGTTCGTTAACAGTGAGATTGGGCTAAAGCCATCATTTCCAAACCTGGGTGCAGAAAAGTTGGACATCTAAATGAGCACCCTGATTTTCAGTGTTGCTGAGATCAGTGGAGCTGCAGGTGGCTCAGCACCCCTGGAAACAAGAACACTAACCTGAGGTACTAAAGTTTGCGAACGCTGGCCTGCCTGATATAGGAATTATTTCCTCCAATAAAGGCTCCACGTTCACAAGCGCAGAATGTCAAAAGAGGAGAATGTGATATGGGATGTTTAAATAGAATGAAAACTGCCAGGGTGCAACTGGTGAAGTGTCACAGATGTATACATGGGAACATTTAAAATGAACACACACAGTGAGTTAACCCCAAAACAACTCACAACTACAAGAGTCCCAGCAGATACCCTAACTATTTTCACCAGAGCCATGGAGACACTGACTGCTGTGGCTAGTCCTGGAGTCATAACCTCCGGATGGTTATGGGGTTCAGTCAGTGGACAGTCAGCACCGCCTGTTGTGAGATATTTCTCAGAAGTACCATTAACATGTTGCTTGGATGACCCACTCACAGAACTGATAGCTGCACCTACCGCAACCTGAGCTCCCACAGCTCCAGTTCAGAAGGGTCCACATGAAGCAGAACTTACTAGCTTTATTCTCTAGTCAACTGGAGCTGTTGACAACAGTAAACATGAGGCAAAAAGAAAGAGCATCCAGGTGAAACTTTGTGGAGAATGTGGGAAATGTCTGCATTATTTTTATGAAAAATATAGATAACCTAATTTTCACAATCATTTTTGCATTGTGACCTAGTAGGACTGAAGGGGTTAATTTCTTCTCTGGGACAGGGGCATAATAGCGGGGAGTTGGTCATGTAGGTCTCTGAGTTGGGAAGAATGAGCCAAGAACTGCCCACACATGAATGGAAAGACCTTGGAGATGCAATGGAAGACCAATGAGCAGACAGTAACTTTTAACGACGGGCAGGCAGGAGCAGTGGCACAGGAGCCAGCAAACAGAGCTGAACTCAGAGGAGTTTGGCTTGGAATCTGTTGGAGAAGGCAGGCAAGACAATTAGGGGCAGCGAGTGAGCTCTCAGGAGTGTGTGTGTTTGAGTTCAGTTTGCAATGTCTGGTAGGGAGCAGTGGGTTGTGAGAAGCAGAGCTTTGATCACAGCTGAAACTTGACTGGGAACAAGGCTTCCTAGGCAGCAGGTTTATGAAGGGAGCCAGCCGGCCAGACAGCGGTAAGGAGCAGCAACAAAGGACTAGCAAACAGAGCTGAAAACAGGGGAGCTTGAGAGGGAGTTTGGGGGAGGATGTGTGTGGTGTGTGTGTTTTTTTTGTTCTGACAGAAGTTTAGGAGAGAAGGCACATGAAATTGCAAGCCAATAGCAAGGATTTTTAATGAATCTGTAAACTCAGGGGTCGTACCTTATGACTGGAGAATTGCTAATATAGTTCCTATTTTCAAGAAAGGGAAAAGAAGTGATCCGGGAAACTACAGGCCGGTTAGTTAAAAGACAGAGATGAACAGTAAATGGAACAAAATACAACATGGTTGTACAAAAGGTAGATCGTGCCAGACCAACCTGATCTCCTTCTTTGAGAAGAGAACTGATCTTTTAGACAAAGGTATGCAGTAGATCTAATCTACCTGGATTTCAGTAAGGCATTTGATACAGTTTCACTTGGGAAATTATTAGTTAAAATGGAGAAAATGGGGATTAATATGAGAATTGAAAGGTGGATATGGAACTGGTAAAAGGGGAGACTACAGCGGATCATACCGAAAGGTGAACTGTCAGGCTGGAGGGAGGTTACTAATGGAATTTCTCAGGGATTGGTCTTTGGCCCATCTTATTTCACATTTTTATTAATGGCCTTGACACAAAAAGTAGGAGTCTGCTAATAAAATCTGCAGATGATACAAAGTTGGGAGGTATTGCCAATACAGAGGAGAACTGGAATATCATACAAGAAGATCTGGAGAACCTTGAAAATTGGAGTAATAGAAATGGGATGAAATTTAATAGTGCAAAGTGAAAGGTCATGCACTTAGGAACTAACAACAAGAATGTTTGCTATAAGCTGGGGACTTACCAGTTGGTAGAGACAGGCGGAAGGAAAACACCTGGATGTATTAGTTTATCGCAGGATGACTATGAGCCACCAATGTGATGTGGCCGTGAAAAAGGCTAGTGCAGTCCTAGGATGCATGAGGTGAGGTATTTCCAGTAGAGACATGGAAGTGTTAGTACCATTATACAAGGCACTGGTGAGACCTCATCTGGAATATTGTGTGCAGTTCTGGCCTCCGATGTTTAAGCAAGATGATTTCAAAACTGGAACAGGTGCAGAGAAGGGCGACTTGGATGATCCGAGGAATGGAAAACCTACCTTGCGAGAGGAGACTCAAAGAGCTTTGCTTGTTTAGCCTCACCAAAAGATGGCTAAGAGGAGACATGATTGCTTTCTATAAATACATCAGAGGGATAAATACAGATAGGGAGAGGAGTTATTTAAGATAAGCACTAATGTGGACACAAGAACAAATGGATATAAAATGGCCATTTGAAGGACATAAATTCACACCGTGTAGAGGTTAAGCATAGGAGTTTATTACACACAGCGCTGGCGGAGTGTTACCTTGCTTATTACGCTCAGAGACACTGTCAATCAATTGATTACAATGGAATATAGGGATTTTTCATGGGCGGGGGAAAGTGACAGGGTAGGCAGTTTCACACCCTGGGATAGGTCTAGGCGCAAGACAAGATAGCACATTAGCCAATGGTTAACAGGTTACATAATGTCTCCGCCCATGGTCTCAAGTTAGCAAGTTAACATTTAATTAATACTTTGATAAAATGTTAATAGTATAAAATATATATGTTGAATTCTGATTTGGGGTTCATAGGAATGGAGTAGCTTTTCTGATTGTCCAGCAGATACATTCCTAGGGGTTAAAACAAAGAAACAGTGAAAGTATATGGCAATAAAGATTGTCTCCTTTGTGTTTTAAGGCAGGCATTAGTCCCTGGGAAAGGGAGGAGGGAGGATGCCATATCTTATGACATGTGCCAACCTTTTATAAACTCAAGGTTGGATATGTGGGAACATCTCCCTACAAAAGAAACTAATAACCGAAACAGGGCTTTTTTGTTTAATCTGCAACTCTGAATAAGAAACAGTTATTTAGTTTTTAGCTCCAACACCTGGCAATTTGCTGACTAGGTTTATTTTGGCAAAGCAAGGTTATCTTTTGTTTATTTTCCTTCTTTTAGCTAATCACTATTTGCTAGGCCTCTGGTCCCTTGACCATACTCGGGAATTTGGGTCTGGAAAAGAGCTGGCACAATCCATATACCAGGTTGTTATATAAAATGCACATGGATTTTAACCCTTCACCATTAACAAGTTTAGGCTTAGAATCATAGAATAGAATCATATAATATTAGGGTTGGGAGAGACCTCAGGAGGTCATCTAGTCCAATCCCCTGCTCAAAGCAGGACCAACACCAACTAAATCATCCCAGCCAGGGCTTTTTCAAGCCGGGCCTTAAAAACCTCTGGTTCCACCACCTCCCTAGGTAACCCATTCCAGTGCTTCACCACCCTCCTAGTGAAAAAGTTTTTCCTAATATCCAACCTAGACCTCCCTGACTGCAACTTGAGACCATTGCTCCTTGTTCTGTCATCTGCCACCACTGAGAACAGCCGAGCTCCATCCTCTTTGGAACCCCCCTTCAGGTAGTTGAAGGCTGCTATCAAATTACCCCTCACTCTTCTCTTCAGCAGACAAAATAACCCCAGTTCCCTCAGCCTCTCCTCATAAGTCATGTGCCTCAGCCCCCTAATCATTTTCGTTGCCCTCCACTGGACTTTCTCCAATTTGTCCACATCCCTTCAGTAGTGGGGGGACCAAAACTGGACACAATACTCCAGGTGTGGCCTCACCAGTGCTGAATAGAGGGGAATAATCACTTCCCTCAATCTGCTGGCAATGCTCCTACTAATACAGCCCAATATGCCGTTGGCCTTCTTAGCAACAAGGGCACACTGCTGACTCATATTCAGCTTCTTGTCCACTGTAATCCCCAGGTCCTTTTCTGCAGAACTGCTGCTTAGACAGTCGATCCCGAGCTTGTAGCGGTGCATGGGATTCTTCCTTCCTAAGTGCAGGACTCTGCACTTGTCCTTGTTGAACCTCATCAGATTTCTTTTGGCCCAATCCTACAATTTGTCTAGGTCACTCTGGACCCTATCCCTACCCTCCAGCGTATCTACCTCTCCCCCCAGCTTAGTGTCATCTGCGAACTTGCTGAGGGTGCAATTCATCCCATCATCCAGATCATCAATAAAGATGTTGAACAAAACCGGCCCCAGGACCGACCCCTGGGGCACTCCGCTTGATACTGGCTGCCAACTAGACATCGAGCCATTGATCACTACCCATTGAGGGCTAATGCCTAGCATTAGAAGGTATGCAACTCCTTGAGAGATGGTACAAAGCTCAAAGGCAACTTGCCCTCCGGATCCGTGACAATCCTGGATGCTGCCCCAACTTTCTAGATGTTGCAGGGCCCTGCGTGGGTGAATGACCACGTGTACTGGATTGGTGCAGCCATCCACATCTCCCGTAGCCTTTTGGTAAGTGACAACAGGAAGCATCGATTTCTCTGCTGCAATTTTATTTTAAAATACATATATAAAAAGGACTCCAGCTGTGGTTATAAACTGAGGGTGTCTTCAAAAGTACAAGTGTCACCTTGGGAGGTTCTGATCTCAGCAGAAGTGACTTAAGATCTTTGGGCTACTGGTGCATTCCCAAAAATCTTCAGCATTCAAACACCTTCCACTGGGGTCGTGACAGAGCGTACCATGCTGGGAATGGAACCTGGACTGCTCCATTTAGATGGCTGCAGCCTTTGTGGAGCTCCTGAAAAGTTGGGCAAGTTTTGCATGCCGGCAATGAGGCCTTTAAAACATGAACTCTTATGGACTCAACATAACCTGCCTGGCATTTTATCACACCCCACAAAGCAGTTACTGATCAGTGACAGAATCTTGTAACCCACTGACAATCACGTACAGGCATTTCATTTCAGCAGTTACCACTTTGTTTCACAAGGTAGCTACAGCTAGGTAGCTACTCTGTAACTGCCTGGCAAATAGCAACTAAATGCACCATCATTACATGCTCCTGCAGATGGCTTGATTATACAGTATCTGAAGTAAATGAGTAACATTCAGAGTAATTAACTTGTAGCATTTAGATTTCCCGTTAAGTCTTCAAGCAAAATGCAGACAGAGACCCTTTATCCTACTATCACAGCAATACTCCCACTTACACAGTTGCAAAATAAATACAGAGCTGAGTTAACAACATGGCTGCCTGGCTCCTATGACAAACACCCCTGCACTCCAATGCTCATGTATTTACTCTTCGCAGCAGTGGCAGTGCACATACTTTCCAGCAATGTTCATTTTTTTGAGCCTTCTGGGCCAGAACAGCAAACAGAACACATGGTGGCAGACAGTCAAAGCAGCATCTGAACACACTTCTAACCACAGACAACTCCCAGCACACCCCTTCATCGTACAAACCCCAGAGAGATCAATGACTCACAACCCACAATGGCACCTGGAAAAAGGAGCAAAGTCATTGCAAATTTCCATGGCATGAGATCTCACTGGGCATGGACATGTGGGTAGTGCACTGGCAAGTCTTGTGCTTCATTATGGTGGGTCTCCTCTAAGGACAGTTAAATAGCCCCTCCATCCTGATCTGAGAGGTTTGAGAAACTGCAACATCTCAACCAGGCAATCTCTTTATAGAAAGGGCTCTTGTCAGTGAAACTACAGTTATGTGATCAAATGAAAGACAAGTCCTGATGGCTCCCCTAGGGATTAGCTGGGCTCCCCTGTGCTGCTGGGTCGGCTCTCCTGTTTGGGGATGGTGATGCGTTTTCTTATCTGTACATCTTCATCCTGAAGGAGGAAACAAACATACTCATCAGCAGGAGATATCTGATCTGAAATGATTTAGCAGACTGTTCCAGATAAACAAAGACACTCCTCTCTCTCCTTCTTCCCCCAGAAGCCTTCTGCATATCACACTTCAGTCTCAGAAGGATTAGCTTGGCTGATGAAGATTTTAAATACAACCAGGAATATGAATCTGTGTGGATCTACGAGACAGCCCTCGCACTCTGCTGCTATCCCACTTGGAAACACTAAAGCCATCTCACGTCCTTCCCTGTGTATCTGATTTGTGTAGGTTCTCAAACCTGTTCACATGCTCCCATCCAAGAACTGTTCTTTCCAAATATTAGCAGGCATTTGTAGCTCTTTCAAACTGGCCAGGACTCTCCCCATAAGAGAGAGAGAGCAGTGATGCAGATTTGCTGTAGAGTTTTTCATTACCTAAGTGGAGCTGTGTGATCCCATTTATGCTTTGCTCCAAGATGGGAGGTCAGAAAAACTTCATGGTCGACACAAATTAGACATGGATTATAACTATTTAAATGCTAGTATGTGAACTCTGGCCATGAGACATGCATTCTCTCCATTATGTGTATAGGAAGGGACAAAGTTTATGTCAACACCCTGCTAAATTATGGACCCTTTAAAGGATGCTGACAAGTTTCAGCCACACAAAAGCTCCTGTTTATGACTTGGTTCCTTCCAACAATCTTCCCTAAAGACTGAAAGGTTTGGCTTTGCAGGGTTGTAGGTTACATGTAACCTAAAATATCAAATAGCTTGGATAGGCTGCTCTGTGAGCAGCTGCTGTACACAGTCTGCCTGAGAGGGATGGAACATGGCTTAGGAATGCACTCAGTACCTGCACTGCACTACAGACCATCTGATTTTCTTCTACCAGATTCCTTTCAGCACCAGTCTTACAGGCTGCTTCTCTCAATTGCCCCTTCTCACGATATTGTGATCCCACCATCTAACCTAGATAAGGCTCTATGTCTGCAGGAAAACATTTCGCTTTGACATGCTTGTCAGACTAAAGGCCGGCAAAAAGAGACACAGAGCTAGTCTAGAGCACAGTTCTTACGGAGTCAGAATCCTCTTCCACCTGGCTGCTTAGGAAATTAGCGTAATCATCCTTCTGGTTGTCTAGAATTTCTTCTTCATACTCAGTCTGATAGTCAGATTCATCTGAATAGGAGGGAAAAGAGAATTATTGGTTTTAGTTGGCACAAGTAATGGACAGAGGGCATTGCGGGAGGATTACAATATTTGCTAACCACATCCTGAGCTACAGAGCACTCAGCCAGGAAGGAAAGTCAGGTTTGGCCAACTAATGGCAACTCAATGAACTAGTTACTTTTCCCTGAGGACCACAAATCAAGCTGTCATTTTAGAAGTATCCATTCTCTAGCCTGCCTGGTTGCAGAGATAACCTTCAAAAACTGGATGTAAACTGACGTATCAATGTCTGCTAGTAACTGCATTAAAATTGCCTGGTTAAAGAGGTGTGAAATGTCCCATTCATCTCAATGGGGCCTTCGCTTTCAACCTAATGATAACGTAAAATGTTGACATATTAACACCACTGATCACTGCACACAAATATCACCACTGATTAATACACACAAATATTAATACCACTAATTCATGCAAACATGCTGTCATAGCCAGGGCCGGCTCCAGGGTTTGTGCCGCCTCAAGCAGGAGTTAAAAAAAAAAAAAAAGCCACGATCGCAATCGGGGCACTGCAGCTCTACCGCCGCCGCTTCATTCTTCGGCGGCAAGTCCTTCCCTCGCAGAGGGACTGAGGGACCCGCCGTCGAATTGCCACGGAAGACCCGGACGTGCCGCCCCCTCTTCACTGGCCGCCCCAGCCACCTGCTTGCCCCGCTGGTGCCTGGAGCCGGCCCTGGTCATAGCTTTCACCCCCACTCTGAACTTTAGGGTACAGATGTGGGGACCTGCATGAGAACCCCTAAGCTTAATTACCAGCTTAGATCTGGTTGCTGCCACCACCAAATCGTTTCAACAACCGTTTATGAGTCATTTGGAAACTCTGTTTCCCCCCAAAAATCTCTCCCTCCCAAGTACTATAACCCTTCCCTGGGTAGCCTTGAGAGACTTCTCCACCAATTTCCTGGTGAACACCGATCCAAACCCTTTGGATCTTAAAACAAGGAAAAATCAGTCAGGTTCTTAAAAAGAAGACTTTTAATTAAGGAAAAGGGGTGAAAGGAATACCTCTGTGAGATTAGCATGTAAGCTACTCTCACAGACAACAGATTCAAAACACAGAGGATGTTCCCCTGTGCAAAAACCTTAGTTACACAAAAGAAAACCCAATTTGATTATCCCGCTATGCAAAAAGAAAAAGTCACAAACGGAAATAAACATAAGCTAATTCATTCCTTCTCTAATACTCACTACCCTGGTTGATTCCTGGATCTTTTCACTCTGGCACAGAACTTAATGAATAGAACAAAGGAAAAACTTCCCTCCTTCCTCTTGAAAAACCTTGTCCCCCCCATTGGTTCCTCTGGTCAGGTGTCCGCTAGGCTAGGTGAACTTCTTAACCCGTTACAGGTAAAAGAGTCATTAACCCTTAACTGTCTGTTTATGACACATGCAAGAAAAGGGACAATCTTGTTCGGCAGATCTGCACAATCTATTTTTGGCATCATGCCATGGATTGAGTGTGGAAGAGCCCCACCGCTTATATATTCTCCAGCGTGACTCTGTTACGATCTGGGAAGATCTGTATCTGGGGAGGTCAGAGCAAAGCAAGGTACAATGAAAGGTGCTGTCCATGTTCAGTTGCAGAGGTGCCTCTGTCAACACCAGTCCTTGCAATGCCAATGCTGCTCGCAGGACAAAGCCTTGGGACCTCTCTGTCCCTCTTCTACAAAGTTGAAAATTGAGCCTGTATTCCTATTCCTTGTTTGTTGTCTTTTAGCCCTGGTCTACACTATGAGTTTAGGTCGAATTTAGCAGCATTAGATCAATTTAACCCTGCACCCGTCCACACGACGAAGCCATTTTTGTCGACTTAAAGGGCTCTTAAAATCAATTTCTGTACTCCTCCCCGACGAGGGGATTAGCGCTGAAATCGACATCGCCGGGTTGAATTTGGGGTAGTGTGGACGCAATTCGATGGTATTGGCCTCCGGGAGCTATCTGAGAGTGCTCCATTGTGACCGCTCTGGACAGCACTTTCAACTCAGATGCACTAGCCAGGTACACAGCAAAAGCCCTGGGAACTTTGGAATTTCATTTCCTGTTTGGCCAGCGTGGCGAGCTCATCAGCACAGGTGACCATGCAGTCCCAGAATCGCAAAAGAGCTCCAGCATGGACCGAATGGGAGGTACTGGATCTGATCGCTGTTTGGGGAGACGAATCCGTGCTATCAGAACTCCGTTCCAAAAGACGAAATGCCAAAATATTTGAAAAAATCTCCAAGGGCATGATGGACAGAGGCTACAACAGGGACCCGCAGCAGTGCCGCGTGAAAATTAAGGAGCTCAGGCAAACCTACCAAAAAACCAAAGAGGCAAATGGTTGCTCCAGGTCAGAGCCCCAGACATGCCGCTTCTATGATGAGCTTTGCGAATACAGCTTTGCGAACAGGGGCTGCTAACAAGGAGTTTCGCAAGGGAGTTCTCCAGGTGAAGGAGGAGCTAATACAGCATCTGTGGGGTAAGTGACTGTCTGTAGTGTGTGTTTGTTTGTGATTGGGGGTTACTTGCTGTGTGCTGAGCTTGTGTTTGTCAGTCTGTTTGTTTGTTTGTTTGAGGGACCGTGTGCTCTGGCTGGCAGTTGGAGGCAGGTTTGAAAGGTCGAAGCCTCTGGTAATTGGCTGAGCCTTAATCAGTGGGCGGGGCATTCACTCAGGCCAGGGCTTTGTAAAGCCGCGCACAAGCGAACAGGGGCTGCTAACAGGGAGTTTCGCAAGGGAGTTCAGAAGGGGAGTGGGAAGGGAGTGGGAGCCCCTCGCCGGCCGTAACCCCTTCCCCGTGGCCCCCCCCTAGAACCTATAAACCGAACCACATTCCAAAACCCCTTCCTGTAAACCACCCTTCCACTAACTAGGAGACAATGCAGGCAGAAGCCCAGCAGCAGAGTGGGGGCTATCCAGTTTATTGCACTGAGTGTTGCATGTATGATTACCTGCCCCGTGGGCGGGTGGCGTATGTGTGCATTCGGTGCAAGGAGCTCCTGGCCCTCAGAGACCATGTACGGGCTTTGGAGGCCAGGGTGGCGGAACTGGAGGAGCTGAGAGAGGCAGAGAGGTATGTTGATGAGGCTTTCCGGGACATTGTAGAATTGTCCCACCTCCGCTCAGACAGCTCCTGTGCTGTTGAGGAGGAAGAACGGCCCAGGGAAGTAGAGCAGTCAATGGGAGCAGAGGGAAACCTTCCCGTAGTTGGGACCCTCCTTCCAGATGGTGCTGGGGTTGCCTCTCGCACTGAGGTTGCCTCTCCGGGGGAGGGAACTCCAGTTTCTAGGAAAAGGCAGGTGTTAGTAATGGGAGATTCGATTATTAGAAATGTAGATAGCTGGGTCTGTGATGACCGGGAGAACCGTATGGTGACTTGCCTGCCTGGTGCGAAGGTTGCGGATCTCTCGAGGCATCTAGATAGACTTATGTGTAGTGCTGGGGAGGAGCCGGTGGTCGTGGTACATGTAGGTACCAATGACATAGGGAAGGGTAGGAGAGATGTCCTGGAAGCCAAATTTAGGCTGCTAGGGAAGAGACTGAAATCCAGGACCTCTATGGTGGCATTTTCAGAAATGCTCCCAGTTCCACGCGCAGGGCCAGGGAGGCAGGCAGAGCTTCAGAGTCTCAATGCGTGGATGAGACGATGGTGTAGAGAGGAGGGGTTCACGTTCATTAGGAACTGGGGAAACTTCTGGGATGGGGGGAGCCTATACAGGAGAGATGGGCTCCACCTAAACCAAAGTGGAACCAGACTGCTGGCACTAAACATTAAAAAGGTTGTAGAGCAGTTTTTAAACTAGGAGATGGGGGAAAGCCGACTGCTGCAGAGGAGCGTGTGGATCGGACACAGACTTCTCTTAGGGGAGAGTCTGATGATAGAGAATCTCCAGGTTATAGTCAGGAGCAGAGGACTGAAAAGTATAATGTAAGGGCCGGATCAGATGATAAACAGTCACATAAAAAAGAATCTGGCACATCAGAAGAAGGCAGGCTAGTAAACAGGGACAAGTTTTTAAAGTGCTTGTACACAAATGCCAGAAGTCTAAATAATAAGATGGGTGAACTAGAGTGCCTTGTGATAAAGGAGGATATAGATATAATAGGCATCACAGAAACCTGGTGGACTGAGAGCAATCAATGGGACACAATCATTCCGGGGTACAAAATATATCGGAAGGACAGAACAGGCCGTGCAGGGGGAGGAGTGGCACTATATGTGAAAGAAAGTGTAGATTCAAATGAAGTAAAAATCTTAAGCGAATCCACATGTTCCATAGAGTCTCTATGGATAGAAATTTCATGCTCTAGTAAAAATATAACATTAGGGATCTATTATCGACCACCTGACCAGGACAGTAATAGTGATGATGAAATGCTAAGGGAAATTAG
Organism: Platysternon megacephalum; assembly: GCA_003942145.1. NCBI lineage: Eukaryota > Metazoa > Chordata > Testudines > Platysternidae > Platysternon > Platysternon megacephalum. The sequence continues at coordinate 458,963 of QXTE01000336.1, forward strand.
AGAGGCTATCAAAATTAAGAACCCAATAATAGTGGGGGATTTCAATTATCCCCATATTGACTGGGAACATTTCACTTCAGGACGAAATGCAGAGATAAAATTTCTCGATACTTTAAATGACTGCTTCATGGAGCAGCTGGTACGGGAACCCACAAGGGGAGAGGCAACTCTAGATTTAATCCTGAGTGGAGCGCAGGAGCTGGTCCAAGAGGTAACTATAGCAGGACCGCTTGGAAATAGTGACCATAATACAATAGCATTCAACATCCCTGTGGTGGGAAGAACACCTCAACTGCCCAACACTGTGGCATTTAATTTCAAAAGGGGGAACTATACAAAAATGAGGGGGTTAGTTAGACAAAAGTTAAAAGGTACAGTGACTAAAGTGAAATCCCTGCAAGTTGCATGGGCCCTTTTTAAAGACACCATAATAGAGGCCCAACTTCAATGTATACCCCAAATTAAGAAAAACAGTAAAAGAACTAAAAAAGAGCCACCGTGGCTTAACAACCATGTAAAAGAAGCAGTGAGAGATAAAAAGACTTCCTTTAAAAAGTGGAAGTCAAATCCTAGTGAGGCAAATAGAAAGGAGCACAAACACTGCCAACTTAAGTGCAAGAGTGTAATAAGAAAAGCCAAAGAGGAGTTTGAAGAACGGCTAGCCAAAAACTCCAAAGGTAATAACAAAATGTTTTTTAAGTACATCAGAAGCAGGAAGCCTGCTAAACAACCAGTGGGGCCCCTTGATGATCAAAATACAAAAGGAGCGCTTAAAGATGATAAAGTCATTGCGGAGAAACTAAATGGATTCTTTGCTTCAGTCTTCACGGCTGAGGATGTTAGGGAGATTCCCCAACCTGAGCTGGCTTTTGTAGGTGACAAATCTGAGGAACTGTCACAGATTGAAGTGTCACTAGAGGAGGTTTTGGAATTAATTGATAAACTCAACATTAACAAGTCACCGGGACCAGATGGCATTCACCCAAGAGTTCTGAAAGAACTCAAATGTGAAGTTGCGGAACTATTAACTAAGGTTTGTAACCTGTCCTTTAAATCGGCTTCGGTACCCAATGACTGGAAGTTAGCTAATGTAACGCCAATATTTAAAAAGGGCTCTAGGGGTGATCCCGGCAATTACAGACCGGTAAGTCTAACGTCGGTACCGGGCAAATTAGTTGAAACAATAGTAAAGAATAAAATTGTCAGACACATAGAAAAACATAAACTCTTGAGCAAGAGTCAACATGGTTTCTGTAAAGGGAAATCGTGTCTTACTAATCTATTAGAGTTCTTTGAAGGGGTCAACAAACATGTGGACAAGGGGGATCCGGTGGACATAGTGTACTTAGATTTCCAGAAAGCCTTTGACAAGGTCCCTCACCAAAGGCTCCTACGTAAATTAAGCTGTCATGGGATAAAAGGGAAGGTCCTTTCATGGATTGAGAACTGGTTAAAGGACAGGGAACAAAGGGTAGGAATTAATGGTAAATTCTCAGAATGGAGAGAGGTAACTAGTGGTGTTCCCCAAGGGTCAGTCCTAGGACCAATCCTATTCAATTTATTCATAAATGATCTGGAGAAAGGGGTAAACAGTGAGGTGGCAAAGTTTGCAGATGATACTAAACTACTCAAGATAGTTAAGACCAAAGCAGATTGTGAAGAACTTCAAAAAGATCTCACAAAACTAAGTGATTGGGCAACAAAATGGCAAATGAAATTTAATGTGGATAAATGTAAAGTAATGCACATTGGAAAAAATAACCCCAACTATACATACAACATGATGGGGGCTAATTTAGCTACAACGAGTCAGGAAAAAGATCTTGGCGTCATTGTGGATAGTTCTCTAAAGATGTCCACGCAGTGTGCAGAGGCGGTCAAAAAAGCAAACAGGATGTTAGGAATCATTAAAAAGGGGATAGAGAATAAGACAGAGAATATATTATTGCCCTTATATAAATCCATGGTACGCCCACATCTCGAATACTGTGTACAGATGTGGTCTCCTCACCTCAAAAAGGATATTCTAGCACTAGAAAAGGTTCAGAAAAGGGCAACTAAAATGATTAGGGGTTTAGAGAGGGTCCCATACGAGGAGAGATTAGAGAGGCTGGGACTCTTCGGCTTGGAAAAGAGAAGACTAAGGGGGGACATGATAGAGGTATATAAAATCATGAGTGATGTTGAGAAAGTGGATAAGGAAAAGTTATTTACTTATTCCCATAATACAAGAACTAGGGGTCACCAAATGAAATTAATAGGCAGCAGGTTTAAAACAAATAAAAGGAAGTTCTTCTTCACGCAGCGCACAGTCAACTTGTGGAACTCCTTACCTGAGGAGGTTGTGAAGGCTAGGACTATAACAATGTTTAAAAGGGGACTGGATAAATTCATGGTGGCTAAGTCCATAAATGGCTATTAGCCAGGATGGGTAAGAATGGTGTTCCTAGCCTCTGTTCGTCAGAGGATGGAGATGGATGGCAGGAGAGAGATCACTTGATCATTGCCTGTTAGGTTCACTCCCTCTGGGGCACCTGGCATTGGCCACTGTCGGTAGACAGATACTGGGCTAGATGGTCCTTTGGTCTGACCCGGTACGGCTTTTCTTATGTTCTTATGAGCTGCATGCAATTCTAGGGGGGGGGCCCCCTACCACTACCCCACCCCTGTCTGTGGACACCTGCAAGGGGGGAGTCTCATGCAACAGGGATGAGGATTTTGGGGACGGGGAAGATGAGGAGGTGGAGAAGGATGAGGATAGCGCACAGCACGCAAGTGGAGAAACCATTCTCCCTGACAGCCAGGAACTGTTTATCACCCTGGAGCCAATCCCCTCCCAACCCTCCCAAGGCGGGCTCACGGACCATGAAGCCGGAGAAGGCACCTCTGGTGAGTGTACCTTTGTAAATATAATGCATGGTTTAAAAGCAAGCGTGTTTAATGATTAATTTGCCCTGAAGACTTGGGATGCATTTGCGGCCAGTACAGCCCCTCCTTTAAAATGGCCAACCCAACGGGTGCTTGGTATGGGAAAGGAGGGCGCTGCTGTTTGAAACCATTGAAAAATGTTATGAAGGTTGAAGAAGCCGAAAGACTGTGGCTGACCATGGCTGCCTGCAAGCCGAATTCTGTTGCCCGGCCGTGCGTGTGTGATCTCTCACACCAAACTGGCAGGCCCTCAATATAAGAGGCAAAATGCGACCTTGTACCGAAAGCACCTGTGCTATGTAATGTTAACAGCTTGGTTCACTGTGAAAGAGTCTACCCATTGTTCTCTAAAATGTGTCTTTTTAAATACTACTCTCCCTTTTTTCCCTCCCACAGCTGCAAATGTTTCAACGCTCCCCCTGTCATCTCCGTCCCAGATCCTAGCGCAGATAAGAAGGCGAAAAAAATGCACTCGCGATGAAATGTTCTCTGAGCTCATGCAGTCCTCCCGCAATGAAAGAGCTCAGTGGAATGCGTGGAGGCAAACAATGTCAGAGTCCAGGAAATCAGAAAATGAACGCGAGGAGAGACGGGACAAGCGAGATGAGAGGTGGTGGGAGCACGATGAGAGGTGGTGGGAGCACGATGAGAGGAGGCAGGATGCAATGCTGAGGCTACTGGGGGATCAAACTGATATGCTCCGGCATCTGGTGGAGCTTCAGGAAAGCCAGCAGGAGCACAGACCGCCGCTGCAGCCCCTGTGTAACCGCCCGCCCTCCTCCCCAAGTTCCATAGCCTCCTCACCCAGACGCCCAAGAACAGGGGGGGGGGGGCTCCGGGCACCCAACCACTCCACCCCAGAGGACTGCCCAAGCAACAGAAGGCTGGCATTCAATAAGTTTTGAAGTGCAGTGTGGCCTTGTCCTTCCCTCCTCCCCTCATCCACCCCCCCCCCCAATGCTTCCCTCCTCCCCGACCCTTCCCGGGCTACCATGGCAGTTATCCCCCTATTTGTGTGATGAATTAATAAAGAATGCATGATTTTGAAACAATAATGACTTTATTGCCTCTGCACGCGGTGATCGAAGGGAGGAGGATGGTTGGCTTACAGGGAAGTAGAGTGAACCAAGAGGGCGGGTTTTCATCAAGGAGAAACAAACAGAACTGTCACACAGTAGCCTGGCCAGTCATTAAACTGGTTTTCAAAGTTTCTCTGATGCGCAGCGCGCCCTGCTGTGCTCTTCTAATCGCCCTGGTGTCTGGCTGCACGTAATCAGTGGCCAGGCGATTTGCCTCAACCTCCCACCCCGCCATAAACGTCTCCCCCTTACTCTCACAGATATTGTGGAGCACACAGCAAGCAGCAATAACAATTGGAATATTGGTTTTGCTGAGGTCTAACTGGTCAGTAAATTGCGCCAGCGCGCTTTTAAACATCCAAATGCACATTCTACCACCATTCTGCACTTGCTCAGCCTATAGTTGAACAGCTCCTTACTACTGTTCAGGTGCCTGTGTTTGGCTTCATGAGCCATGGCATTAAGGGGTAGGCTGGGTCCCCAAGGATAACTATAGGCATTTCAACATCCCCAACTGTTATTTTCTGGTCTGGGAAGAAAGTCCCTTCCTGCAGCTGTTCAAACAGACCAGAGTTCCTGAAGATCGAGCCTCATGTACCTTTCCCGGCCATCCCACGTTGATGTTGGTGAAACGTCCCTTGTGATCCACCAGTGCTTGCAGCACCATTGAAAAGTACCCCTTGTGGTTTATGTACGGGCTGCCAAGGTGGTCCGGTCCCAAGATAGAGATATGCGTTCCGTCTATCGCCCCACCACAGTTAGGGAATCCCACTGCAGCAAAGCCATCCACTATGACCTGCACATTTCCCAGAGTCACTACCCTTGATAGCAGCAGCTCAGTGATTTCGTTGGCTACTTGGATCACAGAAGCCCCCACAGTAGATTTGCCCACTCCAAATTGATTCCCGACTGACTGGTAGATGTCTGGCGTTGCAAGCTTCCAGAGGGCTATCGCCACTCGCTTCTGAACTGTGAGGGCTGCTCTCATCTTGGTATTCTTGCGCTTCAGGGCAGGGAAAAGCAAGTCACAAAGTTCCATGAAAGTGCCCTTACGCATGCGAAAGTTTCACAGCCACTGGGAATCATCCCAGACCTGCAACACTATGCGGTCCCACCAGTCTGTGCTTGTTTCCCGGGCCCAGAATCAGCGTTCCACGGCATGAACCTGCCCCATTAACACCATGATGTCCAAATTGCCAGGGCCTGTGCTTTGAGAGAAGTCTGTGTCCATGTCCTCATCACTATCGTGATCTCGCTGTCGTCGACCCCTTGCCTGCTTTTGCAGGCTCTGGTTCTGCACATACTGCAGGATANGCCTCTGCACGCGGTGATCGAAGGGAGGAGGATGGTTGGCTTACAGGGAAGTAGAGTGAACCAAGAGGGCGGGTTTTCATCAAGGAGAAACAAACAGAACTGTCACACAGTAGCCTGGCCAGTCATTAAACTGGTTTTCAAAGTTTCTCTGATGCGCAGCGCGCCCTGCTGTGCTCTTCTAATCGCCCTGGTGTCTGGCTGCACGTAATCAGTGGCCAGGCGATTTGCCTCAACCTCCCACCCCGCCATAAACGTCTCCCCCTTACTCTCACAGATATTGTGGAGCACACAGCAAGCAGCAATAACAATTGGAATATTGGTTTTGCTGAGGTCTAACTGGTCAGTAAATTGCGCCAGCGCGCTTTTAAACATCCAAATGCACATTCTACCACCATTCTGCACTTGCTCAGCCTATAGTTGAACAGCTCCTTACTACTGTTCAGGTGCCTGTGTTTGGCTTCATGAGGCATGGCATTAAGGGGTAGGCTGGGTCCCCAAGGATAACTATAGGCATTTCAACATCCCCAACTGTTATTTTCTGGTCTGGGAAGAAAGTCCCTTCCTGCAGCTGTTCAAACAGACCAGAGTTCCTGAAGATCGAGCCTCATGTACCTTTCCCGGCCATCCCACGTTGATGTTGGTGAAACGTCCCTTGTGATCCACCAGTGCTTGCAGCACCATTGAAAAGTACCCCTTGTGGTTTATGTACGGGCTGCCAAGGTGGTCCGGTCCCAAGATAGAGATATGCGTTCCGTCTATCGCCCCACCACAGTTAGGGAATCCCACTGCAGCAAAGCCATCCACTATGACCTGCACATTTCCCAGAGTCACTACCCTTGATAGCAGCAGCTCAGTGATTTCGTTGGCTACTTGGATCACAGAAGCCCCCACAGTAGATTTGCCCACTCCAAATTGATTCCCGACTGACTGGTAGATGTCTGGCGTTGCAAGCTTCCAGAGGGCTATCGCCACTCGCTTCTGAACTGTGAGGGCTGCTCTCATCTTGGTATTCTTGCGCTTCAGGGCAGGGAAAAGCAAGTCACAAAGTTCCATGAAAGTGCCCTTACGCATGCGAAAGTTTCACAGCCACTGGGAATCATCCCAGACCTGCAACACTATGCGGTCCCACCAGTCTGTGCTTGTTTCCCGGGCCCAGAATCAGCGTTCCACGGCATGAACCTGCCCCATTAACACCATGATGTCCAAATTGCCAGGGCCTGTGCTTTGAGAGAAGTCTGTGTCCATGTCCTCATCACTATCGTGATCTCGCTGTCGTCGACCCCTTGCCTGCTTTTGCAGGCTCTGGTTCTGCACATACTGCAGGATAATGTGCGAGGTGTTTACAATGCTCACAACAGCAGCGGTGAGCTGAGCGGGCTCCATGCTTGCCATGGTATGGCGTCTGCAGGAGAGCAGAGGTGCAGCGGAAGCAGTGGATAACGACGGATGCCACGAGAATAGATATTTATACCGAACGACGAGAGGACCTGTGAGGTGGATTCATGGCACCAGGAGAGCAGAGTTGCAGCAGAAGCGGTGGATGACTGAGCTCATTTACTCTATTGAGACTGAACTCATTTACAACAGCAGGAGAGCAGAGTTGCAGTGGAAGCAGTGGATGACGATGGATTGCAGACCTACTGCATCGTCTGCTGCCAGCAGCACCCAGGACACAACAGCAGCGGTGACGGTGAGCTGAGCTGAGCGGGCTCCATGCTTGCTGTGGTATGGCATCTGCACGGAAAAAAGGCGCGAAACGATTGTCTGCCGTTGCTTTCACGGAGGGAGGGGCATCTGACGACATGTACTCAAAACCACCCGTGACAATATTTTTGCCCCATCAGGCATTGGGAGCTTAACCCAGAATTCCAATGGGTGGCGGAGACTGCGGGATAGCTACCCACAGTGCACCACTCTGTGAGTCGATGCTAGCCACCGTATTGAGGACGCACTCCGCCAACCTACTGTGCTTAGTGGGGACATACACGATCGACTGGGGGTTGGTGGTTGGACTAGATGACCTCCTGAGGTCCCTTCCAACCCTGATAGTCTATGATTCTATGACTGTATAAAATCGCTTTCTAAAGTTCGACTTCTATAAATTCGACCTAATTTCCTAGTGTAGATATACCCTTAGCCAGCCTCTGATCTTCCCATCACCACTAGCTTACAGAAGTTTCCTCTTAAAAGGAACTTTGTCAAAGGCTTTTTGAAAGTTGACTATTTTGTTGATGTACTAGGGAGGTGTGATATTCCCCTATTAAACCCATACTGGCTTGTTCTGATCATATCACAATTACCTGGGTGTTTTATCTTTCTATTTTAATGTTGTTTCAATCCATACTCCTAGTTTTTCAGTATGACTCACTGTTCTGACATCAGGATAATCCCTAGCGCCAGTTAGAGTGTTAGGTAAGACATTACTACCATCTGGAATCAGAGCCACTGAATTAACTGAAGGATTGCATATTTGTGTCACCAGTTCAGTCCCTTTTATCGTAAACTTTTGCAGAACTCTTGGACATACCATCTGGTCCTGGGGACTTGACGATCCTTAATTTATCAGTTTGTTCCAGCAACTTCCATTTGAACTGCTTAGTTCACCTCTTTTATTACCTGAAGAGCACAGGCATGGAGTGTCTCCCCAATATTTTCTGTGGTGAAGACTGATGCAAAGAAATTGTTTTGCTTCTCTGCAAAGTGCACAAAATTTTGAACCACTCCCTTAGATCTTTCACAGACTGCCTTGCTTCCAAAGAACTTACAATTCTTTATTTGAGTTTTGTCTTTGGCTATTTGCTCTTCCCTTTTAGCCTCCTAATTTCGACTTTGTATTTCATCCACCATAGTTTATGCTCCTTTCTCTTGGCGTCAGTAGAGTTGGAGCGCCTTTTTCTGAGGGATTCCCTGTTTAGCTTGAATAAACTCTTGAAGTTAAAATCACTGAACCATTTACATCATGCTCCCCTCCACCCCGGCTTTCCTGCTTCCTTTCTTCTTTAGAGGTATGCGTGCCTTTTGGTATTCTGTTATGGGCTGCTTAAGTAGCCTCCACACTGAGTCTAAGAATTTTAATTTCCTCACTTTTGCCTATAGGTCTGTTTGATCAGCTACAGATGGGGAAACTGAGGCCCAGCAGGACCAGTGGCACAACAGTCCCCCTACAAACCCCAATACCATTCCCATGTTCTAAGTGCTAGACAATACTCCAGCCTAGAAACAGGATAATGTTACTTAGAAGATTTAATCATTTTCGAATAACCACAAAGAAACCTCCAGATATGTCACAAGATAAACAAGAGACTGTTACAGACTCATTCATGCTGCCCCATATCAATTCACCATTCTATTTAAGAACTCAGATACTTTCAGAATATTGATCAGAAGGACTCCAGTGAACTCCCTGAACCTGCATTACTGTACACATCCATCATAGCTACTGTCCAGCTCCTACCTTGTAAATCAATACTGAAGCCACATGCAGCTCTACTCTCTAGACCAGGGGTCGGCAACCTTTCAGAAGTGGGGTGCCGAGTCTTCATTTATTCACTCTAATTTAAGGTTTCACGTGCCAGTAATACATTTTAACATTTTTAGAAGGTCTTGTTCTATAAGTCTATAATATATAACTAAACTATTGTTGTATGTAAAGTAAATAAGGTTCTTAAAATGTTTAAGAAGCTTCATTTAAAATTAAATTAAAATGCAGAGCCCCCCGGACCGGTGGCCTGGACCTGGGCAGTGTGAGTGCCACTGAAAATCAACTCGCGTGCCGCCTTCGGCACGCATGCCATAGGTTGCCTACCCCTGCTCTAGACTGTGGCAGTTTCTGAAGCCACGCCAACTGAAATGCTCTGACTGCCAACCAGCGCCGGCTCCAGGGTTTTTGCCGCCCCAGGCAGCCAAAAAAAAAAAAAAAAAAAGCCGCGATCGTGATCTGCGGCGGCAATTCGGTGGGAGGTCCTCTGCTCCTAGCGGGAGTGAGGGACCCTCCGCCGAATTGCCGCCGAATACCTGGACGTGCCGCCCCTCTCCCGAGTGGCCACCCCAAGCACCTGCTTGTTAAGCTGGTGCCTGGAGCCGGCCCTGCTGCCAACCAGCAGGGGTAATAAACCAGCAAAGCAATGGCATCATCGTCACATGGGTTTGAGCTATTCCTGCTGTCATGCCCAACCTTTTCCCTCAAAAATCAAACAAGATGCATATGCAGCAAAATTAAACAAATCTCAACTGCTCATGTTGGGCATTGATCCACCTTGCATAGAGTTTATCAAAAAGCCCTGCTTTAGACTGATTCCTTCTGCAGTGCTTGCAAGGAGTCTGCCAATAATCACAACTAAACACAACAAGCAAGCACTTTTAATTGAGCCATCACACGTCTCAGCAAAGTAATGATGCCAATGTGTTACTCCACTCTTGTCCACCAGCACCCCAGCCTTCTGTTTACTGCTTCTTGCCTGAACACATCATAGCTAAGAGGAAGCACAGTGCTCTACCCACAAGGCCAGCTGGGACTCAGAAGAGCTGGACTCCATTTCCAGCTCTTCCCCCTGCCTCCCCTTGTGACCTTGGACAAGTCACTGGGTCTCTCTGTGGCTCAATTCCCCATCTGTAAAATCCTGCTCCACTTCACAGGATGGTTCGGAGGATAAATGAATTCCTGTTTGTGAAGTGCACAAATAGCTCACTGATGGGGGCCGTACATGGTAATCAGACAGATCCATCATGGCTACATATACAGTGCAAGCAGAGACCTGGGTTTCTATTTGTGTCACTAGATCACCACTCCTGCTTTTGGGGGATTGGGAAAATAACCATCCTTTTGTGATGTCTGAAACGTTGGTGGGTTTGCAGAGAGTGGGCAGGGAGATGGAGCACATGTGCCAGTAGCAGTTAAACCAGCTTCAACTAGACACTTAACAGCTACAATGTTATCTGTGTAGATACCAAGTATGGGGCATATGCTGCGAGATGGACGAATACCTTCAAACATGGGAGTTGCTGGATCCTCCTAGCTGACCCCTACAACCCTAACCTAACTCTCCACATTTTAAATCAATTGGCCCCCATTCCCATGGGGGGTTGTCAGGGCAGACATCTCAGCGTCCCCAGCGCTGGCCTGTGTGTGTAATCCTGCTCCCTATTAGCCACCTAGGTAACCTCAGATTATCTTGGGTTTATGTCATAAACAGATAGTTAAGGGTTAATGCCTCTTTTACCTGTAAAGGGTTAAGGAGTTGACCAGGGAATTGGTGGAGGAGTCTCTCAAGACTACCCAGGGAAGGGTTATAGTACTTGGGAGAGAAGACAGTTTCCCAAATGACTCAAATATTTGGGTGGTGGCAGCATACTGATCTAAGCTGGTAATTAAGCTTAGGAGTTCTCATGCAGGTCCCCACATCTGTACCCTATGACATGGTGAGCAGCGGTGGGAGATTTCAAAGGAACCAATAGGGGAGACCAGAAAAGGAACACTGAATACTGTGGAAGTCTCTGGTAACTAAGCAATGCTGAGCTGAGGCATCCCAGTCAGTGAACTGCAGAGGGGGTGTAACCCAGCCCAACAAAGCAGGAAAATGAGTACCAGTGACACAGCTACTAAACTAGAGCTGGCCAGACTGGCAGCAGAAGAAAGTGAAAAGAATCATAAGAGACTACTCGAAATAAAAGAACTCGAGAAAGCAGCTACTGAAAGAGAAGAAAAAGCAAAAAGGGAGGCAGAGGCAACTGTCCACGAAAGAGCTTTGGAAATTGAAAGAACAAGGATTGAAGCAGAAAAGGCCAATGCAGAGGCTAACCACCAGAGGGCTATGGAGATCCAAAGGGAGTCCCAGAAGCATGCACTGGAGTTAGCAAGGATGCAGCAGACTACACCAAATAATCCTAACAATCCTCCCTCAAAAATCCACGGATGGGAGCGACTATGTCCACAGTATGATGAATCCAGTGATATTGCTGAATATTTCCTCACCTTTGACAGACTATGCACTCTCCATACCATTCCTGAGGAACAAAAGATGACCACATTGGTAGCCAAATTGACTGGAAGAGCTCTGGATGTATTCAACAAGATGCCTATTGGGGAGGCTTCTGACTATGGTAAATTTAAGGATTTGGTTTTAAAGCAATTTCAAGTTACACCTGACACTTACACAGTCAAATTTAGAACCCTTCAGAGAGGGCTTGGACTAAATAATATGGCTTATGCACACCAGATAAAGGATCTGTTAAAGAAATGGGTCGACGGCAGGGGTGTAACTACCTTTGAAGGAATGATTGATTTGATGACTCAGGAACAATTCCTGAACATGACCAAGGATCATATAAAACAGTGGTTATGGGATAAGAAAATAGACTCAGTCGAAAGTCTTGCTTCTTATACTGATCAATACGAACAGTCCCAAGCTGCCAGCGAGGCGGGGAAAATCGACACAAAACGGGTGGAGGGAGCAGAGAGGAACAACCCAGGTCGCAGTATGAGTGAAGATCAGAAGGGAAACCCTCAAACCACCAGGGAATTGGTGGAGGAGTCTCTCAAAACTACCCAGGGAAGGGTTATAGTACTTGGGAGGGAAAGGTTTTGGGGGAGAAGACAGTTTCCAAAATGACTCCAATATTTGGGTGGTGGCAGCATACTGATCTAAGCTGGTAATTAAGATTAGGAGTTCTCATGCAGGTCCTCACATCTGTACCCTAAAGTTCAGAGTGGGGGTGAAACCTATGACAAACCCCAACCGATTACAGTTCATTACACCACAATCACAACAAAGGTCCCCAGGCCCAGATGCCTCTCAAATACCCTCGGAGCGAAGGGAAACCTTGAGAGTGGGTGGAAAGAAAGTTATCGCGTGGAGGGACACTGGGGCACAAGTGTCAACTATCCACCAATCCCTAGTGGACCCCAAACTCATCAACCCAGAGGCGCCGGTGACAATTCAACCCTTCATGTCACACTCTTTAACCTTGCCTACAGCCAAGTTGCCTGTCCAGTACAAGGGCTGGTCAGGAATGGGGACTTTTGCAGTCTATGACAATTATCCCATTCCCATGCTGCTGGGGGAAGACTTGGCCAACCATGCGAAGCTAGCCAAGAGGGTGGGAATGGTCACCCGCAGCCAGGCTAAGCAAGCTTTCACACCTATCCCTGTTCCTGAGCCTTCCACCAGGGCCCCGTCTGTGTTACCAGAGACCCAGACAGAGGTGGTGGAACCGGATCTTCTGCCCACGAGTGCTACAGCCATAGTGAATCCAGTCCCAGAACCAGAACTGGCGAAGCAACCAGCACCAGAACCCTTGCCAGCACTGAGTACAACACTTGCAACCCCATCTACAATTCCAACGCCAGAGGGCACCAGCGAGCCTGAACTGGCAAAAGCAGCAGATAATCCTACCCAAAAGGCTCAGCCAGAGCCTGAAATACCATATAGTACACCAGCGGAGAGCGGTTCACAGTCAACGGAAACAACCCCATCACCTGCATCGCTTCCAGAGGGACCAAGCCCAAGTCCACAGTCCAAGGAGGAACTGATGTCTCCAGCATCAAGGGAACAGTTCCAGGCCGAGCAGGAAGCAGATGACAGCCTTCAGAAAGCTTGGGTGGCGGCACGGAGCACCCCACTGCCTCTCAGCTCTTCTAACCGATCCCGGTTTGTTGTAGAACAAGGACTTTTATACAAGGAGACTCTTTCTGGTGGACACCAGGAAGACTGGCATCCTCAGAGACAGTTGGTAGTTCCAACTAAGTACCGGGTAAAGCTCTTGAGCTTAGCCCATGATCACCCTAGTGGCCATTCTGGGGTGAACAGAACCAAAGATCGGTTGGGGAAGTCCTTCCACTGGGAGGGAATGGGCAAGGACGTTGCTAATTATGTCCGGTCTTGTGAGGTGTGCCAACGAGTGGGAAAACCCCAAGACCAGGTCAAAGCCCCTCTCCAGCCACTCCCCATAATTGAGGTTCCCTTTCAGCGAGTAGCTGTGGATATTCTGGGTCCTTTCCCAAAAAAGACACCCAGAGGAAAACAATACATACTAACTTTCATGGATTTTGCCACCCGATGGCCGGAAGCAGTACCCTTAAGCAACACCAGGGCTAAAAGTGTGTGCCAGGCATTAGCAGACATTTTTGCCAGGGTAGGTTGGCCCTCCGACATCCTTACCGATTCGGGAACGAATTTCTTGGCAGGGACCATGAA
>QXTE01000336.1:472723-538032 GCA_003942145.1 Platysternon megacephalum
GAGTGGGAAAACCCCAAGACCAGGTCAAAGCCCCTCTCCAGTCACTCCCCATAATTGAGGTTCCCTTTCAGCGAGTAGCTGTGGATATTCTGGGTCCTTTCCCAAAAAAGACACCCAGAGGAAAACAATACATACTAACTTTCATGGATTTTGCAACTTTCATGGATTTTGCCACCCGATGACCAGAAGCAGTACCTTTATGTGTGTGTCAGGCATTAGCAGACATTTTTGCCAGGGTAGGTTGGCCCTCCGACATCCTTACCGATTCGGGAACGAATTTCTTGGCAGGGACCATGAAAAGCCTGTGGGAATCTCATGGGGTGAATCACTTGGTTGCCACCCCTTACCACCATCAATCCAATGGCCTGGTGGAGAGGTTTAATGGAACTTTGGGGGCCATGATACGTAAATTCGTAAATGAACACTCCAATGATTGGGACCTAGTGTTACAGCAGTTGCTTTTTGCCTACAGGGCTGTACCACATCCCAGTTTAGGGTTTTCACCTTTTGAACTTGTGTATGGCCGCGAGGTTAAGGGGCCATTACAGTTGGTGAAGCAGCAATGGGAGGGGTTTACGCCTTCTCCAGGAACTAACATTCTAGACTTTGTAAGCGACCTACAAAACACCCTCCGACACTCTTTAGCCCTTGCTAAAGAAAACCTAAAGGATGCTCAGGAGGAGCAAAAGGCCTGGTATGATAAACATTCCAGAGAACGGTCCTTCAAAGTAGGAGACCAAGTCATGGTCTTAAAGGCGCTCCAGGCCCATAAAATGGAAGCGTCGTGGGAAGGGCCATTCACGGTCCAGGAACGCCTAGGAGCTGTTAACTATCTCATAGCATCCCCCACCTCAAATATGAAGCCTAAGGTATACCATGTTAATTCTCTTAAGCCCTTTTATTCCAGAGAATTAAAGGTTTTCCAGTTTACAGCCCAGGGAACAGATGACGCGGAGTGGCCTGAAGGTGTCTACTACGAAGGGAAAAGTGACGGTGGTGTGGAAGAGGTGAACCTCTCCACGACCCTTGGACGTCTGCAGCGACAGCAGATCAAGGAGCTGTGCACTAGCTTTGCGTCAATGTTCTCAGCCACCCCAGGACAGACCGAACGGGCATACCACTCCATTGACACAGGTAATGCTCACCCCATTAGAACCCCACCCTACCGGGTGTCACCTCATGCCCAAACTGCTATAAAACGGGAGATCCAGGACATGCTACAGATGGGTATAATCCGCCCCTCTACCAGTGCATGGGCATCTCCAGTGGTTCTAGTTCCCAAACCAGATGGGGAAATACGCTTTTGCGTGGACTCCGTAAGCTAAATGCTGTAACTCGTCCCGACAACTATCCAATGCCACGCACCGATGAGCTATTGGAGAAATTGGGACATGCCCAATTCATCTCTACCTTAGACTTAACCAAGAGGTACTGGCAAGTACCACTAGATGAACCCGCCAAGGAAAGGGCAGCCTTCGTCACCCATGCAGGGGTGTACGAATTTAATGTGCTCCCTTTCGGGCTGCAAAATGCACCCGCCACCTTCCAAAGACTTGTAGATGGTCTCCTAGCGGGATTGGGAGAATCTGCAGTTGCCTACCTTGATGATGTGGCCATTTTTTCTGATTCATGGGCAGAACACCTGGAGCACCTGGAACAAGTCTTCGAGCACATCAGGCAGGCAGGACTAACTGTTAAGGCTAAAAAGTGTCAAATAGGCCTAAACAGAGTGACTTACCTTGGACATCAGGTGGGTCAAGGAACTATAAACCCCCTACAGGCCAAAGTGGATGCTATCCAAAAGTGGCCTATCCCAAAGTCAACAGGTCCAAAGAAACAGGTCCAATCCTTCTTAGGCTTGGCCGGATATTACAGGCGATTTGTACCACACTACAGCCAAATCGCTGCCCCACTGACAGACACAGCCAAATGCAGTTCAGTGGACTAAAGAGTGTCAGAAGGCCTTTAACCAGCTTAAGGCGACACTCATGTCTGACCCTGTGGTAAGGGCCCAGACTTTGACCAACCATTCCTAGTAACCACAGATGCATCCGAGCGTGGTGTAGGAGCAGTTTTAATGCAGGAAGGACCGGATCAAGAATTCCATCCTGTCGTGTTTCTCAGCAAGAAACTGTCTGAGAGGGAAAGCCACTGGTCAATCTGCAAAAGAGAATGCTACGCCATTGTGTACGCGCTGGAAAAGCTACGCCCATACGTTTAGGGACGGTGTTTCCAACTACAAACTGACCATGCTGCGCTAAAGTGGCTTCATACCGCCAAGGGAAATAACAAAAAACTTCTTCGGTGGAGTTTAGCTCTCCAAGATTTTGATTTTGAAATACAACACATTTCAGGAGCTTCTACCAAAGTGACTGATGCACTCTCCCGTGAAAGTTCCCAGAAGTAACTGGTTAAAATTGTCCTTGAAATGTGAAAAATCTTGTAGTTTTTACATAATTAGTAGTATAGGTAAAGGTGCATGTGTTTTATTAATCTGTTTATTCTAAAGTTCTAGGAAAAAATCACAGCCAGTGCGGTCCAACACTGTCTGAGATTTGGGGGGGCGTGTCATAAACAGATAGTTAAGGGTTAATGCCTCTTTTACCTGTAAAGGGTTAACGAGTTCACCAGGGAATTGGTGGAGGAGTCTCTCAAGACTACCCAGGGAAGGGTTATAGTACTTGGGAGGGAAAGATTTGGGGGGAAAAGACAGAGTTTCCCAAATGACTCAAATATTTGGGTGGTGGCAGCATACTGATCTAAGCTGGTAATTAAGCTTAGAAGTTCTCATGCAGGTCCCCACATCTGTACCCTAAAGTTCAGAGTGGGGGTGAAACCTATGACAGTTTAAAACACCCGTGACATTTGGCTTGTCTGTTTATTAAGTTTCCACGAGGTTTGCATTTCTGCCCTAATTCCCACTCCCTCCTGTGATGGTGCTAGAGCATCGCCATCGTAATTAAGACTTCGTTAGGCTCTAGGGCCCCAGCCTTGTAATAAGCATTGTGCAAACTGAACCCTGTGCCCATGCGGAGCCTTGCTGATTTCAATGGGGATCTAACTCCAGTATCAGTAATGTCAAACTGAACCCTCTCACAGCAGGTGTAGGTTTAAGTGAAATGTACACAATTAATGATTTACTTGAAATCTTTCTAAAGAGCAGATGAGCAACAGCTTATACTCAGCCGCTGCAAGGACCACTTAACTCAAAGGTTTAGCCTGGTGTCTATTTATAAGCAAAGGCCAATTTTGCCCAAATAGAAATGCTTAAGCCTCTGAGGATGGCATACTCATTGCTATGCAGCAGTATAAGGGTAATCCCACCTGTGAACCCAACAGTCATGGCAAACACAGACACCACTGGACTGTGTATCAAAGGGCCATACAGGAGTCACATGATGAAGAAGAAGAAAAGTCTTTTTCAGTTTGGTTCTGAGGAACAGGTCTTGTACTTAAAAATGAATTAGCTGATTACTTAAGTATTGCTCGCGTTGGAACAGTTGATAGCATCTGCTGCATTCTGCAGATGACAGTACATTCTGTTCCTTAGCATTTTATTCTAACACAATGGCTATAACAAGCTGGCAGAAAACGGATTAAAAACACTTGGCCATTACTTTTTACTGTAGTGGTTTAGAGAGTAATTTGTAGCTTTAATTAAATATAATGGCTATGATTAAAAAGGAGGCCCTTGATATAAACTTGGTGAGGAAATGCTGGAATTAAACTCACTGCATCTGTAGTTTACCACAGATGATAGTAATTTCAGAGGTTTACAACTTTATTGTTAAAACTTACTTTGAGCTAAAAGTGAACGAACAAAGCCTGAGATGGCTCTCTAAACAAATGTTTCCAACAGCAGTGTGGTCACTAATGTTATTGCATATTTGTACTGCAAGAACTCTCAGAGGCTATAAGCAGGAGCAGAGCCCACTGTGGGAGGTGTGTTACCCACTTCCGATCACCTTGGTTCAGAAAGACGCAAAATAAAACAAATGGCAATAGCCACTGCTGCAGACTGGAATGCGTTCACATGCAGTAGGCTATTCCGATGTGGTAATTCCCCCAGGTTTTCATTATTCAGTAGTTCTACAGCACTCAGCAACAGTGCTCTTGAGAACAAACAGGTAGATGTGGTCCCTGCCTCAAAGAGCGAACAATTCAAATATTACACATGGCAACAGGTGAGTATAATAGAGAAAGAGAAGCAGGAGAGGCGGGGAAAGACAAGGACGATGGTGAAAAGATTACATGGTTGCTTTGGGAGACACAGGCCCATTCTTGCTAATTCTGTGTGGTTTTTGTTTCTCTTTTATAACTCCATTTTTGCAGGTCATACAGCTGATGTGAAGGTATAAGGTTCTGTGGATTAGATTGTTTGTGTGCCAATAACTCTCCAAGCTTTGATGTACATCATGGAATCAGGCAGTCTGCCACAATCTTATGTGGACTGGTACTTTTTAGATATTTATATTGAATTATTTTTTAAAATAGCCAGATTCTGAGGCTGCTGCATATGCACCATAATTACTTTTCCTAAGGGTTTTTAGAATGTCTTTAGTGCAGTAAAAAGATGACACCCCATTTTATTGCTTAAATGCTGCTAGAGTCAATGATGCAGCTACAATATTGTGCGTCCCCGACAGTATACATTGACATAACGGACAGCAACACTCTTTTAAGCTGTCTTCTGTACCAGTGATCTACAGTGGAGAAGAGTGGTTCTTTTATATATGTCCAGTGCTATTACAAAGAAAAGGCAAAGAAAATAAACATACAAAATTGTGTTAAAGGTGCACTAAGACATCAAGGGCAAATGAAGTCAGAACTGAGCTGTGCTATTTTTCACTTGCCTATTACACCTTGGATTAAAGCACACTGGGTCTCCCAATGTCTCTTGCATTGACCTTTGGCCCTTTTAACATCCGAGCACTGCTGAGCTAGTTATAGATGAAACAGAAACCTTAAGAGCACACAAGTGAGGAAAATTAAAATTGAAGTCAGACTCATTAACTTCACTTTAAAGTGTGCATGTGTGAATCCCTGAGCACAGCAGCCTGGCAGCTGCATTTTCCTTCTCGGGGCTCTGTTCTCCATGCACCACGTGAGTAACTACCTCAGTGGCAACTGAGCATGGCACTGACGGCAGGACAGCTCTCTTAGGTCAAAATTTGTCAAACCTACTTTTAAGGTACCTTAATACTAACGCTCTATTTAACTGGCTCTCTCATCTAAAGGCAAATCTTACCAGGCAGGCGAGCAAGAGGTGTACTGGGGATCAGGTTGCTGCAATAAAGCATTTAAATCACAACTGGTCTAAATAGTCATGCCACTAGTAATCATGTTATGCAGAACCTTTTGTTCCTATTCTTAATGACTGTTTAAATATATTTGATTAATATTTTCTTCACTAGGCAAAGGGATGAGAATTAGCATGTCAAAGAGCTGCAGCGACATCTCGAAAGAGTCGTAGATGGAGGGGCTGCTAACTTCTCAACCTACGGCCCACAATGACAAACAGGTTGAGAACCACTGCATTAGATGCTGGGAGTGTAGCAACTGTATGCACAAGCAGAGCAGCCATTACTTGTTCCTCGGTAGCATGCATGCAGCATTGCTCATGAGAGCCGGGTTAAGTGAGAGAGGGAATGGGAAAAAAGAAATGCTTGAAAAATCCTCTAATGTGCTGATGTTCCCAATAATGGAGGGGAAGGAGGTAAATAAAATGTAAGCCAGTGAGTCACTCAGCACTGCTTTAATAAGAGCAGGAAAAGTTCCCTGCATTGGGCCTCCAAACTACCCTCCTTCCCCATCTCAAGGCTATAGATGACCAAGCCAAAAGGTGAAGACACGACAACTAGGGTGGCCACATCAGCAAAGCCCCAATCTACAACTCAGCACTTTCCCCACAATGTGGGGAGGAGGGTTTGAGGGAGAGCTGGCTTCTGCCTGGCTGAGGCTCACTGGGGCGCTGTCAAAACATTAACACTGAGGGGAAAGGGAGAAAATAAGGCCTACTTCATGTACAGGGCATGTCACTTCACATCCCTGAAAGGCTCACAAGAAATGCAACTGAAAGAGTATAAATAGGATTCAT
This sequence comes from Platysternon megacephalum, assembly GCA_003942145.1. Lineage (NCBI taxonomy): Eukaryota > Metazoa > Chordata > Testudines > Platysternidae > Platysternon > Platysternon megacephalum. The sequence continues at coordinate 478,821 of QXTE01000336.1, forward strand.
TTCAGAAGCCTTGCCTATGGGGAATGGGTAGACTCGAGGCATGGTGGAGCAGAAGAAGGTGGATTAAGATGAATCCAAGAAGCATCTGAAAAACGTTCCTCATCACTAAAGTCTAAGTTCCTCCAGGATGGGATGCCCAAGCCGAGGTTAATAATAGTGAGGAATAATTTCCTACTTAATGAACAGAGCTCAAGTGAGAGCAAACAAGAGCACAGGGATGATTTGAGAGTATTCCTTGGATTGCTATTGAGGAGAGACAAGCATGTGGGTGGCACCATGTACATTGTATATTGTAGCAATAATCTTCACCCAGAAAAGTGTATCATCTGTCATGTAACTGTCTCGATAAGCCAACTCACCATCTACCAGAGCTGCTTTGACTGGCTCAATTCTGGACACGATTTCTGCCAAGTCAGTGAAAGAGGTACTAGGACAGGTCACAATCTGAAATACAACGCAAAGTACATGTATATTATTCAAATGCACACACAGGAATAAGAAATACAAGGCACTGAAATCGTATTAAACATCAGACACAAAGCCAAAAAAACAGAAATTCTCAGTGATTGTTGCCATGGATCCTTACCATAGTAACAGGGTTCTCCAAAATGACTACCCTTATGGAGACCCAGTCTTGGGAGACATGTGCTTGGGTTACAGTCAGCAGTTCCTATTAGGCCCATGTGCACATGCACCCTTTCCCCACACGCTGGGATCCAAGAGAGTAAAAAGGGGAGCTACCCTAATTACCTCCTTCCACTCACCTCCTTCCATTACTCCTGGAATTCATCAGAAGAGACTTCAGAGAAGTGGGACAGAGAGCAAACACCCTAACGAACAGAGAAATGGGGGAGAGCCAATAGGGCAGCATTAAGAGCCATGAACTGTGTTCGGATCCTGCCACTCCTTTGGCACTCAGAAGGGCTGCTGCAGCCAGTTCCCTTTATACCCTCAGTTCCCAGCACATTGGGAGTGTTGCCTAGATGCTTCCCAGCCTGTGCACCAGAATGCGCATATCAAAGATAGGAACCGTAGACAGGGCCAGGAGACTCATTCACTCTTTTGCCTCTGTCTCAGATACACACTATCGCTCATACTCAGAGAAGACCATGAGTATTGCAGCATGAGGGCAGCCAACAAAAAGCTGAAAAATCCTTAATGATAGCTGTAACTGGCACAATACTATTATGAAACATACATGCCATGTAGTTGTAGCCATCCCAGGATATTAGAGAGACAAGGTCAGGGAGGCAATATCTTTTATTGGACCAACGTCTCTTGGTGAGACACAAGCTTTCGAGCCACACAGCACTCTTTTTCAGGGCTGGGAAAGGTACTCCCAGCATCACAGCTAAATGCAAGATGGAATGGTCCCGTAGAACAGGGGTGCCCAACCTACGGCCTACAGGCTGTACATGGCCCATCAGAGCATTTCATACGGCCCACAGCCTGCTTCGACACGATATTCTAATGGCTTATTCATTAGCATTTTGTCATCATGTTTATATCATTTTAGTTTACACAAGTGTGTAAATAGACAATACTGTACACAGAAACAACCTATCTAAATACATACAAAACAAGCTGAACTTAAAATCTCAATCAATACAAAGTGACTTTAAATTTTATTAAAATATGTGGTATCTGTTTGGCCCACACAAAGATGTGCTTAGGTTTATGTGGCCCTTCTGTGTAATAAGGTTGGGCACCACTGTCTTAGAATATGTACTCACTACTTATACTAAACAATCTGTTCCACCCTGCATTTAGCTGTGATGCTGGGAATACTGTTCCCAGAGCTGAAGAAGAGCTCTGTGTGGCTTAAAAGCTTGTCTCTCTCACCAACAGAAATTGGTACAATAGAAGATATTACCTCATCCACCTTGCCTCTTTATGAAATGTACAGGCAGGCTCCCAGCACAGCCCTAAAATCCACTGTGTTGGGGAAAGCACACTTAGAACTGGGGGCACTTGTTGATGCTCATCACCTCATGCACTTCTAAAGTTATCCAGTGAGCTGGTAATATTTGATGCAATACAGGATGTTTGTTAAATATAAGGCATGCAATAAACATCACTCCTGTAGGACGGATAGGAAAGCAGCAGCAGCAAAAAGAAACAGCTTTATTTCTTGGAGTTAGACTTACATACTACTTTAGCTAACAACCGCAGCTTCTTTTACTACCTTGCAAAATCACTTGTTTTCAGAAGTGAAAAACGTACACAGTGAGCTGGGCAAAGTTTAAGTCTAATTCAAGTGGTTAATAACATCCTCCAGGATATGAGGTTTGCTCAGATAGAGATTCAGATAATTTCAGACAGATTTCGCTAGAACAATCAAAACTGTAAAAACAAAAAACACCCTCACAAATCAAACACTCTGAGTCTAAAATCTGGGTTTTATCACTACAGCTTCCAGGTCAGTAGTTCACTAACACTGTCTCCACTACAAGTAAAGCAGCCATGCCAGGGTATGACCAAGGCTAAGTCTGGTTATAAAACCATGTTCATACCATGTTTGTAACCAGGTCAGGGAATATCTATGTTGTAAGAAGGTTCTCTGGCACAGTTATATTTGTAGTGTAAACAGGGCCTTAATCATGTGATCTCCTCACCTACCAATCAGCATCCAAGGAGTCCTAAAAGCTGGGAATCAGAATTTTATCTTGCTGAGCTTAACTTCTCTCAGAATTCAGAGGACACTGGGCCCTTTAGGCCGGATGAAGAGATTCCCCTTCAGCAGAGCCTCCCATTATAGCCCAAGTGTGGAGGCAGAGCTGGACACAGCACTAGACAATCTACAAATGCTTTTTTATTGTTTATGAAATGTATAATTCAATCCCCATTATTACAGGTGGGGTGGGTAGCACAAGCCTATTATTAAAGCTGCCTGCCACGTCCCATTATAAGACCCTGTTTTCCATCGCTCATAACTTTACCAAACTTTAGGGGACAAAAGCTGGACAGGGAAGAGGGAAAGGAGTAGATTAGGTCAAGCAATCTGGTGAGACTGGAACTCGAGTGGTGTGCAGAGAAACTAGGACTGGGGTGAGGAAGGGAGGTTGGTACTGGCAGGGCCGGCTCCAGGCACCAGCCCAGCAAGCAGATGCTTGGGGCGGCCAACGGAGAGGGGCAGCAGGTACAGCTTTTCGGCGGCAATTTGGCGGCGGGTCCCTCACTCCCTCTTGAAGCGAAGGACCAGCCTGAATTGTCGCCGAAGACTGAAGCGGCGGCGGTAGAGCTGATCGCGATCGCGGCTTTTTTTTTTTTTGCTGCTTGGGGCTGCAAAAATCCTGGAGCTGGCCCTGGGTACTGGTAGGGTAAGGAGACTAGTACTGGGAGCTGAGGTGGGCAGGACTAGGACTGAGAGCTGGTGAGAGAAACATGGGGGGATGGAGATTAGAAACCTGTTGGCTGGGGGGAAGAAATGCTGAGATTGGATGAGGAGCTGGTGGGATAGGAGGAGACTGGGACTGGCTGTGCAAGGAGACTGCGAGTGTGTGTGGGAAGTGGGAGATTTTGATTTAAATAGTAAGCCCAGAGGGGGAGACTAGGACTGGTTGGACAAGGAGACTGGGACTGGAAAGCAAGGAAGACAGGACTGGGGAAGAGACAGGACTGGGATAGACTGGAAGTGATGGGGCAGAAGGGGTCTAGCTTGGGGGAAAGCAGGCAGAAGACTCTGTGCTCACTAGCGCACATTCCCCTACAGAGCCTGGAATGGAGCCCAAGATTCCAGAGTCTCACTCTTCCTTTGCTGTCAGAAACCTACTGGCAAAGTTGTGTCTCATTCACCTCTATTGCTGGTTCACATAGAGTATCACAACCTACTACTGCTATCAGGTACTCCATTAGCTCAAGTGGCAGAGATCCATGCAGTGGATCTAAATGTTCCAAACCTGCTGAGGAACCATGTGGGTGTCGATGATGATACACAACGAAATTTCTGTTTTTTCAGTTTGATTTTTAAAACCCCTAGGAAACTATACACAAAAAAGGACATGAAGGTTGCAAAATCAAGAGCTCAAAAGTTAGAAAATATCAGATTAAGGCTGTCTGTGCACCCTTAATTCGGCCCCCTTGTGTGCATCCATTATGACAGTTTTAAAATTACATAAGCGCATACTATTTTCCCACTGCACCCTGCCCATTCAGTTCACAGGATGGATGAATCTCACTTAACGAGCAGCTATTCAATATTTTGTTTCATTTTCACTGTCAATGTGTAGCTCAATCTGTTCCCAACCTGCCCCCACCCACGGAGGGACCCACCTACAGAGGGCAGACAACAATGTAGTCTGCAGTCCCCTTCGATCCTTGGCCTGTGCTGTGACAAGACAACAAGGCGGCCAATTAGTGGTCACTGCCGTGGTGGTTTATGTAGCATGAACACATGGAAAGTAGGTTGTGAACATTGATGACCTGTGTGAATCGAGCCAAACAGCCACAAGACAGAAATGAGAACTATCATTTACTGCTCACCTGGGCCTGAGTCAGAGCAGTGACCCGATGTGAAAGGCTCTTTTTCCACGACTACATCTTACTGCCACCCAGACCCTTCTAAGTCTTTTTAATACCTCTTTGTTAAGGTGGCTCTTTACTTTTTCTGTCCACCTTAGACCTCAGTTCCTCCTATGCCTCTGACACATGGGGTCAGTACAGTTCCTCCATTGATTAGGTTGCTCACTAGTTGTGGTATGTGTTTCTAGGTGATGCCAGTGCAGTCAATATCCTCTGTCACAGTCTTCTGCCAGTTCTTCCTCAGCCTTCCTTGCTTTCTCTTTCCTCCCTTGGGTACCCAATTCAGGGCTTGCTTAGCATGTTCACTAGATGAAGGACATGTCCCAACCAGTCGAACCAGTCTTTCTTTGGCGATATTTCCTAACACATCCTGCTCTGTCAGCTAGTTTACTCTCACATACGTTACATTTTGTCCTTCCAGTAAACCTATGCATCTTCCTCAGCCATCTGTGATAGACAGACTCCAGTCTCTTTTTGCTAGCCACTATCATCAGCCAAGTTTCTGCCCCCTACAGTAGCATGCTCAGTACTATCACATGGTATAGTTTGGTGTGGCCCTAGGCCTTATTTTTTGTGCATTATTCAAACCCCACTCTGAAGACAGAGTTATTAACTTCCTCACGGGCTTTTCTATGGTTCTCATCACTATAGTGAGCTCTTCACAAACATTAATTTATCTTCACAACCCCTATGAAATGCAGGCAGGGGATTAGTCCCACTTTATAGATGGGGGACTGAAGCACAGAAAGTTCAAAGTCAAAAGTTTCCACTATTTTTGGTGCCCAATTTGAGACACACAGGATCTGATTTTTCGGAGTACTCAGCATTATATAGCACTTTTTATGTTCAAAGCACCTGGGAAAAGTTTGGTTTAAGTGACTTGCCCAGCACTACATGGGAACTCACATGGAAATTCCGTGGCAGGGATAGAATGCAATTCTCTAGGGCAGCATTCACCTGCTTCAGCCACGAGACTCCTCTTTCTGCCTGCAATCCCTGCCTTACTCATTACACAACTGCCAATTTCTCCAAGGGTACATCTACACTACCCGCCGGATTGGCGGGTAGCGATCGATCTATTGGGGATCGATTTATTGCGTGTAGTGTAGACGCGATAAATTGATCCCCGATCGCTCTCCCGTCGACTGCTGAACTCCAGCTCGGTGAGAGGCGGAGCCGCGGCAATCGACCCCTCGCCGTGAGGACGCGAGGTAAGTCGAACTAAGATATGTCGACTTCAGCTACGCTATTCTCGTAGCTGAAGTTGTGTACCTTAGATCGATCCCCCCCAGTGTAGACCAGGCCCAAGAAATGAAGCACAGTGGTCCTAGAAAAAACAACCTCCTTTACTAAATACAATGCTGATTCATCCCCAGAGCATGCCTACCCTGTGCACTGAATGAGGCAGGGATCCTGTAGAAAAAATGCTATGTGATAATGTAATTTAAAGACTGTAACCTAATGTATATGCACAAGGGGGCTGAATTAGGGTTGCACAGGCAACTTTAATTTTGGCATTTCCTGACTTCGCAATCTTAATAAATGTTCTTTTAGTATAGTCTGTGTGTAATATGTATGTGGACAAAAAGTTTAGGAGATGATTTCCTACATTTAATTTCTATTAATTAACAGAAAATTCACTATCTCCTTTTAAAAAATGCATGTAATGCAGAAAAGGTAAAAGCAATGAATACACACTCTGCAGATAGGCCAACACAGTACTTCTCCATCCCCTCAACTGCATACCATTGAGAAGCTATGAAATTTTTAGCAGTTTAAGTGCTATGACATTTTTGATGGGGTTCCATAACCCCATGGCTTTGCCCTTCTGGAGAGTCCTCTGAGTCACCCCTCTCCCAAGAGGGCTGTGACAGATGGATCTCTCTGGACATTGAATTTATAACTCAGCCAGTATGTAATTCTGGTGTGGACTAAGGCACAGTGAGGATCCTGGACTAACAGCTCCACCGGGCAATTGGGGACACAATGGACGGATGGAATTCTGGACAGGTAGGAATTAAGAAATTAAGTGAAATGAGACGTCAGGGATTCAAGAGGCAGGTTTCAGTGTAGAGGAAGGGGAGGGGGCTCAAAGGGAAGTTACACAGCTGAAGAGCTGGGGAGAAGGATGAGTCGTTCAATCCTAGTTTTGGGCACAGGAAGTCAGGGGCCCTAGTGACAGTGGCCTTTGACAGGATGGAGGCCATGGCTCTTCCAGGGAGTGACTTCCCAGAACAGGAGAAGAACACAGACACGCTGTGGATTCCTGACGTGGGACACTGAGTGAAGGACACACAGATGCTTCCAACTGTGAAGGAGATGAGAACATTGCAGTTGTGCTGTTGAATCCACAGCCCTCTCCCAGCGGGGGGTACTCTATTGTGTTTGGGGAGTCCTCTCTCCTTTCCTCTAACAAAGGTGCAATTAATAAAGACAACCTGCACTCGTTTGTGGCAAGTGTTGATGAGGACACGCACTGCTGAGTGCTCCTGAGATAAATGGACCTGACCTCACAGGAGACTGAGTAGGAACAGAGAGAACAGCTTGAGTCATAGATAAAAACCATTCAGGGCCTATCCCAAAAGATGCTGCAGGGAAAATAGCATAAGTTGGCATGGGCACAAGGAAAGGTCAAAGACCTGATGGAAGCCAGGCATCACAAGGACACTATCAGAACCATAAGCGCTACCCTCAGGGGCATCTGCTAGTTTATACCAGGTGAAAGATTCTTCACATAACCCAACTGGAGGAGTGCTTGCGCAGGCAGTGTCCCCTGGAGCCCTGGCACACATTCTAGGAGGCTGGCATGCCATCCACTTCAGGTGCGTTTCAATGCTTCCCCATCCTGGCTTAATGCTTCCCCAAAAGGAACAATGTAAAGAGGAGGGAGAAAACACTTAAACAGCATCCACAAAAAGCATGTTCCTGTCTCAGTTACATGGGGGGAGGGGCTGTCTCTTACTTATTAGATATCTTCTGAAAAATCCTGGGTTTTTAAACCGAGGAGGGAAAAAAATATTCTCTGCTTGATACACCCATTAATAAAGGAATGAAGATACGATTGAAGAGTCTGCTACACTGTATTAATCTTTGACCAAGGCCACAATCTTCACGTAAACTGAAGAGAGCCAGTGGGAAATATTGGCTTGTTCTATGCTATGGGGATAAGTGGAGCTGGTCAAGTGAACTCTGTTTCTATTAGGCTTCGCTTGTTTCTGTCGTCAGCATTTCAGCCTTAAGAGAGATAGACAGATAGAGTAAGCAGGGCCGGTGCAAAGATATTTTGCGCCCTAGGTGAAACTTCCACCTTGCGCCCCACCCTCCTCCTCCCCTCCCCCCGGAGCATCGCTTATTATAAACTTTCAAAAATGAATACAGTGGAGTCACCTCTTACGCGGGGGTTAGGCTCTAAGGTCAGCGCGTAAGAGGAAAATCGCGTATAGTGAAAATTACCATAAAGTACAGTATACACAGTATACACTGTCTACACTAGAACAGGGGTCCTCAACCTACGGCACACGTGCCAAAGGTGGCACGCGAGTCGATTTTTTTTTAATGGCAGGCTGCAGGCCCTGGCTGCCGCTGAGCCCGCTGCCGGCCTGGGGTTCCGTTCACTAAGCCGGCAGCGGGCTGAGCAGGGCCGGCAGCCGGGACCCAGGCTGGCAGAAGCCAGTGGACGGAAACCCAGACCGGCAGCGGGTTCCGTCTGCCGGCTCCTGCCAGCTGGGGTCCCAGCCGCCGGCCCCGCTCAGCCTCCTGCCAGCCTGGGTGAACGGTCTGGGGTTCCGTTCACCCAGGGTTCCGTCCACCGGCCTGGGGTTCCATTCACCCAGGCCGGCAGGAGGCTGAGTGGAGCCAGCGGTCGGTCTGTCTGGGGTTCCCACTGTCGGCCCCTTGCCAGCCGGGGTCCCAGCCGGCGGCTCCGCTCAGCCTCCTGCTGGCCTGGGTGAACGGAACCCCAAGCCGGCAGCGGCCTGAGCGGGGCCGGCGGCCGGGATTCTGGCTGGCAAGGGGCCGGCAGCCGGAACCCCAGACCATCAGCGGGCTGAGCGGGGCCGGCGGCCGGGACCCCAGACCGGCAGCGGGCTGAGCTGCTCAGCCCGCTGCCAGTCTGGGGTTTCGTCCACCGGCTCCTGCCAGCCGGGGTCCCGGCCGCCGGCCTGCTCAGCCCACTGCCGGCTTAGTGAACGGAACCCCAGGCCGGCAGCGGGCTCAGCGGTGGCCGGGACCTGCAGCCTGCCATTAAAAAAAAAATCGGCTTGCGTGCCACCTTTGGCACGTGTGCCGTAGGTTGAGGACTCCTGTTCTAGTGTATACAGTGTGTACTGTGTGTACTGTACTTTATGGTAATTTTCACTATACGCGATTTTCCTCTTACGCGCTGACCTTAGAGCCTAACCTCCGCATAAGATGTGACTCCACTGTAGTGTAAAAAAAAATGTTTGGGCACTGCTTTTTGGCGCCCCCAAATCTTGGCGCCCTAGGCGGCCACCTAGTTCGCCTAGTGGTTACACCGGCCCTGAGAGTAAGGGTGTACAGAGTAGAATCCTAGAGAGCTGGGGACCCTTCATGCTATAAATTCAACCTTGACATGCTAGAAATAGGGAGGAGGAAAGTCCAACCCTGGGGGGTACAAGGGAGTTGAAGGCACGCAGCACTTTGCTGAATTGGGCCCTTGGTTTGCTCCTGCTATCCCCAGGCACAGGACCCTTGTATCTTGTGCTGCCTCCCCAGAACATGTGGACAGTGAGCGGATTTTAATTTGGACCAGCAATAAGAGTGAGAGATTTATTTTCTCATCCCGCTATCTGCACACTTGTACAACTGGACTGTTGTAGCACTCTTCTCTCCAAAACTGGTATTGGGGCCATAGTGCTGTGGCTCCAATGAGCTTGAAACTGAGGAATGCCTCCTGTCCTTAAAGACCCCATAGCACACACAGTATTTCTCTCCAGAGTAGAGGTGTCTGGTATCTTGGCCGCATCCAAAATTGGGGTATTACTACCAGACATTCTGCGCTCTGCATTTTGTACTTTGTTTCCTAAAGCATTGTGTGGCATTGCTGTATGCTGTTAAACAGCTGCTGTGTTCCACCCCAGAGGTGGCTGAAGATAGACACACATAAACAGCACTGGCACCTCTGTTAAAGAAAGGCCTAATAGGAAAGTAAAATATTGCTCAAAGTTAGCAAAGAACTTTCAAAAAGCAGGTGATTAAAAAGGACTCTTCAAACACACATCAGGAGCCTATAGCAGCAAGCCAGTTCCCTCAGACACAGAAGAGGCTGCTAAAAGAGAAGTTAGATGTCAAACCCAGCTTTGTTTTGCTTTTCTTGACTTAATTTCAGAAGTTTTAGCATTGTGGTGAGCTACAATGAAATCCTTGCTAACCCCTTTGAACACTAGACCTTGCTCAGGCAGAAGCGTAGAACCTTGGAGCATACACTCCAAGTGGATAGTCCTCCCTAAGGAACCAAAAACGCAGGCATGCATCGAATCAGCTGTTAGCCATTCCCATCAATCCATCATTTTTGTAACCTCAGGGTCTCTTAGCAACTGCCCTGCCCGCACACAGCCTCTAGCTACCCCCCTCCCTACACCCTCAGCTACCCCCCTGCCCACACACAGCCCCTAGTTACCCCTCCCTCCTGAACTACCCCCTCCCTGTACCCTGAGCTACCCTCCTGCCTGCACACAGCCCCTAGATACCCCCTCCCTGTACCCTGAGCTACCCCCCCTGCCCACACACAGCCCCTAGTTACCCCTCCCTCCTGAACTACCCCCTCCCTGCACCCAGAGCTAATCCCCTGCCCCCACACAGCCCCTAGCTACTCCCTCCCTCCACCCTCAACTACCCCCTGCCCGCACACAGCCCCTAGCTATTCCCACCCTGCAACCTGAGCTAACCCCCGGCCTGCACACAGCCCCTAGCTACCCTCTCCCTTACCCCCTGAGCTACCCCCTCCCTGCACACAGGCCCTAGCTACCCCCTCCCTGCACCCTAAGCTATTTTCAAGCTTTTTGCGCTGAGCCCCCCACCTTTGAGTTATAATTTTTGGTTGCAGCCCCCCCACAACCCAGACAGGCTGGGTGGCCTGCTGAGGTGAGTCAGGGGGTGGAGGTGTCACTCTCTCCCTGGACCCTGCCGTGTGGAGCTGGCTCGAGCCCCACTGGCCCCTGCCCTCCCCCCAAATAGAAGTCAAACTATGCCTATGCCCAAGGTCCCTGCCCCGAGGCCTCTCACGCCCACTGGGCCATGGAGTTTTTATAGCATGTTGGGAGGGGAAGGGGGGGGAGGGGAGCTCAGAAAGAAAAGAAACTCCCATCTTGGAGCACAGGGATTCCCTTCCCCAATGAGCCATAAAAAATCCTGTCTCCGGCTCTACGTGGAAATCTCAATATGGTTATAACAGCTCAGCCACAAGTAACGCTTAGGATTGTCAGGACCAGCTCAGTTCTGCAACCTAAACATTGGCTACTCAGATGTGCTGAAGCAGATAGCATGAGTAGAGAAGGTGGTACAAGTAAAACTTGTATTTTAACTACCACTGATGGCAATGTCTCACGCTGATACCAGTCAGCTTTGTGTTCTTGGGGAACCAGGGTGCAGTATCCAGCCTGACTCATGAAAGACACACACCCCCCCCCAGCCTCTGCTTAAACCAAAACCCATTAGAGGAAAAAAACTTGCAGAGAGCAGTGAAGGGCGTTGGGAGACACATCTAGACCCCTCCTGACAAGGGTGACAAGATTAAGACATCTCTATTAGCATACAGAATGGAGAGCAGAGACAACTCCCCATGCCTCATCTGCATGAAAGATGGGACAGGAAGACATCTCAATTTACATACAGAATGGAGAACAGAGAGCCGCACTGAACTCTGGAACCAGAAAAAGCAGAGACGCACTGCATCATGGGAATCTCTGCTCCAGATGCTAATGAACCTACACCTGCCCACACCCAGCTCAGCAGTTATCAGACCAATTCTAGTAATGAATCCTTAATTGATATCCAAATACTGAAGCAGCCTAGTTGCATTGTGAGCTCCCTGGAAGAAAACACCACCCATAGCCAAGAGTGATCAGCTCCTATTGTCTAGCCTAAAGAAAACCCTTGAGTCATCAGCTTACCTATAAACAAATCTAGTGTTCTCCCTCGGACCACTGTATTTTCTCTACAAAAATCCCTACTCACCCTCTAGTCAGGGTTCTGATGCTTAGATCCAAACTATGCATCAGTTCCACTGGGACTCCGTATTCTCCTGACTGATCGTGCTGGGGACTCTGCCTGTCTCCTGCCCTCAGGATCCTGAGCTACAACCATCAACTGGGAACCCCGACCAGTTCAAGTGTCTGGGAGCAGTGAGATCCCCTTCTCTTTCTCTCTCTCTCTGTTTTCCTTTCTACCTTAGGTATTAACCTTTAATCACGTATGTTATGTTGGTTTAGCTCTCCTTGTGTAGTTATCACTATTATTCAATAAATAACTTTTATGGTTAAGTTGGTCGCTTCTCTCTCTCTTGCTGAACTTTACTCTTTTGTGTTTTTAGCTTCCCCCATTCACTCTACAGCAACGCTTCTTTTACCTAAGCTAAAGATCTGTGCAGCGCCCAAAATACTGTGGGGTTTGCTCATCGAGTAGGTTACTGCCAGTACTATTGTGTTGTGAGAGTGGGGATAGGGACGTGCTGAATCTGGGATGCATAAGGGTAACAGCTTGAAAGTGCTGCTTGACCCAGTCCATGGAGCCCAGGGGCATATGAGGAGAGGCAGCTTGAAAGTGCTGCTTCCTCCAGCCCAGTGAGTCCAGAGACATATAAGGGGTCAGCTTGACAGTGCTGATTGACCCGGTCCACTAAGACTTTCTCTCTCTCTCTCTCTCACAGAGCGAGAGAGAGAGAGAGAGAGTGTGCGTGTGTGTGTGTGTGTGTGTGTGTGCGTGCGCATCCGGTTCTGGGGCTGGAGGAACCCAGCCCTAGGGACCCTAGGTCCTGCAGGATAGCTCCACTGGGAGGGGACTTGCAGAAGGGAGAAGTCGAGCTCCATATGAAAACACACGTGACACAAGCAGTACATTGATCATAGAATCATAGAATCATAGAATCTCAGGGTTGGAAGGGACCTCAGGAGGTCATCTAGTCCAACCCCCGAATTACAGAATCCCCTTCCCCAGAAGAGTAACCCGAATAAATGAGCATACCCCAAAGTAATGGGCAAATCTGGTAACAACGCCTTCACAGGGTCTTTGATGCCTGCTGTATGAAATTCCTTTCCTGAAATAGGCCGTGCAGGCATTTTGGTACTGGACTGAACACCCGGAGCATAATGCAAGATTTCTGACTGATTGAATACTACATTCATGATAACCCAGCAGTGGATATGATAGACAGCTAGGCTTTTAAAATGCCAACGGTGCCTGCTCAGCTGCCTGAGTGCTGAGTACCATGCAGCTGATCAGAAAAGAGTCACTGGCCTAGTAAACCATCATCAATAAGCAGGAGGGACGCCTGGGTACTGAGTATTGTCTGAACGTGATAAAAATAACTCAAGATGTTAAAAATCTGAGAATAACTAACTTTACTGCAATGCATTTTTAATGAATGTGCCTATATACCCAGTAAGGGTCCATGAGAAATCCCACCCCCGTTGATAGCCTTTAACCCATTATACAGCAATGCCTGGGTCAGAGAGCTCTGCTCAGCTGTGCGCTGGCTGCTGGGTGACATCACGTAATAAGAAGAGTACTTTTAAACTGAACACTTACACCTGATGTTTTGGATTTGCAGATCTCCTGCCTGTCTTTTAACATCTTGTCAAGGACTCCACTCCTGCCCCAGACATTAAATACTGTCTTCCCATGCTGATATCCCACTTCCTGGAAAGAGACAATCAGAAATAAAAACTCATCATCAATAACAACTGGACAAACACCATGCTTCATGCCACCTGCTCTACAAACCAAAGTGCTAAGCACAGCTTTACCCTCTGGGCCCGGGATTTAGAATGCAGTATCTACTGCTTCCGCTCTGAGTTACTCCGAACGCTCAGCCTATGAAATGGGGAGCCATTAACTGGAGCAAGGTGCTATTTTACATCAGCAAGCTCACATGACCTTTGGCCACTTGTTACAATCATCTTTCTGGCAACGGCTTTGTGCAGTACTGCACATCAGACAGTGCTGCATATAAGGAGACACCAACGAAACATCTCTTTAGAGGAAAATGACCTGTACATGTGAATCATGAATACACACAAGCCAACCAGCACGTGGGGGCTCTTGCTTTTACATGTAAATTTCAGGTTCTGTTAGAGGTGATATGAGCAACTACTGCTAAAGTGCCTGGGGGGGTTCGAATGCGTATACCCCATTTCCCAGCCCTTCAAAACTCTTATTGGCATTGGGAATGACAACTAGGCACCCATTCCATCAGCATAAAAGCAATTAAAAATAGCTCCAGTCTTAGGGAACGTCTACACTGGCAAAGTTAGAGCGCCGCTCAGAGAGCACTGAAGGAAAACCGCTGTCGTGTGTTCACACTGACAGCTGCCTGCGCAACAGCGTGTTCACACTTGCGGTGCTATTCGGAGGGGTGCACTCTGGGCAGCTATCCCACAGAGCATCTCTTCCTCTTCTGCCGCTAAGACTTGTGGGAAGGCAGACGTGGTTGCGGGGCATCCTGGGTCCTGCCCCAATGCCCCGTGATGCATTGCTTCACATCCCAGCAATCCCTGTGCTTCCGTCCGCATTTGGCGCCATCTTTCAGTGGTTTGTGTACTGCGCGCCCTGCCCTGCCTCTTTCGGGCTGCAGGAATGGATCCCGCACTGTTGACCAATTTGCTGCTCGCACTGACCAACACGTCATGAGTGGCATGGAGTTATTCCTTAACTACAAAGGCAAGAGGAGTGCGACATTGATCTCACCACGCGTTGTAGCCATGACATGAGATTGCTTGTGGCATTCACAGAGGTGCTGACACAGTGGAACGCTGCTTTTGGGCTCGGGAAACAAGCACTGAGTGGTGGGATCACATCGTGGATGCATGCCTGGGATGACGAGCAGTGGCTGCAGAACTTTTGCATGAGGAAAGCCACATTCATGGGACTGTGTGATGAGCTCGCCCCAGCCCTGCGGCGCAAGGACTCGAGAATGAGAGCTGCCCTGCCGTTGGAGAAGGGCGTGGCGATTGCACTGTGGAAGCTGGCTACTCCAGACTGCTACTGATCGGTCGCTAGCCAGTTTGGAGTGGGAAAGTCGACCGTTGGAGTCGTGTTGACGGAAGTCTGCAGGGCCATTAATCGCACCCTGCTCTGAAAGACTGTGACTCTGGGCAACGTGCGTGACATTGTGGATGGCTTTGAACAAATGGGCTTCCTTAACTGCGGAGGGGCAATCGATGGCATGGACATTCCAATTCTGGCACCAGACCACCTAGCCACCGAGTACATTAATCGCAAGGGGTATTTCTCAATGGTTCTCCAGGCGCTTGTAGATCACCGTGGGCATTTCACAGACATTAACGCCGGGTGGTCCGAAAAGGAGCATGACACACGCATCTTTCGAAACACTGGCCTGTTCAGGAAGCTGCAAGCAGGGACTTTCTTCCCGGACCAGAAGATCACCGTAGGGGGAGTCGAAATGCCCATTCTGATCCTGGGAGACCCCGCCTACCCCTTAATGCCGTGGCTCATGAAGCCATACATGGGGCAACTTGACAGCAGCAAGGAGCGGTTCAACAACAGGCTGAGCAAGTGCAGAATGACTGTTTAGTGTGCATTTGGCTGTTTAAAAACCCGCTGGCGATGTTTGTATAGGAAGCTGGACATGGCTGATGACAATGTTCCTATGCTTATAGCTGCGTGCTGTACGCTCCATAATATTTGTGAAGGGAAGGATGAAAGCTTCACTCAGGGCTGGACCACAGAGGCTCAGCGCCTGGAGGCTGAGTTTGAACAGCCAGAGACCACGGCTATTAGAGGGGCACAGCGCGGAGCCATAAGGATCAGGGATGCTTTGAAGCAGCAATTTGAAGCTGAAAGCCACTAATATTTGTTGCTATGCTCGGAATTGCAGTGCTTGTAATGCTAGGAGGTGATTGGTGCACATGATGCAAGAAGGGACCTTAACATAATTGTATGCTGCTTTGCACTGCTCTTTTTGCTTTCACTTAATAGAATGAAGATTGCTTTCGAACCAACACAATTCTTGTATTGAAAGACAACAACCAGAGGAGAGAGTCAAACGAAAAAAATCATCAGCGGGGGGGGGGGGGGGGGGGGGGGGGGGGGGGGGGGGGGGGGGGGGGGGGGGNGTGTATGTCCAGGGATCATACCCAACTTTCTCCTTTGGAGTGGGATGCAGCAGGTGCTGGACTTCAGCAGGGCCAAACTGCAGAGGGATGGGTGTTGAGTGCAGTGGGTAGTGGGAGTCCACACTGCTGCACTGTGAGGAGGGAGGAGTGGAATGCTGCGGGAAGAGATTGGAGCCAGGAGGTTGATAACAGTGTATTGGCGGTGTGTGTGGGGGGGTGCATGGGAAAGAGTTTTGTGACAGAGGCTGCAGGGGAGGGCGGGCGCGGAGCTGCTCGGTTTAAAGAACTAGTATCGCCTGGAGCGTGTCCGCTTGGTGCTCCATAACTGTTAATAGCCACTCCGTGGCTTCTCTCTGGTGTGCTGCATTCTCTTTTCAGTCCCTTTTCTCGCTGTCCTGCCACTGCTTCAATTCTTTTTTCTCAGTGGCAGAGTGCATCATAATCTCACGCATAAAGTCCTCCTTAGTTCCTCTTGGATGCTTTCTAATTCTGCGCAGCCGTTTTGCCACTGATAAGGGAGGCTGGCCTCCCAAGGTCATCTCTGTGAAGTTTAAATGCAACATTTTACAGACGCAGTATTGTTTGCAACACAGACAACACTGTTTCAGTGCTTTAAAACACAGCTAGTACTCACACACCTGTCACTAACTGGCTGACCCCAGGCAAGCACACATGAGCCACAAGACCCCCAAAATGGTGAGTAGCCGCAGGGGCAGGGTAAATCACTGTTCCCGGACCCTGCTGTATACTGGGCACGTGGCTCTTGGGCACTTGGGGAGATCCAGCACTGTAGGGTGGGCCTGATAATCATTCCTGTCCCCACACTTTCCACAGGAGGTGATCATTATGGAAGATATCTTGCTGCTGAGGGTGAGGAGGGAATCAAGGGAGGGTCTTCTCCAAGCCTGCGGCTTCTGCCCTGGCCCATATGCGGCTCGCCTGTGTGCAGCAATGGTCCCTGCACCCGTCACGGCACAGTGGCACGGGAAAGTTACTGTTAATGAGGCAAGAAACAAAGCAGCTCTGGCGAGGAACCTGCGGGAGCAGATTGCCCAGTATCTCCACCAGAGTTTCCTGGAGGTCTCTGAGGGAGATTCCAGTGAAGTGAAGGAATGTATCAACAGCCTGTTCTGCTGCTCAGACTAGGCATGAGGTGGGAGACAAGCCTGCTTTATGCAACCCTCCTGCCACCAACAACTCGCTTCAGCAATTCCCAAAATCAGATCCACTTACCAGGGACCCCCTCTCCTGTTTGCTCTTTGCCAAGATCCAACTGCTGTGACTGGCTAGGCTGCTCCAGGGTAGAAAAGAGCTCCTGACTGCATGCATCTCTGGCCTCTGAGTCATCCTCTGCCTCCGGGTCCTCCTCCCGCTCTTCATCATAGAATCATAGAATATCAGGGACCTCAGGAGCTCATCTAGTCCAACCCCCTGCTCAAAGCAGGACCTAATCCCAACTAAATCATCCCAGCCAGGGCTTTGTCAAGCCTGACCTTAAAAACCTCTAAGGAAGGAGATTCCACCACCTCCCTAGGTGGGTTATTCCAGTGCATCCAAGATTGCCTCCTCCTGGCTCGGTCCACTCTCAACTGGCACACGAGCCAATGAAGTATCCACAGGGTCCTTCGCAGTGGAGGTGGGGTTTTCACCGAGTATCGTGTCCAGCTCTTTGTAGAACCGGCTGCTCGTGGGCGCAGCACTGGAGTGGCAGTTTGCCTCACGCGCCTTGTGGTAGGCGTTCTGCAGTTCTGTCACTTTGACC
Source organism: Platysternon megacephalum (assembly GCA_003942145.1). Lineage (NCBI taxonomy): Eukaryota > Metazoa > Chordata > Testudines > Platysternidae > Platysternon > Platysternon megacephalum. The sequence continues at coordinate 496,413 of QXTE01000336.1, forward strand.
CTGCACTGCTGTGTGTCCCGCTCAAGGCCCCTTTTTGTCATGCATCGTGAAATCTGTCCATAGGTATCATAATTCCGACGGCTGGAGCACAGCTGGGACTGGACAGCTTCCTCTCCCCAAATGCCGATGAGGTCCAACAGCTCAGCATTGCTCCAAGTGTGGGATCGCCTGGTGCATGGAGCAGGCATGATCACCTGGAAAGATGCGCTGAGACCACTGCACGCATCACTGAGCAAACAGGAAGGGGACTTTCAAATTTCCAAAGGAATTTAAGGGGCGGTGCTGACGGTTGGTCACCTGAGGGCAGGGCAGTAGAGTTCAAACCGATGGTCAGAGAGGTAAGAACAGGCATTGTGGGACCCCCCCACCTCCCGGAGGCCAATCACAATGCTGTAATCAACACGGTGTCTACACTGGCACCACAGAGCAGTAGCCCTGGCGCAGAAAGCTCTACGCCTCTCGTCGGGGTGTTTTTTTTAAAGCGCTGCATCTGCGCAGTTTTTGCGCACTAAGTGGCTTGGCAGTGTGTAACCTCGGGGCCTTAGGCCTTGTCTACACTGCCACTTTATGGCTCTGCAACTTTCTTGCTCAGGAGTGGGAAAAAAACAGCGCTGGTAGCTACTCCCCTTGTGGGGGTGGGTTTTTTTTTGTGGGGCTGGTGCTGCAATTACACAGCTACGTTAAAGCGCTGCTGTGGCAGCGCTTTAACATTGCTAGTGAAGACATGCCCTTATTCTTTTTCCTACAAAGCAGCAGAAAAGGCTCCAGGAAGAATTGAATTCTAGTACTTAAAGCAGTGGGTGTTAGGAGTCCAGGGTTCTATTCCCAGGTCTATCACTGACAGGCAGAATAAGTGTCAGGAACAGTTCAAGGTTTCATAGCGACCATAATCTGCCCCAAGTGGTTCCTAGCTCTGTAGGTCACACTCTGGATCTTGTGTCTGGAATGGCATTGGAGGTCGCGGGAGAGCGGAACTCCCAGACAGACGACTGACTCTTGTGGTCTAGGATCGAGACACATCTTGATGGGGAAGAAAGGCCTGTTTAGAGGGCTGCCCTTGGAGGTGAATGGAGCCTGGGAGATCACGGACAGGCCAGAGGGAGAATACTGTTCAGCCTTCAGACCATTCTGTCAATGGTTTTACAGATTCCAAGGCCAGAAGGGACCATTGTGATCATTTGGTCTGACCTCTTGTATAGGACAGATGAGAGAACTGCTCCATAATAATTCCTAGAGCAGATCTTTTAGAAAAACATCTTATCTTGACTTGAAACCTGTGGCACCTTATAGACTAACAGACGTTTTGCAGCATGAGCTTTCGTGGGTGAATACCCACTTCTTCGGATGCAAACCGAAGAAGTGGGTATTCACCCACAAAAGCTCATGCTGCAAAACGTCTGTTAGTCTATAAGGTGCCACAGGATTCTTTGCTGCTTTTACAGATCCAGACTAACACGGCTACCCCTCTGATACTTATCTTGACTTGTCAGTGATGGAGAATCCACCATGACTCTTGGTAATAGTTCCAGTGATTGACAACCCTTATGTCAAAACTTTACAGGTTATTTCCTCTCTGAATTTGTCTAGCTTCAACTTCCAGCCATTGTATCACGTTAAGACCTTTTTCTACTAGGCTGAAGTGCCCATTATCACATTTTTGTTCCCCAAATAAGTACTGTAGACTGTAACCAAGTCACACCTTAACCTTCTTTTGGCTAAGCTAAATAGATTGAGCTCCTCGAGTCTAATTCTTTAATCATTCACGTGGCTACTCTCTGAATCCTCTCACTGTGGACACCAGAACTGGTCACAGTATTCCAGCAGTGGTCACACCAGTGCAAAATATAGAGATAAAATAATTTCTCTACTCCTGCTCAAGGTTCCCCCGTTTATGCACCCAAAAATCCCATTATTCCTTTTGGACATAGCGTCACACTGGGAGCTCATGTTCAGATGATTATCCACCATGACCCCCAACTCTTGTTCAGAATCATTGCTTCCCCAGCCTATCAATATGACCTACATTCTGTGTTTGCTTAGAATGGCCCCAAATAGCCTGGATCAGATGACCTTCAGGACATATGGCAAGGCCTATCTAGGTGCATGGGCTGCCGCAGAGGTGGGTTTTTGAGGGGAATCAGCAAGGAATTGTATGCTCGGTGACTATTAAATTTAATTGTATTTGTTTGGCAGAGGTGCCTGAAATGTTGGATAGACACCCTCTTTTTATTTTTGTATAAATCTAAATAGATTGGTAAATAAAAACCTTTGACCCAGTAGCCCATGAATGCCCACTCAGGTCACCATGGTTTACAGAGACCCTGCAACAGGTGAAGCCATAGGGTGTTTGGCTGGTATGCCAGTGGAGGAAGTCAAGAAATGTGTCTCCATCAGATCTGTTAAAGCAGGATGACAGCTTGGTATATCTGCACAGCCTCCAATCATCTACTGTCAAGCTTCTCTCGTAATGAAGAATATAAAGTTACTTTGTGGCTTTAAATCACTCACTTGGCCCTGAACTGTCCGCTTCCACAGACAGAGAACAATGGTTTGAGGGGTCAATGCTTGTTCATCTCTTAGTGTCGGCCAGTCTCATCCACTGAGGCTCTGGAGGGGCTGGATTCTCTTCCCCACCTCCCTGATCCCACAGTTTGTGAGTTGGATCCATGCCCATCCTGATGGTGAAGGGAGCACCAGGGCAAGTCCTGAGTCCATTGCTGGTGGAGATGATCCGAGTCTGCCCATGGGTAGCAGGATGCCTGATTGAAAAAGCTATCATGCAGCCCCTGGTTAATAAAGCACCACTTGACACAGACAGTCTCAACAGCTCGCAACCCATCCAGGAGATGGTGTGGGAAGTTCAACTCTCCTCAGATTTCCTACATTCTGGTCAGTCAGGTGTTTGAGCAGGAACTGCACTGGTTGCACAGGGTGAGGATTTTCTCCTAGCAATGAACAAGAAAGAAGTGTCCATGCTCACTTTAATCACATTCTGACACCATGGGCCATAAGGTTTGATTGGGTCATCTAAAGACACAGGATGCTGCTGAGTGTTCAGACCCTTCTGGGTGGTCGGAAAGAATGGTCTGGGACAATTGCTCTTCTGCCCAGAGGACTCTCACGTGGGGCTCTGCAGGCAGTGGCGTAGCCAGGTGGAGGGAACAGGGGGAGCGATAAAAAAAAAAGAAAAAGGCGCCACCCGCTGTGGCGCTTTTACTCACCCGGCGGTGCTCCGGGTCTTCAGCGGCGGGCCCTTCACTCGCTCCGGGTGTCTTCGGCGGCACTGAAGGACCCGCCGCTGAAATGCCGCCGAAGACCCGCGGAGCGAGTGAAGGTCCTGCTGCTGAAGTGCCGCTGAAGACCCGGAGCACCGCCGGGTGAGTAAAATAAAAGCGCAGCAGCGGGTGGTGCCTTTTTTTTTTTAAATCACTCCCCCGGGTGAGTACAAAGGCGCCAGGAAATTGACAAGGCACCACTTGTGCTCAGTGGGGGAGTGGCCGCTGCCCCGCTCCCCACCTAGCTATGCTACTGTCTGCAGGGCTGATTTCATGTCTCTTGTGAAATGTGTACGAGAGGGCGTTAGGAGAGTTACTGAGGAAACGTGTCGCACATGTAGCAATACAGTTTGCTGATGATGCTCAGCTCTAAGCTTCCATCCTTCCCAACACAACTGGGGCAGTGGAACAAATAACTTGTCTTTATGAACTAAGGGAATGGATGAGGGTGAACATGCACGTAAGCAAACATCTACAGTACAGACCCGTTTACGCGCGAATCCGCCTAAAGTGCGGTAGCGCCATGCCTCCCAGTGCTACCTATTTAACACGCGAGACTCGTTAACACGCGGTACAGGAACTTGCTATGTAGCACCACAGATTTGCTCACTAACATAGAAATCGACAGGAAGTGTGGAGCGGAAATGTGTTGTACGTCTTTAGCGATATTGGTAAAGACGTATCACACATGCTTAGTCATTGTCACGCTAGAGAGAGATAATATATAGAGTAGTACTGTAGTTATATGATGATGATGATGATGATGATGTTCGTCCATCGTTTTCGAAGAAGACCTTTACATCTAGCAGGTTGTGAGCTGTCCACAGTGCGGCCGCAGGTGGCTAATAAGGCCAATGCGGGCACGAAATGTTCTGCCACATGTTGGGCAGACATGTGTGGGCACCACTGTTACTACATTTACCGCTCTGGCTTTACGGAGTGCTCGCTTCTCTTGTGCTATAGTTATCCTTCTGGCTTCAGATGTCTGGCAGCCTTGATGGATCAGCGTACGCCATATCGATCGGTCTTGTGCCAGGGTTATAGTAATACAGTATATATACTACATTAGAAAATTTTAACTGTAGGCCTAATATAATGGCAGAGGGCAAGCATCAGCGTTCCTACACTGTAGAAGAAAAGCGAGCTGCAATAGATCGAGTAAATAGCGGAGAAACCCAGGCCAAAGTTTCAAAAGATATTGGGATTGACAAATCTACTCTCCGAGGATGGCTAAAAACTGAATCTAAACTGAATGGCTTTGTACAAAATATCGATTCTGCTGTGGGGCTTAAGCGAAAACGTGTGCACTATTCAGCAAAACCCACAATTGACAAAGCCATGCGCACGTGGTTTGCTCAGGAAAGGCTGAAAGGAATGCTGCTAAGTGGGCCAATTCTTCAAGCCCAAGCGACAAAATTTGGAAATTTAACGGGGGATGAATCATTCCAAGCCAGCAAGGGGTTTATAAGTCATTTTAAAAAGTGTCATGGCATAGCGCAGGTATCGATTTCTGGAGAAAGCCGATCAGCTGATGAATCGTCCGTGAACGCGTTTCCCACCGAATTAAAATCTATTTTACAAAATGAAGACTACCACGAAGAACAACTTTATAACTTTATTTACAAAACTGCTACCTGATAAGACTTTAGCCTTTAATTACGAGACACAGAAAACAGCTGGATTTAAAAAGAAAAGATTGTGTGACTCTTCTTTTTTGTAGTAATAAGACGGGCAGCCATAAGCTTACCCCTCTTCTCATTGGCCGCTTTCAAAACCCTCGCTGCTTTAATCACCTCAATAGAGTCAAACTGCCAGTAATATACGCTAACAGCAAAAATGCTTGGATGATGAGACACATTTTCGACGACTGGTTTCACAACAGCTTTGTTCCAGCTGTTCGTAAGCATCTGTGGTCGAAGAAACTCGAAGCCAAAGCACTTTTGCTACTTGACAATTGTCCAGCCCATGCTCCAGCCAAATCACTGGTATCGAGAGATGGAAAAATTTGAGTGCTATACCTACCATTCAACACAACATCAAAAATTCAACCTTTAGACCAGGGCATTATTCACAATTTTAAAAATAATTATCGATGGGAGCTGATTTCGGCGATTGTGTCATGCACGACTTCAGGCATTTCCGAATTCTTGAAACAGTCAAACATGAAGGAAATTATTTATTTAGTTAAAAAAGCTTGGGACAGAGTAAAACAAAAGTCCATTGAAAAGTGCTGGATGAAGGCTCTCAGTGATGTCTTTTCTGTCAAAGACGGCTCAGACTCGGAAAACTCCAGTAGTGGCACTGATTCAGAGCCAGACTTTGAAGGATTTTCGGAAGAAGATGTCCTACAAACACGCACGCAGACAAAAGAGGACAAAGGTAAACTTCTCTTTCAAATGATAAAAGATTTTAGTTTGGATACGTCGCCGGAAATCATTACCAAGTGGCTGGAGATGGATGAAGATTGCCCGACTTCAGAATTTCTGTCCAAGGAAGAAGTATTAACGGGCTGTGAGGCTACATCAGACCGCAAAAGTGATGGCGAGAATTCTAATAACGCAGGCCTAAATGACAATGACGACGCTGACGAGAATGTCGTTGAAAAGGTCAAAATTTTGCCCACAGAAGCCCTTAGTGCTGTAGAAACTGTTGTAAGATTTATGGAGGAGCAAAATGCGGAAAATATCGAAATCATTCATCTGCGGCGAATGACAGACTTCATAAGAAAGAAAAAAAAAATGCGAGCATGAAAGAGCAGAAAATAACGGCTTTTTTTCTAAGTGAATCATAGACACTTTTTTCAGCATGGCCCTCTTAACCCACGGTCCGTTAACATGTGGTCGTGACAGCTTGACTCCCGACATCCGCGCATAAACGGGTCTGTACTGTATCATATTAGTGAGCAGCAGGTGGAGAACAACAGTACCGCTCTACAACAGTGACAATGAGCATAAGCTACTAAACAACAGTCCACTGGAAAGGAAGGAAACCTTATTCTACCCTTTTTAAATTGCTGAATTATTTCTCTCTGAAAATCGTCAGTTGCACATCTGGTGTCAATATTTGCATGCTGGTTTATGATATATACAGACAGACAAAACTAAACCCCAAAGACCTGTGAACCTGATACTATCCCTTCATTAATAGTCCTTCCACTGACATTGGTTTTGTTCTGCTGATACTATATCAGGTGCAAAGGAAGTGCAGACGGTCCATAATATTAATAGAAGTGTTGGAATGTTAACTGTGTCACAGACATTCTACTATTCTGCTCCCTTTGCCTGAACAATTCACAGCCCTACCGGCTTATTCAAACCCTCCCCCTGACATTATGAGCTATTCTCACCCAATCAGGGAAAAGAAACAATGCCATGTGACTTATGTACCAATTATAGCTAAACAAAACAACTCAGATTTCAAATACCTATAGCGAACAGTACATGTCTGATCCCCAGAGTAAAGTTGCTGGCAAAAAAAAGGAGAGGAAGTTGCAATCTGCTCATGGGCGTTACACAAACAGGGTAAATGATTCTATTCAGGTTCTTATCCTGAGCTCCTCACCATATGTCTTTCCATGGTATTATTCAGTGTGACTTCTTTGCTCAGCTCTAATATGTACATAGCCTACAGAGAGCTAAGTAGTAAGAAATCTAGTTATTGAGAACAGGTTCCTCAAGAAAGAGAGCCTAGAACTAGCCCTTAGCACTAGGTTTGTATTGCTGCAGTGTTCATAGGACTCTGTTGCTGCACAGAAGTAGCTACATCAGGGGCCCCCTGCACCCTCAAGTTTCACTTACACAGATTTCATCAAACTTCCCAAAGTCCAGGGTACCATATCTGTCGATGGGCGGCCGAATGTATTCACAATATTCACTGTTCTTGACCATCTCCAGCTGCCTCACGCAGCACACATACGCAAGCCGGGTCTGGATCTCTGCCATGTTCAGCACCTGCCAATCAGCCCCAGATAGCCATCAAATGCATTGCAAGACTTTCATTAGCACCACTTGCCCTGAACTGGCAACAGTAAAAGGGAGAAATGCACTCCAGTGACTCAGACGTATCTGCAGGGGCTGTCACATCCCACCTCCCTCAGCCTCCCAGGAGCACACTGCTGACCGCCAGCCAATCTGTCATCAATGGCAGAGACTCAGCTTCCATCTAACAAATGAGATCTTTCTGCAATTCAAGCAGAAGTTGGTCGTTAATTCCAGGAAATACTGGCACCTAGAAGGAGATATATAGCGTGATGTAGGAGGGGCGCGAAGCTCTCTCAGGGTGGGGATGAGTAACGAGCCAGTTTGATTTTCTAGTGCCAGACACCGCTTTAGGTGACAGCTGGGTTTGATTCGCTGTCATAGCCTCTCGTTCCTTGGGACAGAGAACAGCCCAGTGTGCTATGGAGGCAGCATGTTCAACCCCACCCTGCATCACTCACAACAGACACCCACTGGGGGAGTCCAGTACTATTGAGTTCTGAAAAGGAATCCTGTCCAGTCCTCAGACCAGGCCTTTTCGAGGAGAGAGACTGCTAAAGAGGGAGACCCTAAGGATTACAGCAGGGACACAGGGAACCAGAAGGAAAATGGAGGAAATGAAACATTAATCCGAGCTGATCTGACTTCACCCAGGAAGGAAATCCATAGCTCATGCAGCCTGTCATGAAAACAAACATCTAAGAATTTATTATTACTGCCCAATGCAAAAATCCCTACGTTCAGCAGCAAAGAAACACAGTGAAGTGGACAAAGCTCCACTCACTTTCATTTCTAAAGCAGCCAAATCCTAACTGCATCAAGATTAGTTGGGCCAAATTCACTCCAATTGGAGAGGGGCTCTTTCACCCCTATCAAAGCCAGGTCACCGGCTCTTCTCTATATTCAGGGAGCAGTTTGGGAGAAGAGGTATCTGTGCTTGTACAGCACCTAGCACAACGAGGTCCTGGTCCATTTCCAGGGTTCCTAGGTGCCTCCATAATACAAATAACGACTAATAATAATATTGTAATTCTGTAGTCCCCCACTCAGCCCGCAGCGGAATTTGCTCCTGCGTGGAGAGCTGGAGTTCGACTCCTTAGAGGAACAAATGATTGGTATTCGGCTGTGTGAGTGCCACTCCTAGCTCCTCCCCAGATTCAGACAACTGAATTCTCCCATAACGTATTTTCTTTTATGCTGGGACCTTGCCCAGCTTTTCCACACCCCAAATGTCATCTTGCAACCCAAGATGCAGGTGACAGAGCAATCGATTCCCAGTCTTGTTTCTCAGATACACAGTGGGACAGTTCCCTTCTGCGTACTGAAAATCACTGTGATTTTAACATAAGCTTACGGTACCTTCACTTTTTCAACGAGAGGATTCCATCTCTTCCACAGCAGCCACCAGCCAGACAGAGCGTCGCCGTAGTTGGTGAGGTCCGTCTCATCCCGGCTGCCCACATCAATTGCTATCACCACTTTTGCCCCCATGGACCTTGCAACATCCGCTATTGGGAACAAAGACACATCATCATTACCCATCACTGCTCTCTTCTACAGCACTTACCTTTCTGGAGCTGGCCACTGGAAGCAGGGAAATGTATTTCCAAGGATCACGACAGACCACACAAGCACAGCATGGGACAGTACAACAGGATTCCTTTTCATACAGCTTCCAGCACAGACATTCATGAATACTTTGCAGGAGAATTACTTACCTCAGAATAATGCTATACTAATTATACTCTTCATAGTGATGTATGGTACCTGGGTATAACTCTCTCTTTATAATCCCTATTTATTCTAATAATTTTCTTTCAGAAACCAACACAAATGTTGATCATTAAAAGAAAGGCCTGTGGGATCATCCTTATCATGGCAAATCCCAAAGGGAAATGTCCTCCTTGCAGATCAAGCACCACCCAGATTAATCTCTGGCTAGGTCCTTAAGGTGGCCTGGCTGTATATTCAGTTTAGGTCCGTCACAGGCAATCTTATTGCACCACCAAAGCTTCTTGCACCCACATGATCACTGGCTGCATAGTTGCCTTGCTTGATACATGAATGAGGCAGCACAAATGCAAGAGGACACAGAAGAGGTCAAGGCAGAATGACCAACTGGGGAGAGAAATTGGTATAGGTCAGAGGTTGGGAGAATATCAGTCCATGAAGAGCTTTGAAAGTAAGGAGGAAAATTTTGCTTAGATTTAGAAATGGACAGATTAGTGATGGTGACAGGATGAAGGAGCATTTCCTACTTCCTGAGGGGACAGAGTGGTCTGGCCCTGACATTCAAGAGCCTGACAGTTTAAGGAGTAGGAATTTAGGAAGATGCTAAAGGAGGGATTTGGGGTGCTGGGCAACTCACAGAAAAGAGAAATGTGGGGAGGAGAAAAAGTTCAAGATCCAGGATGACTATGGATAGTAATTCCAGAATCTCTATGGATAGTAATTCCATGCTTGAATAATAAGAATATAGCAGTAGGGATATACTACCAACCACCTGACCAGGATGGTGATAGTGACTGTGAAATACTCAGGGAGATTAGAGAGGCTATACAAATAAAAAACTCAATAATAATGGGGGATTTCAACTATCCCCATATTGACTGGGTATATGTCACCTCAGGACGGGATGCAGAGAGAAAGTTTCTTGACACCTTAAATGACTCTTTCTTGGAGCAACTAGAACCCACCAGAGGAGAGGCAATTCTTGATTTAGTCCTAAGTGGAGCACAGGATCTGGTCCAAGAGGTGAATATAGCCGGACTGCTTGGTAATAGGGACCATAATATAATTAATTTAACATCCCTGTGGTGGGGAAAACTCCACCTCAGCCCAACATGGTAGCATTTAATTTCAGAAAAGGGAACTACACAAAAATGAGGGGATTAGTTAAACAGAAATTAAAAGGTACAGCGCCAAAAGTGAAATACCTGCAAGCTGCATGGAAACTTTAAAGACACCATAATAGAGGCTCAACTTAAATGTATACCCCAAATTAAAAAACATAGCAGGAGGACCAAAACAGTGCCACTGTGGTTAAACAAGAAAGTAAAAGAAGCAGTGAGAGGCAAAAAGGCATCCTTTAAAAAGTGGAAGTTAAATCCTAGTGAGGAAAATAGACAGGAGCATAAACTCTGACAAATGAAGTATAAAAATATAATTAGGAAGGCCAAAAAAGAAGTTGAAGAACAGCTAGCCAAAGACTCAAAAAGTAATAGCAAACATTTTTTCAAGTACATCAGAAGCAGGAAGCCTGCTAAACAACCAGTGGGGCCACTGGATGATCAATATGATAAAGGAGCATGATAAGGCCATTGCGGAGAAACTAAATTAATTCTTTGCATTGGTCTTCATGGCTGAAGATGTAAGGGAGATTCCCAAACCTGAACCATTCTTTCTAGGTGACAACTCTGAGGAACTGTCCCAGATTGAGGTGTCATTAGAGGAGGTTTTGGAACAAATTGATAAACTAAACAGTAATAAGTCACCAGGACCAGATGATATTCACCCAGGAGTTTTGAGGGAACTCAAATGTGAAACTGCAGAACTGCTAACTGTGGTGTGTAACCTATCATTTAAATCAGCTGTACCAGATGACTGGAGGATAGCTAATGTGACGCCAATTTATAAAAAACTCTCCAGAGGTGATCCCGGAAATTATAGGCTGGTAAGCTTAACTTCCGTACCGGGCAAATTGGTTGAAACAATAGTAAAGAACAGAATTGTCAGATACATAGATGAACATGATTTGTTGGGGAAGAGTCAACATCATTTTTGTAACGGGAAATCATGCCTCACCAATCTACTAGAATTCTTTGAGGGGGTCAACAAGTATGTGGACAAGGAGAATCCAGTGGATATAGTGCACTTAGATTTTCAGAAAGCCTTTGACAAGGTCTCTTACCAAAGGCTCTTAAGGAAAGTAAGCTGTCATGGGATAAGAGTGAAGGTCCTCTCATGGATCAGTAACCGGTTAAAAGGTAGGAATAAATGGTCAGTTCTCAGAATGGAGAGAGGTAAACATTGGTGTCCCCCAGGGGTCTGTACTGGGACCAGTACTATTCAACTATACCATACAGATCACAAATGATCTGGAAAAAGGGGTAAACAGTGAGGTGGCAAAATTTGAAGATGATACAAAACTACTCAAGATAATTAAGTCCAAAGCAAACTGAGTTACAAAGGAATCTCGCAAAACTGGGTGACTAGGCAATAAAATGGCAGATGAAATTCAATGTTGATAAATGCAAAGTGATGCATATTGGAAAGCATAATCCCAACTATACATATAAAATGATGGGGTCTAAATTAGCTGTTACCACTCAAGAAACAGCTTGGAGTCATTGTGGATAGTTCTCTGAAAACATCCACTCCATGTGCAGTGGCAGTCAAAAAAGCAAACAGAATGTTGGGAATCATTAAGAAAGGGATAGATAATAAGACAGAAAATATCATATTGCCTCTATATAAATCCATGGTACGCCCACATCGTGAATACTGCATGCAGATGTAGTCGCCCCATTTCAAAAAAGATACATTTTTCAAAAAGGTTATATGGAAAAGGTTCAGAAAAGGGCAACAAAAATGATTAGGGGTATGGAACAGCTTTCGTATGAGGAGAGATTAATAAAACTGGGACTTTTCAGCTTGGAAAAGAGACGACTAGGGGGCGATATGATAGAGGGCTATAAAATCATGACTGGTGTGGAGAAAGAATATAAGGAAGTGTTATTTACTCCTTCTCATAACACAAGAACTAGGGGTCACCAAATGAAATTAATAGGCAGCAGGTTTAAAACAAACAAAAGGAAGTATTTCTTCACACACAAAAAGTCAACTTGTGGAACTCTTTGCCAGAGGATGTTGTGAAGGCCAAGACTCTATCAGGGTTCAAAAACGAACTAGATAAGTTCATGGAGGATAGGTCCATCAATGGCTATTAGTTAGGATGGGCAGGGATGGTGTCCCTAGCCTGTTTGCCAGAAGCTGGGAATGAGTGACAGGAGATTATCACTTGATGATTACCTATTCTGTTCATTCCCTCTGGGGCGCCAGCCATTGGACACTGTCGGAAGACAGGATACTGGGCTAGATGGACCTTTGGTCTGACCCAGGATGGCCGTTCTTATGTTCTGAGGTTCTCAGAACGGCTATGCACTGTGACAGTCACTACTCTGTAGGGCCAGTTCAGAGGCTAATTCAAACCAGAACCAAACTCTCACTAGGTCTATGTGACTGCACAATCCAGTGCATCATCCATTCTTGAGCCAATCCTCAACATCATCTTCAGACACTGTGCACTCTCAGAATGTACAGATGGATAGCAGGGACCGGTGGAAAGATAGCTAGATTAGGAATTCATATTTGTAGAGAGACACCCAAGCTGCAAACAGCAAATACAGTTTTCAAATTTGTGGGAGCATTTGTAGTTCTGCCATTTAGGGAGATAAGGGCCTTTTGCAAAATTTGGATCTGGGTTTGAATTTTTAACACCGCCCCGCTCCTCCACCCTCCCAGATTGGGCTACTCAGATTCCAGGCCTTTTACTCAGACTGCTCTCTAATTATTTGCACACAGCTCATGGGAAATGTGCTACGAAAACAAATGTTCAAAGCACTGGATATTATGACAAAAACTCTGACCTCCTCTCTTCCATAAACATTTGACAACACAACTAAAAACACACACACTGTTTAACATTCCTGGCTTCATTTGGTGTTAAAATGTACAGCTGGCTAATGAGAAAAACATTTTAATAGGTTGATTTTGAGATTGATTTTCATTGATTTTAATGTTTCATTGAATTTAATGTTATGTGAATTCTCCTGTTAAGAATGATATTGCTTTGAATCTTAGACACTAAGGGCAGTTAATATTTCACCATTGTTGCATATTTAGAAATCAGTTCATATTTATGCTCTGTTCTTCCAACAGATTCAAGGAAAAAGACAACCATACATTTATAGTTTTATTCCTTCGCTCCTCCCCAACCCTTTTTTAAAAATACACACTAGAATATGTTCTAATAATTAGCCTGACATTATATTTTTGGCACATGATTTGAAAGGAAACATTCCATCCCAAGAGGCCGTCTTGGAAAAGCCTGTATAACAACAAAGCAAAGGCCCTGTATCCAGAGGACAATGCAGCTCTGCTAGCCCCGAGGAGATCAGAATGGAGTTGTTCTGGAAGGTAATCACACTGACATATGCCTGTGCAGATGGAATTTTACCATCTGTCTTCTTGGTGAATTCCAAACAACTATCTACAAACATACCTGGAAGATTGTTGATATAACCTCCATCCATCAAGAGATGTCCATCCTTTGGATCACAGAGAGGGGGCATGTACCCAGACAGTGACATGCTGGCACGGACATACCTCCAAAGGGAACCTACAGCAATGAGAGGGAAGACATCCATACTAACCCAGTATGGCAGGAATAAGCAGGGGTGGCTTTCAGAGTCATTACATGTAATTTTGTGACAGATAATATCCCGAGGGTTGGATTGCAGAATGTTATTAAAGCACCCAAATGACTCCCAAATCATAATGCAGGCTAGGAAAAGGGTTACTCAGTCTCCAACTCAGCAAAGCACTTAAGCACACACTTAACTTTAACCACGATCTTAAGCACTTTCCTGTATCACAGCCTCCACCACCATGAAAGAACAAGGTTTCTTCTGTGGACAAATGATGGGGAGGAATCACGAGCCTCAACTGTGCTGAAGGCCATTAACCCCCAGGAAATGCCACATGCGGCAGAGCTGAACACATGGGATACGCATTTGACTCCCCCCCCCAAAAGTTTTACCCATGTTTAGATTTTTAACAGGACACCAGAGACATCACTATAAAGATGTGGGATTCACCCCCTGCACCCTTTTTGCTAAAGCAACGTTTCGACTTACAATGCAATTCTGAGGAACGAATTGTGTCGGAAGTCCGAGGACTCCCTGTATCTGTAGCTTCCAGCCCTTCTAGCAACTCACTTCCCACTCATCTTCTATACGCCAAAGTTATCTGCCGGTTCATGTACCCTTGCTTGCTGTTTAACCCTTCATTTTCCATGCAGCCTGCTCCAGTTTCTGAACAGCTCAGTCCAGCACCAAGGAGGCCCACCACCCATGCTGCTAGCTGGCTGGAGGAGCACACCAGGGCCCTAGTTAACCTCTGGTGTAGATACACCAGGGATCATTATTCCAGCTGGAGCTCCAGAAATAGCCCCTTCGATGAGACCATTTTGAAGAGACTGGTGGAGGTGGGCACCCACCAGACTGGTGAGCAGTGCAGGAAGTGCACTGAAGCAGCTGTACTACAAGGTGAAGGATGCAAATGGCAGGTTTGATAGGCAATGCACTCTCTACATGCCCCTGCTATGAGCTAGACTGGCTTGCCACCCTGAGGACAGAGCCAGCCCATCGTCCTCCATGACATAATATTGACCGGGGGCGATCTCATGTGTGATCCAGCCTGAATACAAAGCAGAAAAAATTAAATTTAAACACACAAGTAGTGACTCTTTCAAACTACCTTTATAATTATTCCTTGCAAAACAACATGGCTTATAAGTCCCTTGGGCTGCACCAAGTGGTAAAGTCCCTTTTGGACCTCAGTGCTGGTCCTTTTTGTTCTGGCTATTCACAGGAAGCTGTCTGGGATGGGATGCGGGAAAGTGGGGAGAATCCACTCTGCTGCTAGCAATCCTCTGCTTCCTAGTTTGGCATCCTGTTGTTCACCTGAATTTTCCTTCACTACCTGCAGGTGATGCTTGAAAATGTTTCCTGCAGCAGAAACTCTAGTCTATCAGTCAGATACCTGGACAGGGCAAACTTGCTATGGCTGTCCAGAATTTACTAAACCTCTCCACTTGCTGATATGCTGTTCAATCAGCAGATACCAAAACATCTCCTTTGCCTAGATGGATGGAATCCCACCACAGGTCTGGGAAACAGCTTCTCTTTTCCATTCTGGAACCTCCAGAAGATTTGTATCTTCTGGCCTGAAACAATGTTACAACCAACACTGGTAACACTGCCCTTGCTAGGACTTCACACCTCAGCCTCTCTCAGCCAAGCCCACATTTTTAAAACCTGGTTAATGAAATGCACATCTAATTCTTACCAGAATGTGTCTGTGGGCTGCCAACATTAGCTGTAATAAAAGCATTCCAAAGTGATAAAACTGTAGCCTGGTGTTGATGCAGAACATACACCTCTACCTCGATATAACGCTGTCCTCGGGAGCCAAAAAATCGTATCGCGTTATAGGTGAAACCGCGTTATATCGAACTTGCTTTGATCCGCCGGAGTGCGCAGCCCCGCCCCCCGGAGCGCTGCTTTACCCCGTTATATCCGAATTCATGTTATATCGGGGTAGAGGTGTATAGTGAGGGACTCTTTCCTTTTTTAACCATGACCAAAAAAATGCTCTTTCACTGCCTTGGCAAGCACTTCCACCTCAGATGGACTGAGCCTCCCAGCCAGGACTCTGGTGGATAGGACTGTCCATCAGTAGGGTGTGATGAATGTGGAAATTTTGATAATATATTTTTTATTCCTCTGCATGCCTCAGTTTCCCGTGGGCTTTGCATTGTTATGCACTGAGTGTAAAGGTAAGGCAAAAGGTGTTTGGCTCAAACAGCAACCTGGTTGGAGACCAGAGACATTAAGAAACTCAAAGTCTGCACATGTGACTGGAGGATTCAGATGAGACAATGGAAATCCCAATGGCTGGGACAGTCACACCTAGCAATAACAGCCAAGAAGAAGGAGATTTCCTTCCCCCCACACCTCTCTGCAGAGAAGCAGAGAAAAGGCCCCAAGCTAGAGAACAAAGTGGAAAGGTTCTGTGGCTGAGATAAGTAGGGATCCTATTTTTCTGTGATAAAAAAAAAAACTCCAATTAAAAAGACATAAAAATCTGTGTTTTTCCACGATTAAAATGAAACGCTGAACTTTAGTTTCTTTGGCCACAATATATATAGGTATCAGTTGAACACAATGTTTTATTGATATATTTACAATTTTTAAGCAAGTTCAAAGACTACTAGAGCCTTCAATCATTATAATAAAATAAAATTAATAGAATTGCAATTTGTATTACTTACATATACCAAATACTTCTATGTCTGTATTCTGTATTTTCAGAAAATTGTTTTTTTAATGCACAAAAAATTAAGTGAAAATTGCTTTTATATTAACATTTACTCACTGTCTGAGTTAGTCTGGGAGGCTGAAGTGAAATTTGAGATGCACTAAAACAAACACCTATACACCGTTGGGTAACCTCTATATGCCGGAGGCAGTTTATTGCAGTATGTTTAGCTATGTAAATTTAAAGCGCATTCAAAAATCAACCACAAGGGGGAGGTTGCGCACATTGAATAAGCGACATTGGTACTTTCAGTAAAATGTAGTTAATAGTTAATATATGTTTTTATTTTTTCACAAAATGTAAAAACTAAAGATTCTCTGTAAAAAACGTAAATTCCATGGTTTTCTGTGTCAAATGGATTTCTAGGATCCCGAGTGATAAGAGTACAACAATAAAAATTGTTTACAAATTACAGGCCCCCATCACAGCATCACATCTCTTCATCCACATCCCCCTCCTTTCCAAGGATGTGGGAAAACAAGGCATCCCTTACTTCCTTTTCCTGCCTGGACCCAGCCCCAGTGATTCCAGGTCTACTTTCTGGTTACCTATACTTAGCCTGCAAACCAGAAGTTTCTTAAAGACCACTCTATGTGAAAATACTCACTTTTATCCTCACAGATGTTGTGCAGAGTGCAGCAGGCCACAATAGAACAGAAGGCACTGGCCATATTATCATACAGTTCTATATGCAGCGTCACCTTGTCTTCAGCCTGCCAAATGGGCACTCCAGCACCATCTGTAACTGCACCTTCTCTTGCCAGGCCTTCTGATATCAGAGGATGGTTTCACGAGCAATGGCAGGAATGGGAAGGCCAGACCCCCAAAAATGACAGTGGGCACAGACACGCCATTGAGAATTATGTCATTAGGAGGGAATAAAGTCCCTGCTCCTCCCAGCAGGTAAAGGCCAGTTCGTCTTAGCACCCTGGCGCCCTGGACATTTCCCCTCTTTCCCCGGTGGTGTCCAAAAATCTGCCTCTGTGACTGTCCAAGGCTTGTAGAACCTGGGAATAGAACCCTTAGCAGTTGATATATTCACTTGGTTCTTCTGGCAGGCAAACTATGGGCACACGTCTGCCATCAGTGGCCCTTGTGCAATTGGGAAACCCAGCTACTATTTCAGGCACATTTCTTATGCCCACCACCTGTTAGGTAAACCACAGTGAGAATCGCCTCACAAACCTTCACTTACACAACCCCAACAGTGGACTTGCCAACACCAAACTGATTAGCCATGACCTATAGCAGTCTGGGGTAGCCAGCTTCCAGGAGGCAGTTGCAACCCACTTCTGGACTGGTATGGCCGACCTCAATCAAGTGGTCTGACACTGAAGAATTGGAGCAAGATCCTTGCACAGCTCCATGAAGGTCTGCTTTGTCATTCAGAAGTTCTGGAGCCACTGCTGGTCATCCCAGGTCTGCATGACTATGTGTCCCCACCACACTGTGCCAGTTCTTTTGCACCAGAAGCACCAATCTACATATGTTGAATCCTCAATAATTGCAGCATTCATCAGGTCTGTCCAGTCTGCTGTGAATGACCCTCTAAGTCCAGTCGCCTTCTGCATTTCAGAAAATGCTCCCCAAATGCCATCCAGTGTTGCTGAATGTCTGCCCTGCTGGATAAATGATTCACCTGCAAGCTGGAGCAGCTCATCCACTGGATCCATGCCTTACGTGTGAGTAATGTGCAGAGCCGGAAGTGTCTCAGCTAAACATGGCAGGCTAAAACCACTTCTGCATGGGGAGCCAGGAATAGCAGACAATTTCTCCCACAATACACCACAAACCAATTCCTAGAGCAGTTCCAGTTGGTAAGATGCTAAGAACGCTAGATACACCCCCAGAATCCTAGCACTAAACATGTGTAACTGCAACGCCAACATGGACATGGGTATGGGGCATGTGCAACTTGCTGTGTGGAAGCTTAGCTAACATGTGCCTGCCTGTGGGTGAGCCAGAATGTGGGCACACACTGCACTGTAGACATACCCTCAAATCCCAAAATGGTCCCAATTATTTCTGTTAATAGTACTGAAATGAAGGCAATTATGACTGGTTAGAAGCAGAGAGATTTAATCAGGCAGGAATTGATTGGATCTACTTCCTACAAAATGTACTGCTTTAAAGCTCCTATTTAGTTATTTTCTCCCCCTTATAATTTCTTCCCTATTCAGGTTTGCTGCAAATTGCATTTTCAAATAAGCCAAGTACAAATGTCACTCTCACACCAAGGGGTAAAGTTTCATTATATTAATGTTAAATTGGAGTTGCAATGTTCCCTCCACAAGCTCAGCGCTCAATAGTTAGCCCTTAGCACATCAGACTTCAAATCTTGCTGGTCAAACTGGGTGTAGAGAATTTTGCATCTAGAATCTTTCATTAATGGTTCTTCTGAGCTGGGTATGGATTTGTAACAGTGTTTCTTTTGTCTATCAGAGGTCAATGCTGGTAGGACATTTGCTCTTCACTACTTCCGGTTATAGGTTTACTTGGGATCTCTAGATGGGGAAAAGCTTGGCTTTTGGGATCTCGTCAATAGAGTACTGAAGACTGACTAATGCTTGAGGTGGATGTGTTTGGGGGGTTTTATTTTAAAACTTATTCCTGGAAAAAGGAATCTGTGTTCTCAAATGCTATGCAGGATGTAGCTGAATTAACAAAACAGACACACTGGTGGGGAGGAGGAAAGCAGAAAGATGTGCCAGCAGGAGCCAGCACTGACAAGTGGCTGCCTATTGATTTTACAAGGTGTCTTCATAACTGGTATTTCAGAGATAGGCTGCTCTATAGTATTAAAGGCCTCTCCACAAACTATTACACCAAGATAAGGCCTCTGGTGCTGAACAAAATTTGACCATAAGATAATTAATGTCAAGTGGTAACTCATTACATCTCAATGAACAGGAAGCAATTCCTAAGAGAGATTTTTGGCACTTGAAGAGCCCATTTATGATCCCCTAGAAGAGGAGACTGCAAGGGAACGATGAATGAGAGAACTAAAAGGGAAAGCTCCAAGTTTCCTCTTATCCCTTTGCTATTGCACGTGTTTAGAAGGAAGACATGGGAATCAGACGGGTATGTTTTACTGAGAGAAAAACAGAAGTGATCAAAGCCACATGGTGCAATGGCTGGTAGAGTGCAAAACTTGTCACTAGTTTCTTTCAAAGAGAAAATCACCTGCCCAGTATAGAAAATGAACACTGTGCTGTGAGTAGTGGCTAAATTTTAATCTATTGTCTTGGAACACTCCAGCTTGGTGTAGCATACTTGCAAGTTTGTCACTTCCCTATTAAGAGGCAAGTTCTCCAACAGACCAGTTTAAAAGAAGCAGGGAGAACTCAGCCATATTTTTTAATGGTTTTGTGAAAAACCACAGAAAAGGACAATAATCTGAAGCCAAACAGAGGTGAAACTAATATTGCATAAGCAAAAATAGTCAACAAACCAATGGGCCTGGTTTCTCATTTACACTAAGACCCTTTTACACTGCTTTGGCAATGTAAGACAGCCTTAAAGTTATAAAGATCCCTATATAGTGCCAGAGCAATAAAGGGGCCTTATTGTAAATAAGCAAGTGACCCATGTCTCTTCCTGGGGAGAACAGCTAGATTCATGAGGGCTTTTATTTAAATGCATGATTTTTACAATTAATTCTGATTTATGGGGGAGTTTTTGTATTCCATGCATGTTTTTATGAATACCCTGGTGTCCATGAACTAATTTACACTCCATGCAGTGAATCATCTCGCCTATTTCAATTCCTCCAGGTGCTATAGCTTTTTGTTATCTGTGTGCAACCGTGGATCCTGGTGTTCAGCAGGTAGCACTGAGAAGGAGGAAGGAAAAGTAAAGGGATGGAAAGGAATGAAACTATATAGAAAGGCTGGCATTCAAACATCACTGCAAGCTCAGAGACACACCCCTTCCTGCAGAAGACTATCTGGACACACTTACCATCTGTGTGGACCCTCATGGCTGACGCAGTAATGTCAGTCGTGATAGTGAAGTAAGGAATCCACAGATCCTGCAATACAGGAAGTGTCAATTTTACAGTCATCAGTAACCCTGGACGTAAGCTGACAAGCAATTTTAGCACAGGGACATACATGCATAAATGCCTGCACAGAGAGATGAAAATGCCAGCCCTGTGTGGGTGGCTAAAAATCTGGCTCTAAAGCAAACACTTTATGTATAACCAACTGGGATGAAAAGCCATGTTCTCTTTTCCTAACACTAGTGAAATAATATTTCCAGGAAAATAAGAAGGTGTTTAAGATTCTCAATATACAATATAGGATATAGCAGATCCAGAACCTATGTTTGTAAAAGCCATACTTACTCCTTTTGGAGTTATGTTAATCTACAGCATTAGCACTCTTGAAAGCAAAACCCATCTTACACAATTACAGATGAGAAAATGTGGATGCCAAGTAGAAGTGAGTTTTTAAAGGGCAAACGAAATTATATTGGAAACTTTGGGGATGCTTTGAAATAATCCTTTAAAACAAGGGTTTGCCCAGTGGGAGTCCTCCTTAGTGCAAGTCTCACTGTTACTTTTAGGAGACATTCTTATATATACACACATCCCTACATATACTCATTTTTCAGTCTCAATGTCTTTACTGGCATGAGTAGTGAACAAGTGCTGGCAAAGTTAATTTGTGTCTGTCTGTAGGACAGGTATAACAGTGATAATGGGGTAGCTGGGTTCTATAACTTTCCATTTTGCATCAGTGTCTATTTCTGAGGTGGTGACAGCTGATGTATATGGTGTAACTTGCTGGGGACAGGGGGAGAGGGGTTTTTCTTCCTCACTTTTTGGTGGAAGTCTTACCACCTCCGACATCGATACTTCTTCAGACTCTGAGAAATGAGTCCAGGACTTGGCCCACAACACTAGGCTCAGCTAAAGATACACAACCTCATGCTTTAGACTTGTTTTTTCCCTTACATAAAACATTTTCTTTTCTTCAACACAGGAAGGCTCAGGAAATCAGAGCAGAGATGGAGACTCTAAAATGTGACACCCTGTATGCAAGAGACATGCTACATCACAACTGCATGTAATACTGACATAGCACACTGCAGTGAAATCCTCACCCCACTGAAGTCAATGGGAGCTTTGCCAATGACTTCAATGGAGCCAGGACTTCACCCCAGATCCAAGTATATTTTCCATTCATTCCATCATCCATTTCTCTTCAAAGCTCCATTCAACAATTCTCTTTGGGACTGAATGCTGCAATGCTTCTAAGAGGTGCTGGGTGCTGTCAACACTCACTGACTTTACTGGGAGCAAAAGGTGCCTCCAAAACACTCAGCACCTTGCAGTAACAAGCTCTCTAGCTGTTCCAACTGTTTCATTCCTCTCACTGAATATTACATATTTTCCTATGTTTAAACCAAGCTTAGAATCAGATGAGATCCTATTAAGCTAGATCACAATAATATCAACGTGATTTATGAACTATTATTAAGAACCAACAAATACTTGGTGCCTATATAATACACAAAAATAAAGGCAGTTCCAGCCCCAAAGAGTATTATCATTTAATAGTTAAACACCTGTTTATTCATGGCCCCATCCACTCTGGGTGGCAACACATTATTGTAAACACTGTTTAAAACCACCCAAGGTGATTCAGTTCCCAGCTCGGCATAGAAACCCAAGTGAATATTCCAGACGATGCAGTACATTTTAAAAAAGCTGTTTATTAAACATAGTCTGATACCAAGAGGATTCCAAATAGATTCACAGATTCCAAAGCCAGAAGGGACCATTGAGATCATCTAATCTGGCCCCTTGTATAACACAGGTCACAGGACTTCTCTGAATTAATTCCTGTTTGAACTAGAGCAGATCTTTTAGAAAATCATCCAGTCTTGATTTACAAATTGCCATTGATGGAGAATCCACCATGACCCTTGGTAAGTTGTTCTAATGGTTAATTAACCTCATTTTTAAAACATGTGTTTTATTTCTAGTCTGAACTTGTCCAGCTTCAACTTCCAGCCATTGGACTGTGTTGTACCTTTCTTTGCTAGATTTAAGAGCCTGTTAGCAAATGTTTGTTTCCCACATAGGTACGTACAGACTGTGATCAAGTCAGCCTTAACCTCTTCGTTAAGCTAAGCAGATTGAACTCCTTCAATCTATCACTATAGGGCAGGTTTTCCATTCCTTTAATCATTCTTGTGGCTCTTCTCTGAACCCTCTCCAATATATCAACATCCTTCTTGAATTGTGGACACCAGAAGTGGACACAGTGCTCCAGTAGTGGCTGCACCAGTGCCAAAAAAACAGAGGTTATATGACCTCCCTACTCCTATTCGAGATTCCCATTTATACATCTAAGGATTGTATTAGCCCTTTGGCCTTGTTGCACTGGGAGCTCATGTTCAGAGAAGCATCTCTGACAAACACGCGGGTATATGGATTACAGTAGAGCAAAATGGGATACGACCCCAGAGCTAGACAAATGCTCCCCTGATTGGAGTAGCTGGGAGGAGAGGTTTTAATCATGTGCTTTATGACAGTGACAGTGGAGGATGAGGTGACATTTCACATGTCAGCAGTTTCACAGGCATCCTACACAGTGCCTAAAAATGACAAAAAAAGGTCCTGACCTACAATACAGAGAGCAGAAACGGGTTTATTTAACATTCAATGTGTTCATTCTTAAAAAGTCAATGCACATTTTTAAATGTTCACTGCACTTTTTTAAGCCCTTTCTGTGGAATGCATCTCAAAGGGTTACGCAAACTCTTCTTCCAGAAGAAAGACTAGTTTAAAAGAATTACCAAATGGACTAGCAAGACAATAGTGAAAAACCATTTAGGTTTGTGGTCAGATGTACTCCCCACACCGAACCTGAGAGAGCTGAATTAGGCTAGGCAGGCCCAATCAGCCAATTAAGCAGCAAATGAGGTGGAATTAGGCTGGAGAGCCTTGATTAGAAAGAAGGACACCTGTGAGGGACCAGCCAGGGGCTTCTATAAAGCCAGGAGGCTGGCAAAAGTGTAAGGGGGCAGCAGGGAAGAAGTCTGTAGCCTCTCTCCCTGGGGGGAGGAACCCCTGAGACCTAGTAGACCTTAGAGAGATCTGACTAGGAGGCCTGGAGAAACACAGTAGGAAGTAGTCCAGGGGCTAGAGCAGTAAGGTGGGTGCCCTGCAGACCTCAACCACTTGTTACAAGGCCCTGGATGGTAACCCAGAGTAGCGGGCAGGCCTGAGTTCTCCTACCAACCACTGCAGAGTAGTACTGCTTGGGGCAGCGAACTAGAAGACTGCTTGGGTCACTGCAGGAGTGACAGGATCAAGGCTGTGGGCATGAGGAGGACTGCCTGACGCACATGAGCAGAAAGACTTTGAAGGACTCCCCACTGGGAGGGGAATTACAGTGTGACCTGGCTGGAGGGCTGAGTCATAAAGCAGCTGTGCTGCGAATCTGTGAATGGGAGGAGAGCTGCAGACGGTGGAAGAGAAGGAAGGGGGCACTGAACTGGGCAGAGCTAATTCCCAGAACACCAAAAGGAGGCACAACCCAGCAGTGAGCGACATGGCCCTGACTCAGGCTCTCAGCCAAACGGGTTTAATTGGCAATCCAAACAGAAGTGATTAAACAGATATTTTACCTACCACATGGTTGGTCCAAATTCCATTAAAATGGAATTAAAGGTAAATCCTCCCACCCAGGCTGGTGTAATGTTAAGTTAATAGTTAGAGCATGCTGTACATCAGACCAGAATACCTAAACTATTATGAGCATAGAAAAAACAGACCTTTCTATTACAGTTCAACAGGAGGAGAACATTTATTACACATTATAGCAAACAAGCAAGTTACCTCAATCTGTTTGTCTTTGAAGATGTTGCTGATGCCACTGTTAAATGAAGCTCCAGAGAACATGGAGGTTATTGGATATGTCAAGTCTAGCACAGTCTTAAACACTGAATTCATATCCTAAAAGGAGGAAGAAAACATTTCAAAGGTGAGCTATATGGTGGAAACCCACTGAAATCCTATTCATCTGCATTTGGAGTGAGGTTCTGTTCCAACTTTTAAAGCAAAGATGAGTGAGCTACTTTGGTGAACACAGTCATCAAAAGAACCAAAAACATAACAGCAAGGGTCACAAACAATATCTGCTTTGTTGGGTGTCATAGTTTAAAATAACTTCAAACTCTGTATTTAGCTTCTATTAAGGATACAGAAAAATATGCATCTGCATTACTTAGCTTATGCAAAAGTCCACCCTAAAGTAGCAAAGTCTCTACAGCAGAAAAACATGGCCACTGCCATTAGGTGGGCATTTCCCACGCAATGTATTTCTGGAGACTGTGGAGTGTGGAAAGATTAGAGGACCTCATCCCTTCTCATCTTCTTTGTCTGTTTAAGCTTGACACTAAAATGAGTAAGTTTGACTATATTGTATATGATCTGTCCTGTTTTTACATAGAAATGACAATATAAAGCTAGATTATCATGGCTGAGATACAAGGGGATATGGTATATGTGGCTAGAACAGGGGGCTGGGTGTGAGAATTTCTGGCTGTATTCTTGGCTTTACCACTTGCTCATTAGGTCATTTTTGGGCAAGTCTATAACCTCTTTGTGCCTCGGTGTAACACTTCTTAAATCCATATAATTCAACCTCAACGGGTGATGTCATGCCTAATTAATTCATATTTTAAAGAGCTTCCAGAGCCTCTCTCTATCTTCAGTGTAACAGGCCCAAACTAGAATTAAGCTGTCATGGAATTTCTTTTAGTTTCAGATTTGCTAAATCTTTGTGCTAAAGAATGTTTCCTTCATTTAATTTACTAGTTTATTAATTTAATTTGAAAATCAGAAAGCATCCTATCCAATAGCATAGCTGCGTTATCTGGGCTTGAGTGAAACACAGGACTAAAGAAGCTTAATGTCGGCGTATATTATACCAAATTAAATTAAAATTCAATGCAAGACATCTAAATATGCAAATAATATCATCCTACTTACTGTGTCAATTTTAAATACCACACCAAGAGAATAATCCACTATTTTTTTTCTCAATTAAATAGCATTTTATTAGACAAAAATCTTTTTTTCCTTCCACATCTTTTCTACGACTTAATGAATGGGGCTTAGGCAGGCAGGAACTGGGGTGGATTAACACAGGCTAATGCACCACCAAGGCCTCTATGGCTGCAGTCCATTAAATGATTTGTAATCAACATCTAGTTGCCTCTTCATCTTAGCAAGGGTTTAAGAAAGTGCAGAACTAGCTCAAATCATGATTTCCATTCTCCTCTATCCATATACTACCTGCTCTGAGACAGTGTGATTGTTAAAACAAAGTTCTATAAAAACAAGTCAGCTAAAAGAAGCTGAATAAGGAACTCCTAAAACAGCTGAAATGCCTTAGCACAAGATAACAGAACTGTCAGCTTCACACCATTGCAAACTTCAGTCTTTGAGAGGGTGGAGAGAGTTTGCCAAACCTAATTATGAATATGATGGTCATAGCTCCAGAGTTAATAGTGAGGTAAGTTTTACACTTCAAGGAGGGATTCAACCTGTTATATGTGACAAATACAGTGAATCCTTCCAAAATTAAAGTACTTAAACAAAAAAAAAACAAAAAAAAAAGAGAGTATAAAATGATTTTTGGGAATATACCAGAAAATCCATTAGTTCTATTAAATTGTTAAATAGAACCTTCAAGAAATTTAGTGCCCAGTGTCATACACCTCTACCTCGATATAACGCTGTCCTCGGGAGCCAAAAAATCTTACCGCGTTCTAGGTGAAACCGCGTTATATTGAACTTGCTTTGATCCACCGGAGTGCGCAGCCCCGCCCCCCGGAGCACTGCTTTACCGCGTTATATCAGAATTCATGTTATATCGGGTTGCGTTATATCGAGGTAGCGGTGTACCTGTTTTTGTCCCTACTGGTCTTAACAAGGCAGACTTCCCATAGAGTAAATACTCACTGAAATCTTGTACATAAGGTACTGTGGAAGAAATATTTTAGAATTAATGGTAATTAATTCTACTTCATAACAACATATTCTTATTCTTCATAACTGAAAGTTTCTCCTTTAGCTGAACTGCCCTCTTCCAAAGTAGCTGCCATCTCCTATTGCTCTTCATGGGGCTGAAGGTACAGGCTGCCCTTAGCAAAGATGGCTCACTGCCTGCCTTCAGCTGCTCCTCACAGTACTCCTTTCTCTACTTTCCAAAAATAAAGAAGGCCGCTATCTTCCCTGAAAGTAGCTTGGCTTCACTCCCAAGGCAGTGTCCGTTTGTAAAGAGGACATCTTAACTGTGTACAGCCTGTGGCCTCAGTCTCAACTGATAGGATATGGCAGCCATTTTGAAAGATGGCAATTCTTCATGAGTTCATCAGAGAGAAGATTTTATTGTTCACCCTCTGTTGAGGGATATATTTGCACTTTTTAAAAACAACAAACATGATCATTAATCCTAAAACAGGTATTTTCAAAAACTATCTACTGCACCAGATCCACTCAATGAGCAGAGGAAAACTAGGGTTTGTGAACAGGGGAAAGTATGGGGTGCAGAAGTGAGAGGAAACTGCGTGCAGGGTAACATGGAAGTCAGGAGACAGGGGCACCACTGAAGTGCACGCACCAGCTACTTTGTTTGGCTCTGGAGATACAAAACTGCCGTAAACTCATCTTAACTGGCCAGAACACTGGCAACCAGAGTGTCTGGGTGAATGTAGCTGTATGAGCTAAAATTTAAAAAAAATGATTCAAAGTTAATATTACATATTTATATTCTCTTCAGGTTTCTTGTCTAATATTCATGTATAATACTTTAATCATTTGAAAAAACCCAACAAGCAAAGAAATTCCCAGGGAAAATCTAAATTAAGATTGATTAATGGTGGAGCATACATGTCAATATTTTAGCGTAAACTACACTGCATGGACGTTGTAATTATTCCAAAACCAACCACTATAAACCCAGGAAATAAGACTGAACTTCAAAGAAATCCAAACAGTTCAAGGTCTGAAAATGCATGATTAGAGCATCCAAAAAACCTTAACAACATTGTAGTGACATGAAGGAGGGAGTGGGGGGGAAGAAGACTATATAATGAGGAAGCGTTGTTCTAAGTCAGCCACAGTATGCCAACATTTTTATGGCTGACTTAAAACAACGCTTCCTCAGCTCTCGTCCCCTAACGCCCGTACTCTACTTGCGCTACATTGATGACATCTTCATCATCTGGACCCATGGAAAAGAAGCCCTTGAGGAATTCCATCATGATTTCAACAATTTCCACTCCACCTCAACCTCAGCCTGAACCAGTCCACACAAGAGATCCACTTCCTGGACACTACAGTACTAATAAACGATGGCCACATAAACACCACCCTATACCGGAAACCTACTGACCGCTATACTTACCTACATGCCTCCAGCTTTCATCCAGACCACACCACTTGATCCATTGTCTACAGCCAAGCTCTACGATACAATCGCATTTGATCCAACCCCTCAGACAGAGACAAACACCTACAAGATCTCTATCAAGCATTCTTACAACTACAATATCCACCTGTTGAAGTGAAGAAACAGATCAACAGAGCCAGAAGAGTACCCAGAAGTCACCTACTACAGGACATGCCCAACAAAGAAAGTAACAGAACGCCACTAGCCATCACCTACAGCCCCCAACTAAAACCTCTCCAGCGCAACATCCAGGATCTACAACCTATCCTGAAGGACGATCCATTACTCTCACAGATGTTGGGAGACAGGCCAGTCCTTGCTTACAGACAGCCCCCAAACCTGAAGCAAATACTCACCAGCAACCACACACCACACAACAAAAACACTAACCCAGGAACCTATCCTTGCAACAAAGCCCATTGCCAACTCTGTCCACATATCTATTCAGGCTCGTTCACCTACATATCTACCAATGTGATATATGCCATCATGTGCCAGCAATGCCCCTCTGCCATGTACATTGGCCAAACCAGACAGTCTCTATGTAAAAGAATAAATGGACAAAAATCAGACGTCAAGAATTATAACATTCAAAAACTAGTTGGAGAACACTTCAACCTCCCTGGCCACTCGATTACAGACCTAAAAGTCGCAATATTACAACAAAAAAACTTCAAAAACAGACTTCAACGAGAGACTGCTGAATTGGAAATAATTTGCAAATTGGACACCATTAAATTAGGTTTGAATAAAGACTGGGAGTGGATGGGCCATTACACAAAGTAAAACTATTTCCCCATGCTTATCTCCCCCCCCCTCCACACAGTTCCTTATATCTCCTTGTCAAGTGCTGGAAATGGGCCATTTTCATTACCACTACAAACACTTATTTTTCTCTCCTGCTGGCAACAGCTCACCTTAACTGATCACTCTCCTTATAATGTGTACGGTAACACCCATTGTTTCATGTGTGTGTATATATATATATATATATCTTCCTTCTGTATTTTCCACTACATGCATCCGATGAAGTGAGCTGTAGCCCACGAAAGCTTATGCTACAATAAATTTGTTAGTCTAAGGTGCCACAAATACTCCTATTCTTTTTGCGGATACAGACTAACACTACTCTGAAACCTTAAATATCAGTGTTTTCATGTTTGCTTTTTAAAGGCTTCCACAAAAAACATATTCAATACTTAAATGTTCCCTTCTAGTGTGGGGACCCAAACGCACCAGCACTTGGCTAGTGCATGGGAATCAAAGCAAGCTTACTTGAAATGCACTATAAAGGAGAAACCGATCAGCCTGCTTTCCTTGTCCAAATGGAGTAGAAACCCTGGGAAGATACAGTGAATAAAACCCCCACGATTGCTTAAAAATATTTTTTTAATGCAATTTCAAATTAATGAGCTGTGCTAATGGCAGCAAATCGCACCAGAGAGTTCATGAGCAGGCTGCTGATGCACTGCTCATGTCCACAGACAGGAGGCTACAGCACACCTGAAATGTGTGTGCCCTGCTGCTGGTATTTTAAACTGCAGAATTATTTATCATTTGTTTACATACAGCCTGTTACTGATCAGGGACTTTTTTAAAACTCTGTAGTTCACCTTAAACATTCCTTGGCATGTGCTATGTCCATGTTAGATTTGAAGCTAACGTAAGAGCACTCACTCATGTCTGACTACCAACTTCTGCTACCTCTCAGCTGTATGTGCTATCACCCACTGGGACCTCTCACAGGGAAGTTTTCCCACCTCCTGAGAGTAGAATGAGCTCTCTTTTCCTTTAGTATCCTTACCTGGTGTTCATGCCAATGCCTTTGGCAAAGCCTGCATTCTCTTCTTAGGGTTTGTGTTTGTTTACATTGTTTTGTATTTGTATGTGTTGTTATACATGAAGATTTGGCATATGAACGAAATAAAACAGTGTAGGATGTGAAGTGATTTGCAAAGTGCTATACCTAACATTTAATTATTCTCTACTTCCTAATGAGAGCTCTATGCCTCCCACAATGAAAACACCACATGTGGCCCTCAACTTGTGGCCATCACACTGCAATCCTCACCCAGCTCATAGGCAATGCTTTCCTGTGCTGTAATCAGTGTTTTTCCCCAGAAGGCTATGTCACTTTCACAGCACCCTCCGACCCTCTTTGATCTGCCCTATGTCCCACAATGGGACTCCGGATTTAGACCCAATCCTGATATTGCAGTGTGGCCCTCAGGGGATGGCTTCCTTTGTCCTGCAAAACAACATTTGGCTGTGATGCCAGGCTGCAAAGACCCTGCATGGGAGCCAGAGAGTAGCTAGTACTCTCAGTGTCCTGGCTAACAATTCCCCTCTCATCAGAACCTGTTTGCATGGCTCTGTGGAGCATGCGCCCAGTCACTGCTCTTCCAACCTCTAACTCCTTATGATAGGAAAATTTTTAGCAACCTAATATAGGCACGACATAAAATCAAAATATTTTCTATAGTAAGAACTGTAAGTGGATCATATATATTTTGATATAATATTAGTGTGGATTCATTATCAGCTTTAAAAAAATATATGGAAACCTGTAACTTGCTAAGCACAGCAGAATCAATAGAGTAGAGTAGATAATTGATCTGCTCTGTGAGTGTCACACCCCATCTGCAGCATAACAAATGAAAGCCATTATTTATTGGCTGCTCCATTATATCTAGAGATCCCATCAAATTAAACTATGCGTCCCCCCCACTCCCCCAAGCATACTAGCAAAGAGATGCCAATTTCTAAAATACCTAAAAGCTTTTTTGTCCTGCAGCCATTTCTCATTTGGGTTGGTGGCACAGAAACCAGTTGAAGTTATTTAATACATCACAATAGAGAACGTAAATAATAAGGTCCCTATAGGCTACTAAAGCCAGAACACATGGTTGTAAACAACCATAACATGCAACAGTCACAGCTAATGGGAACTAGGGCAGCAGAAAAAAAAGGATGTTTCCACAGAACAGGGGCTTTCTAGCCTTTATGTATCAGGTTGATTTTGTAAACATCTTCTTCTAGACTGTTCTCCTCTAGCAACACACTGATCCTACCATTGACTGGTTCTTGAATATCTGGCCTCTTTGCTGCCTCTTAGCAAGCCCAGTGGAGAAGTTTTCACAGAGACTCATGTGGGGAGGGCAGAAGTGGTCTTGTAGCTTTTGGATCCTGGAACTTTGAGGGTGTCTGGTGTTTGGCTGAGTCTCTGTAACAGACTCAGATTAGGCCCTCTGTGGAGAGTAAGGTATTTCATGAACTCCCTAACAACTCTGATCTCCTGACACCAGGAACAGTGTTGGTGGGTAATGAAGGAAGCCACTCCAAAGCCTTGGTCTGAAAGATAGCTGCTGTAATTTGTGGTGTGACAGGGAAGTATGTGGAAAAGCCATTCCTGGAAGATTCACACTCCCATAACCTTAAAAAGTTCGCCACTTTGGGCTTCCACTGCTTTGTGCGGCACAGAAAATCATTTTGCTGGATCCAGTCCCACAGCATGCCATCCGCAGCGAAGAGGCCATCACACAGAGCTGCCTGTTCTTATCTTGCCACATTTTGACATCTCCCTAAATAATTAATCAACTCCTGTTTTGCATGTGGAATGGTGTGTGCTTGTCAGAATGGTTATAAAAATCCCAAGTAGCTCTTCAAAGTACTCTTCAATAATAACATGAAATCAGTATTTCTGAGGATATTACCACCTAGTTTTTATTTGTACACTGCAGGAATAAGACAGTCTGGGTAGCAAGTGGGGCCATTCCACACTGGATTAATAGAACAGTACCAATGCTAGGAATGAGCAGTGCGACAACATATGCTTTGTGTATCAATAAAATTAGACTAAAATCTGCATGTACAATTTAAAAGTCTATCCCATCTGTATGATAAATAACATTTGACAGATACAGCTCCCTTCATCTCACAGGCTTGCAAAGAAAGGGCTTTTCAGACAGAGAGGATAATTGTCCCTCCACTATAATTCAGTTCCCTTGGAGGTGCAACCCAGCAGCCATTCTTACGTTAGACTTGTGTGCCTTGGAGGAGATTAGCATGCTCCCTCCCAACCCTTTAAGAGGTGTGGGAAGGCTGATCTATTTTTACTAAAATTAAGTTTATTTCTACAAAGTTACTGAGTGCCATTTTAATTGTGAGGCCTCTGCAGCCATCTGAATCTAGTGATCCAGCACCTGTAATCACCAAGAAGCTCAGAATCTCTGCTTTCTAAAGACACCACGCTTGAGCTAACATTCCAAGAGGCTGCAGAGATGTAAGAGTTACAGAAAGTTACTTAAAGCGGTTTTAATCCACAAAACCTTCGAATTGTGGAAGTCAACGAATGGTTACGCAGGTGGTGTCGGAGAGAAGGCTTTGGATTCTTCGACCATGGGATGGTGTTCCAAGGAGGAGGAGTGCTAGGCAGAGACGGGCTCCACCTAACGAAGAGAGGGAAGAACATATTCGCAAGCAGGCTGGCTAACCTAGTGAGGAGGGCTTTAAACTAGGTTCACCGGGGGAAGGAGACCAAAGCCCTGAGGTAAGTGGGGAAATGGGATACCGGGAGGAAGCACGAGCAGGAGAGTGCAAGAGGGGAGGACTCCTGTCTCAGACTGAGAAAGCGGGACAATCAGCGAGTTATCTTAAGTGCCTATACACAAATGCAAGAAGCCTGGGAAACAAGCAGGGAGAACTGGAAGTCCTGGCACAGTCAAGGAACTATGATGTCATTGGAATAACAGAGACTTGGTGGGATAACTCACATGACTGGAGTACTGTCATGGATGGATATAAACTGTTCAGGAAGGACAGGCAGGGCAGAAAAGGTGGGGGAGTTGCATTGTATGTAAGAGAGGAGTATGACTGCTCAGAGCTCCGGTATGAAACTGCAGAAAAACCTGAGAGTCTCTGGATTAAGTTTAGAAGTGTGAACAACAAGGGTGATGTCGTGGTGGGAGTCTGCTATAGACCACCAGACCAGGGGGATGAGGTGGACGAGGCTTTCTTCCGGCAACTAGCACAAGTTACTAGATCGCAGGCCCTGGTTCTCATGGGAGACTTTAATCACCCTGATATCTGCTGGGAGAGCAATACAGCGGTGCACAGACAATCCAGGAAGTTTTTGGAAAGTGTAGGGGACAATTTCCTGGTGCAAGTGCTGGAGGAACCAACTAGGGGCAGAGCTCTTCTAGACCTGCTGCTCACAAACCGGGAAGAATTAGTAGGGGAAGCAAAAGTGGATGGGAACCTGGGAGGCAGTGACCATGAGATGGTCGAGTTCAGGATCCTGACACAAGGAAGAAAGGAAAGCAGCAGAATACGGACCCTGGACTTCAGAAAAGCAGACTTTGACTCCCTCAGGGAACTGATGGGCAGGATCCCCTGGGAGAATAACATGAGGGGGAAAGGAGTCCAGGAGAGCTGGCTGTATTTTAAAGAATCCTTATTGAGGTTGCAGGAAAAAACCATCCCGATGTGTAGAAAGAATAGTAAATATGGCAGGCGACCAGCTTGGCTAAACAGTGAAATCCTTGCTGATCTTAAACGCAAAAAAGAAGCTTACAAGAAGTGGAAGATTGGACAAATGACCAGGGAGGAGTATAAAAATATTGCTCAGGCATGCAGGAGTGAAATCAGGAAGGCCAAATCACACTTGGAGTTGCAGCTAGCAAGAGATGTTAAGAGTAACAAGAAGGGTTTCTTCAGGTATGTTAGCAACAAGAAGAAAGTCAAGGAAAGTGTGGGCCCCTTACTGAATGAGGGAGGCAACCTAGTGACCGAGGATGTGGAAAAAGCTAATGTACTCAATGCTTTTTTTGCCTCTGTCTTCACGAACAAGGTCAGCTCCCAGACTGCTGCACTGGGCAGCACAGTATGGGGAGAAGGTGACCAGCCCTCTGTGGAGAAAGAAGTGGTTCGGGACTATTTAGAAAAACTGGACGAGCACAAGTCCATGGGGCCGGATGCGCTGCATCCGAGGGTGCTAAAGGAGTTGGCGGATGTGATTGCAGAGCCATTGGCCATTATCTTTGAAAACTCATGGCGATCGGGGGAGGTCCCGGATGACTGGAAAAAGGCTAATGTAGTGCCCATCTTTAAAAAAGGGAAGAAGGAGGATCCGGGGAACTACAGGCCAGTCAGCCTCACCTCAGTCCCTGGAAAAATCATGGAGCAGGTCCTCAAGGAATCAATTCTGAAGCACTTAGAGGAGAGGAAAGTGATCAGGAACAGTCAGCATGGATTCACCAAGGGCAAGTCATGCCTGACTAACCTAATTGCCTTCTATGAGGAGATAACTGGGTCTGTGGATGAGGGGAAAGCAGTGGATGTGTTATTCCTTGACTTTAGCAAAGCTTTTGATACGGTCTCCCACAGTATTCTTGCCGGCAAGTTAAAGAAGTATGGGCTGGATGAATGGACTATAAGGTGGATAGAAAGCTGGCTAGATCGTCGGGCTCAACGGGTAGTGATCAACGGCTCCATGTCTAGTTGGCAGCCGGTTTCAAGTGGAGTGCCCCAAGGGTCGGTCCTGGGGCCGGTTTTGTTCAATATCTTCATTAATGATCTGGAGGATGGCGTGGACTGCACTCTCAGCAAATTTGCAGATGACACTAAACTGGGAGGAGTGGTAGATACGCTGGAGGGTAGGGATAGGATACAGAGGGACCTAGACAAATTAGAGGATTGGGCCAAAAGAAACCTGATGAGGTTCAACAAGGACAAGTGCAGAGTCCTGCACTTAGGACGGAAGAATCCCATGCACTGTTACAGACTAGGGACCGAGTGGCTAGGCAGCAGTTCTGCAGAAAAGGACCTAGGGGTTACGGTGGACGAGAAGCTGGATATGAGTCAACAGTGTGCCCTTGTTGCCAAGAAGGCTATCGGCATTTTGGGCTGTATAAGTAGGGGCATTGCCAGCAGATCGAGGAACGTGATCGTTCCCCTCTATTCGACATTGGTGAGGCCTCACCTGGAGTACTGTGTCCAGTTTTGGGCCCCACACTACAAGGAAGATGTGGAAAAATTGGAAAGAGTCCAGCGGAGGGCAACAAAAATGATTAGGGGGCTGGAGCACATGAGTTATGAGGAGAGGCTGAGGGAACTGGGATTGTTTAGTCTGCAGAAGAGAAGAATGAGGGGGGATTTGATAGCTGCTTTCAACTACCAGAAAGGGGGTTCCAAAGAGGATGGATCTAGACTGTTCTCAGTGGTACCAGATGACAGAACAAGGAGTAATGGTCTCAAGTTGCAGTGGGGGAGGTTTAGATTGTATATTAGGAAAAACTTTTTCACTAGGAGAGTGGTGAAGCACTGGAATGGGTTACCTAGGGAGGTGGTGGAATCTCCTTCCTTGGAGGTTTTTAAGGTCAGGCTTGACAAAGCCCTGGCTGGGATGATTTAGTTGGGATTAGGTCCTGCTTTGAGCAGGGGGTTGGACTAGATGACCTCCTGAGGTCCCTTCCAAACCTGATATTCTATGATTCTATGACCTCTCTTAAATCCCTCCATAGGGTCCCAGAATAACACCCCTGCCCTCTAGTGATGGTGCTGTGAAGGCAAGACTGCTGCAGTGATCATGGCATGTTGGGAAATGGGTGCAGAGTTAGAGTTGGGAGGGCAGAGAACAAGTGAACTTAAAGAGAGAGTGGGATGGAAGGGAGGACCTGAGATTGCTATGGTAGTAAAACCAAGCAGAAAATGTGGGGAAGTTTGTGGGCTTTGTTATATGGACACTCCCCTTGAAGTGACTGTGTGTGTGTATTTGGTAAAGGTAGGAACCCGCAATGTAGGGGTTTATTTAAATTAATGACTGTCAGTCCATCGAATTTTAGAAGTGTAACTGGGTGGGTGGGGGGAGTACACCTACTGGACTACAGCTGGAGAAGCTACCTTCAAAAGGCAATGTTAGAATAGATGCCAGTTGCAGATGCCAGTTGCAGATTTCTCTGTCTCCCACTTTAAGTCTCACAAGATATAAGAGGACTGTTAGTTTCAAAACAGCTTGGAAACTTCATCAGGTCACTTTCCTTTCATTAGAAAAAACAAATTGGAAACAATTTGTATATGAAAACTAGAAATAAAATAAATACATTAAACCACTTTATAATTGGAAGATCCCAGTCATCTATAACCAGCACTGCTTGGTGGTACGGCAGTTTTGTGGGTGTGTTTTAGTGTTTTTAATTCCCCAAACAAATTATAAATTGTTATTTAAACAGTCAGCACACAGCTAAGTGTAGCTAAAAAACCCAGAGTTTCATATATTTAAAAAAATAATCAACATTTTCCTCCCTAATGCAGTACCTGACCTCTGGAACACTGGGGCTACATCTTACATCAGACATTTGGTTCTTAGTTAGTTTAGAGAAGAATTACCTCAGTCAATCACTTCTACTCAAAAGATGACAGCATGTGAAAGTGAGAGAGAGAAAGTTATATGGTCAGACTTGGAAAGAAAACAGACTCCAGCACATAAAAAGACAAACAATGATAAACACCAGCTAACACTTGTGCAAACATGTACATTCACACTGAGAGTAGGGCTGGTGTACACGCAGAAGCAACGGGTGTCTATTTCAGCCCTGCAGTCCTCGGGAACTCACACAGACCCAACCTACCACTATGGTAGTGGAAACTTAACGGTCCCTCTCTGGCAGCCTAGGGCCTTGTGTGTTACAATGCTATCATTGTGCAGGTTTCTCTGTCTCCTTAGGAGAATCCCAGCATCTGTGCTTTCAAAATACCTTATCTGAAGATTTTCCAAGACTTGGAGGATTCTCTCGCCTTTGCCTCCTGCACTAGGCAAATATCCTGAGACTAACCTGCCAAATTCATAACAAGTTTGGAGTGACAGACTGGCTGCTTGATGGGTAGCTCTGGGTGATTAACATACAGCCTGTCTTCAAAAATGGACTGGGAGGCATTCCTTTAAATTAGGGCTGTCGATTAATCGCAGTTAACTCACGCGATTAACTCAAAAAATTAATCGCAGTTTTAATCACATTGTTAAACAATAGAATACCAATTGAAATGTATTAATTATTTTTGGTGTCAAGTATCAGAGGGGTAGCCGTGTTAGTCTGGATCTGTAAAAGCAGCAAAGAATCCTGTGGCACCTTATAGACTAACAGACGTTTTGCAGCATGAGCTTTCGTGGGTGAATACCCACTTCTTCACCCACGAAAGCTATTCACCCACGAAAGTATTCACCCACGAAAGCTCATGCTGCAAAACGTCTGTTAGTCTATAAGGTGCCACAGGATTCTTTGCTGCAATTATTTTTGGATGTTTTTCTACATTTTCAAATATATTGATTTCAATTACAACACAGAATACAAAGTGTACAGTGCTCACTTTATATTATTATTTTTATTACAAATATTTGCACAGTAAAAAGATAAACAAAAGAAATAGTATTTTTCAATTCACCTCATACAAGTACTGTAGTGCAATCTCTTTATCGTGAAAGTGAAGCTTACAAATGTAGATTCATTTTTGTTACATAACTGCACTCAAAAACAAAACAATGCAAAACTTTAGAGCCTACAAGTCCACTCAGTCCTACTTCTCATTCAGACAATCGCTAAGACAAACAAGTTTGTTTACATTTACGGGAGATAATGCTGCCCACTTCTTATTTACAGTGTCACCAGAAATTGAGAACATTCATATGGCCCTTCATGCTTCGGCCGCCATTCCAGAGGACATGCTTTCATGCTGATGACACACGTTATAAAAATAATGCGTTAATTAAATTTGTGACTGAACCCCTCGGGGGAGAATTGTATGTCTCCGGCTCTATTTTACCCACATTCTGCTATATATTTCATGTTATAGTAGTCTCAGATGATGACTCGGCAAATATTCATTTTAAGAACACTTTCACTGCAGATTTGATAAAACGCAAAGAAGGTACCAATGTGAGATTTCTAAAGATAGCTACACTCATCCCAAGGTTTAAGAATCAGGGCCGCCCAGAGGATTCAGGGGGCCTGGGGCAAAGCAATTTCGGGGGCCCCTTCCATAAAAAAAAGTTGCAATACTGCGGGGCCCGGGGCAAATTGCCCCACTTTCCCCCTCTCCTCCCGGGCGGTCCTGGGAAAAATAAACATTTAAAAACCTTCTGCATCTCAGCACAAACCCAGTTTTGAGAAAACTTCTTTTCAAGTCACCTTTACAAGGTATCACTGGTTCTCAGCATCAGCTAGTGCTAAAAGGCACTAAAGCTCATTAAAAGGGTTGGACAAATATTTTCCGTCAAAACTTTTTTTGGATCAAAAACTAGGGGTTTTTAAAAAGCAGAAAAAATCACGGACAATGTCTGCTTTCCTTCAAAATTTGTTGTGGTTTTTTTAATTGAAAAGCTGAAATTAGTCTGCCAAAACCTGAACATGGTTTGGGGTTCCAGAAGTGTGTGGCCAAATATTTGCTGCTTGCTGTGTTTGATTGTTTAAAGAAACAATAAAAAAATTCTGCTTATAAAAAATCCAAAACTTTTGAACCACCTCAGCTTGTGACCAAACGCCTGAGCCCATCCAGTCAGAGATTTTTCCAGGTTTCTGATACTCTGCTGGGTTCCTTGACTCATATCTGTCTCCATAACTTTGGGTTCATTTAGGTTAGAACATAAGAACATAAGAATGGCCATACTGGGTCAGATCAAAGGTCCATCCAGCCCAGTATCCTGTCTGCCGACAGTGGCCAATGCCAAGTGCCCCAGAGGGAGTGAACCTAACAGGTAATGATCAAGTGATCTCTCTCCTGCCATCCATCTCCACCCTCTGACAAACAGAGGCTAGGGACACCATTCCTTACCCATCCTGGCTAATAGCCATTAATGGACTTGGATAAATTCATGGAGGTTGTTTCCTAGAGACTGGCTCCATGGGGTCCCTCACAAACTGGAGACGGTTACTGTGGGTTTGTCTTTAGTATAGCTTATGTACATACTCCACGAATTGAGCATTTGAGCTTGTTCCAGAATCTGGGATGAGCCTATGTTGTGAAAACTGAAATGCTCAAAATAGCACATGCATGTGGATGGACACAGGGTGCTAAAATTAAATTAACCGAGGGGTTCTCAAACTGGGGGTTGGGACCCCTCAGGGGGTCACGAGGTTATTACTGGGGGTCATGAGCTGTCAGCCTCCACCTCAAACCCCGCTTTGCCTCCAGCATTTATAATAGTTAAATATATAAAAAAGTGTTGTTAATTTATAAGGGGGGGGGGTCGCACTCAGAGGTTTGCTATGTGAAAGGGGTCACCAGTACAAAAGTTTGAGAACCACTGAATTAACCCCTCTGGAGCCTCGGGGAATGCAGGGGAGGGGGGTCTCCCTTGGTAGGGTTGGGAAGGAGGTAGGTGGTGTAGGATATTGCTCTTCTCATGTGATCCCTCCCCCATGGCTCTCTTGGCTCTATCACTGTTAATCTAAAATGGCTAATTTTAAATGAAGCTACCCTCCCCTGACATGAATCTCCCTATGGCACTGAAATTAAATGTAGACTATAATTTGGCATTTGAGAAGTGAAAGGGATGGTAGCCCTAAGGGAAAAGATAACAGCTTGGCTCATTGTGTTAAATAGCTGTCTGCAAGCCTCAAACTGCTGAATGAGCTTTAGGGTAGGGAAGGCTGTGCCTCCCCAAACAGCCTGGCCCTGCCCCCTATCCGACCCCCACCCACTTCCTGCCCCCCGACTGCCCCCCTCAGAATCCCAGACCCATCCTGCTCCTTGTCCCCTCACCGTTCCCCCCACCAACCCCCCTGCTCCCTGTCCCCTGACTGCCCCGACCCCTATCCACCCCCCCGCCGAGTCCTGACAGACCCCCGGAACGCCCACGATCCAACCCCCATTCCCTGTCCCCCGACCACCGCCCCTCCTGCCCCTCCCAGCAGCGCTGTCCAGGGCCGCTCCTGGGTTACCCCCGCCTCTCCCCTCTCTTGGATCCTCAGTGCGCCGCGTCCAGGAGCTGCCCTGGCCCCTGGACAGCGCTGCAGTGGCATGGCTCTGGCGGGATTGGAGCTCGCAGCCCCGCCCCCTTACCACGCGGCTCTGACTCAGTGGGAGGAGCTCAGGCCCCGCCGGAGCCACGCCGCTGCAGCGCTGTCCAGGGCCGCTCCTGGCGCGGCGCGCTGAGGCTCCGGGGGATGGGGGAAGGCGGGGGCAGGGCCGGGGGAGCCTCAGACATTCTCATGGGGCCGGGGGCCTGGGGCAAATTGCCCCACTTGCCCCCCCCTCTGGGCGGCCCTGTTAAAAATCTGAAGTGCCTTCCAAAATCTGAGAGGGATAAGCTGTGGAGCATGCTTTCAGAAGTCTTAAAAGAGCAACACTCCGATGTGGAAACTACAGAACCTGAATCACCAAAAAAGAAAATCAACCTTCTGCTGGTGACTGACTCCGATAATGAAAATGAATNGGGGGGGTAGACATTACCGTATCCGAGGTAGAAGCCAAACTCGAACAGTTTAACAGGAGTAAATCGGGCGACCCGGATAATCTTCATCCGAGAATATTAAAGGAACTGGCGCGTGAAATTGCAAGCCCGATAGCGATAATTTTTAATGAATCTGTAAACTCGGGGGTTGTACCGTTTGACTGGAGATTAGCTAATATAGTTCCTATTTTCAAGAAGGGGAAAAAAAGTGACCCGGGTAACTACAGGCCTGTTAGTTTAACATCTGTAGTATGCAAAGTCATGGAAAAAATATTGAAGGAGAAAGTAGTTAAGGACCTTGAGGTCAATGGCAATTGGGACAAATTACAACATGGTTTTACGAAAGGTAGATCGTGCCAAACCAACCTGATCTCCTTCTTTGAGAAAGTAACAGATATTTTAGACAAAGGAAATGCGGTGGATCTAATATACCTCGATTTCAGTAAAGCGTTTGATACGGTACCACATGAGGAATTATTGGTTAAATTGGAAAAGATGGGGATTGATATGAAAATCCAGAGGTGGATAAAGAACTGGTTAAAGGGGAGACTGCAGCGGGTCGTACTGAAAGGTGAACTGTCAGGTTGGAGGGAGGTTACCAGTGGAGTTCCTCAAGGCTCGGTTTTGGGTCCAACTTTATTTAATCTATTTATTACTGACCTCGGAACCAAAAGTAGGAGTGGGCTGATAAAGTTTGCAGATGACACAAAGTTGGGAGGTATTGCCAATTCGGAAAAGGATCAGGATATCCTCCAGGGAGATTTGGATGACCTTGTAAACTGGAGTATTAGTAATAGGATGAAATTCAATAGTGAGAAGTGTAAGGTTATGCATTTAGGGATGACTAACAGGAATTTTAGTTATAAACTGGGGACGCACCAGTTGGAAGTGTGAAAGTAGAATGAATTATATTGTAAAAATAGAATGGATTAAAGAAATGCTGTATGTTCCTTTAAGCGGGAATGAGAAATGTTGAAATATAGTTGTCAGGAAGAGAAACATTAAGATATAGAACAATGAGTCGCACCTAAGCTAATGGTGGGACATTAGCAGAAGATTGCTAAGAGTTAATAAGGAAATAAGATGTGTGTCTGGCCCCAGGAAAACTTATCAGCTTTGCTTCCTTTGTTTTCTTGTTAAGTTCACCCCCC
This sequence comes from Platysternon megacephalum, assembly GCA_003942145.1. Taxonomy (NCBI): domain Eukaryota; kingdom Metazoa; phylum Chordata; order Testudines; family Platysternidae; genus Platysternon; species Platysternon megacephalum. The sequence continues at coordinate 537,897 of QXTE01000336.1, forward strand.
CTTTTTATCTGTATAAATAAGACAGTCTGAGTCTTATATGGTACTCACATTATCTGAATGTATCAGCACAGCGCTGCGCTAATAAAACAGAGTGGTCTATAACTAAAAACTGTGAGTCTTGATTCTAACTTTGACA